>CM076579.1:1064944803-1065265275 GCA_034641835.2 Pinus albicaulis
GTGTTGCAAATTTAATTGCATTTCTGATATCTTGTGCTAACAGTCTCTTGTTTCCATTTTAGGATTACTGTGTTCTCATCTCTTTGAGCATTTCTTTTACTTCTGAGCACGTTATTTGTAAGGCACTGGTTAAATAGTTTGTCATTCTTTCAAAGTTGCTCATAAATGCTGATGAATCTTCAAAAGTAATCCAATTTCACTAATATTCTTCTAGAAATTCAAATCTTTAACTTAGTTTTCCATTTAGGGAGTGTTGTCGCACAGATTATTTAGGCACCGCGACAACGGCTCAGATCGGGGGCTTACACCCTAATCCCCAATCTCTCTATCTAAGTTGTCTCCTTGCAAGCTAAGGGAGGTAGACCCTAACAGAAATGAAGGAAAATAATTGGTTGAAAACCAACCAATTTAGGAGACAGCTAAAACACCAAATACTTGATAAAATTAACGAGATTTCACAGATCCAATTATATTAAAACCAGTGCCTTATGGAGTTAAAGAAGATCTCGTTATGCAATTAAAGTTAAGTATTGGATGTATAACTATTGCTATACAAATGACCACAATGATATTCAGTAAAATGCACCACAACCATTCATTAAGATACTTAAACCAATTAGCAAAGCTTATCATGAAACAATCATTAAGATAAATGCTAGATGCTTGAAATATTTCCGAATTTATGATGTCTCAATTAACCCAATTCAGAAATTAAAATGTTCCACAGTCAAATCTTAGATAATAAATTTCAGCTCATTTGACTATAGAGAATTTTTAGACCTTTTGAATTTTTTTATTATTATTTTTATTTTTTAAATCCTAAAAGAAAAGAAATTATAAAATGACTTAAAACTAAACTATGAATTAAAATCTAAAATCAAAAAATCCTAAACAAAACTAAAGCTAAAGTTAGACTTAAACTAACTTAAATCTAAAACTAAAATTTAAAAAAATAAATCAAATTATAAAACTAAAACTAAAACCTAACTAAACAAATTCGAATCTAACTAAACTAAATTAAAATTAAACTAAATTAAAAATAAAGCTAAATGTTACAAAAATTTAAGATCTAAAAAATTTAAACATTAAAAAAAACTAACGCTACAAAAACTAAGATTTAGAAATTAGACTAAAACTAAAAACTAAACCAAAATTTAAAAAAATCAAATCCTAACGCTAAACGAAACTAAAGTTTAACAAAATCGAACTAAAATAAAACCGAAACTAAACTAAATTAAAACTAAGAAATTTAACAAAATCGAATTTTTTTTAAAATCTAATTAAAACCAAATCTTCTAACACAAAAATTAAATCTGATTGCATATATGTGAGTTTTGAAATGATGTATGCATTCGATTTTCATTTGTATGCAGGTTGACGCGAAAGAAGACGAAAGAGCATGACGGCAATGGAGGAATCGACGGCAGAGGAATGGATTTGCAGGTGCGGCTAAGCTGTGGACAGCAGCAGGAGAATAGGGGTTCGAGCGACGGCTAAGGCAGAGAAAATAATGAGCGATGAAAAACAGAGGAAGGGAGAACGCAGGGTGAATAGGATGGCAACAGAGAGATGCAGGCAACAGGCCGGACGGAGGGCAGAGAGAGTGAAGGCAGAGCTGGATTGGACGGAAAGCGGAAGAGGGATCGGAAGGAATGAAAGCAGCGTTGATGAGGAAATGAGACAGATCAGATGGCAAAGAAAATCGATTTGGAAATGCAGTTGGATAAGGGTGACAAGCAGAGAAGATGGGAGCAGCGAGTTGAGTTTGGATTGGATGTGTATATACAAAGAGGAAGTAAGAAATTAGAGCTGGAAGGATGGCAAAGAGAACGTCGGGTAAGGCTTTGGCAATGGATAGAGGCAGAATTATGCAGTGAATAACCGAGTACAATCAAAACGTCCAGCACTTCAAATTTTTCTGTTAAACTCAGATTTTCAATGCTCTTTGAATCCAATAATGTCCAGATTTTCCCAAAAAAAATGATTTGAGGCTAGATCTAGCCCTTGGGGGCTGGATCTGGCTCAGCTCTTAAAACAAATTCAGAGTAAAGCTTTGCAACCTGCAAAACCAGTTAGATCTGAAAATATACACACTAAAATTTTTATTAAAACCCTTACAACCCTAAAAATACAAATTTACAAGCCAATTTACAGATTTGAGGCCCTCATGGCCAGATTTGAACCTATTTCAGCACAATTTTTTAAAAATTTGAAATTATAAAGATAGGCACAAGCCTTAAAAACCCTGTAAAAACACAATTTCGTCAAATAACTTTGAGAAATTAGAAACGATGGGCTTTTTCCGATTTACAAATCTGAGAGTCGGCTAGTCCAATTGAAGACTTCCCCAGACGCTCAAATCTTAAAAAATTATTTCCCTGCACACTTAGATCTGAACTTTAGATCAATAGAGATTTAAGAAAATAATATGAGATCCTTCAGAAAAAAATCAAAATGTCATTTTATGAACTCAGAAAACTACACAAGATACCTGTATGTAGATTAATCCATGAAGGCCATCAACCATAAAAATATCAAACAAAGTAGCAGAGTTTAGAGACAATTCACCACATAGATCTGGAAAAAGAACACCAAAATTTGTAACCCCAAAGTCTTTATGCTTTATTTATCAAAGAAAATTCACAAGAGCTTTCAAGACAAGTGCACGATTCTAAGATCGGATGATTCAAGGCTAACAAAGATCTTTAATTTATAGGACAAAATCTTCAACGGCTAGTTCGGTTGATCCACGTCAAAATAATCTCGACTGTCGATAAGATTTGATCATCTTTTAATCTGGACTGTTGAAATATATAAATTTGGGAAAAAAACGAATTTATCATTTAAATTCATTTTAATTAACTCAAAAATACTATTTTTGAGTTAATTACCTCAAATTTTTGACTTTGAATTTACCACCTAGGCCCAAGGGTCCAATTTTTTTAAAATTCTCAATATTCCCTTGACCTGGAGCCTTTAAAAATTCATTTTTTAAGGACCAACGAATTTTGACTTTGAAGAATTTTATCCTCACCTAGGACCTAAAATTAATTAAATTTATGGCTGAAGATTTTTTTATTAATTGACCAGAAATTTTAATTAATTGATTGAGAGGGGATTTTAATTATTTTTTCCAACCCTCTTTACATAAAATAATACCTTTAGACACATGAAGGGGGAATACCCATTCGTATAGACTCTCAAATAAATACCCAATTTTGCGACTCAAAACATGATCTAGTAGACCAAGTAGTTTGTAATAAAATAATCTAGCGAACTAGCTAGGATTATTCCCAAACTACTTTTACAATGACTCGAGAGAAAACACTAGTACTCACTTAGCATGCTGATGACAAAATCCACCCTAGCTTTGGGGTGAGGCTGGAGGGGAAAACTCTGCCGATAACTTGTGTTTAAAAACACAAGTAAATCAGTGAGACAAAAAACCTCATAGGATAGAAATCGTCATCAACATACTAGGCTTACCTAGGCTGTTACATACATTGACGGTCTTACTTAGATCAGTTACATCATAACATGCAGAATGAGTTTACATCATTTATAACAAAATGTCGTTTGTCGATGAAATCTGGATGACGTGAACCTCGAACATGATAAGTCCCATTTGAAAAAATGGGGGTGTACTGCTATGGGGTCATTGACAAAGTGTGGTCAACATCTGGCTCTACTTGGGGACACGTTGCTTCATTGAAAGAATGTGAGAATCCAGAATCTATGAGTATTTTCGAAAGCTCTTTCTGAACCAAAGGGGCTAACTTAGGATTTATTTGCCTAAGCTTTTGATGAAAAGGTTTAGCATTCTCATCTTTCAGAGGGATAATGTGTTGCATGACATCTTCCCTATATCCTTTTAACTCATCATATGAAAATGCTAAAACATCCCTGTACTCATGAAGTAAATTTTTCAACTTTTTCCTTTCTTCTTCTAGTACCTTTACCAATTTTAACAATCTTAGGATCCTTAAGGAAGTACCAAGATTTACTTCAATGAATTCACCTGGATCCTTTCTATTTTCCTCTTTCAGCTTTGTGGCATCATGCCGATCAAAGTGTTGTTCTAAAGCAACAATATTCCAAGGAGTAGGATTTATAATATTATCATGATCCTCAAATCCATCCTCAGAACTTATCAGAAAATCTTCAAACTCATCCAAATTATTAAGAAAATGAATAGCCTGCTTTTCATCATTAAAAACCTGCCAATGTTCTGAATTATCCGGGACTGACGGTCTGAAAATAATTTCCATTTTTATTTTTTCCTTAATTAATTCGTCGGATAATTGTAAGGTAGAAGCGGCCACAACGAGCTCATTCGCTAAGGCGTTCTTTTCTCTTGGGACAGCTTCAAGGTTAATGGCATCAAAGTGTTCCATAACCTCCCACACAACATTTCGATAATTCCTTAACCTCTGATTTTTACATGTGAATTTATTCTTAATTTGCATGATAACCAGATCAGAATCTCCCTTGATACTAAGCAACTTAATTCTTAAAGCCTTTGCCAATTCAAAACCCAACAACAAAGCTTCATACTCAGCCACATTATTGGTTGCATCAAACTCAAGTCTATAGGCAAACTTTAAAACACTACCAAGGGGAGATTTCAAAACAATTCCAGCACCCTTACCATACCTAGATGCTGCACCATCAAAATGCATATACCAAACCTGATCCTTTAAGTCCTCAAACTTCTCATCAACCTTGTCATTTAAGGGAACCGTGAAATTAGACATAATAGCATAATTCCCCATGTTAGGTTGTTCCTTAATTATTTCATTATGATGTCTTTTAGGATCTTCTACATGGAATCTTCTTTCAGGTTCTCTATTAAGCTTCACAAACCCTTCACCTCTAGGGGAAGGAATCATAGCATAAGACCAATTCATCTGAATACTTCCTCCTAGATTAGAAGCCCACTTTCTTGATAGCAACATACCCCAAGCATCTGGAACATCAACTACAACTGTGTCCATAACAATCATGATATCAGGGTAAACCGATAAATGAACTTGTAAATCCTTAATTAACCCATGAACTTCAATTTTCTTAGAATCCATGGCACATATGTTGTAGTATGGTCTAGAGACTCTTAAATTAAGCTGCTCCATGACCCTCTTAGTCATGACACAAGCTGAAGCACCAGAATCCAACATACAATTATTCAATTTATAACCATTAACCATCAAAGTAACAAAAAATGGTTGATGATCATTGTTATCTGACTCCATTTTTTGCAAATATATAGGGACATCTTGATAAGAAATTTCAGGAGTTTCATTTTGAGTAACATTAACATGTGAAGCTCCAAGAACATCTAAAACTTTAGCTCTCTCATTAGGAAACTTTATAGCCTCAGTAAAAGGCATCAAGATCTTAGCATTTTTCAACCATGCACCCAAATCAATATCCAAACCAGGACTAGGATTAAAAATTCGAGGGGGAGTTTGATTATGACCTTGCTCTTTATCCCTTCTTTGATAAGTTAATCCTTTGTCCTTAGCAATTTCCAAAACTTGATCAGGAGAAGGCTTTTCACCAAATAATTCAATCATCAAATCCCTCTCATAATCAAAATTATTGATACTATGCGAAGATGTGAAAGGCCTAACATCTTGACTATTTTCCTTAACTTCCATCCAATCTTCCATAGACAAAGAGAACCCTTACCAACAACAATTATCTGATTACTTGCCCCAAACATTCTATTATTTATGATTCTTTTAACAATGGGACAAGTAACCTCTTCATGAAGAGCATCACAAACTCTACAATAAGGAAGAGCTTCATCAACCAAATTAGTAGATTCAAGCGGATTCAGAGGTCTCTTCTCACTCCACTGACCTTTTTTCTGCCAAGTATTATTTCCTTGATTATTATTATTATGATTCCTACGTTGTGAATTCTGCGTTTGAGCCCTTTCCATTTGGACCAACCTAGACTGTAAAGTACGTATTTCCTTAGCATGGTCAGAGATTAATTTCGCTTGATTAAGCTCCATGCTTTCAAGCTTTTGCATTAAATTTTTCATAGGGTCATCATCATCTTCTAGATGTTCTTTACCTTTAGGTCCTTTTAACTTAGTTGCAGCCCTATCAAAACCAAGAATTTCAGACTTCCCAAATGCCCTTTTATCTTTTTCAAGCTCTTCAGCTAAAGATTGACAAGCCTTATAATTTGCAGTTTTAGCCCGCCTTAATTCATATGAAGTTTCAGAATTAAAAGCATCAATATAAAAATTCAGAAGAGAGCCATTAGGAGGTTTATGAGTTTGAGATATTTCTCTAAGGATACCATTAAATCTCCTGTTAAATTCTTCAATCGTTTCATTTTTTTTTATGGTACTGATCTCTCTTACCAAATGCATATCTTCCCTTTTATCACCGTACTTTTCCTTAAAGGCAACTACAATTGATTCAAAAGTATCGAATGAATTATCAGGTTTTTCCATAAACCATTCAGCAACATCCTGGCCAAAAGTAAGAACCAAAAATTTTGATCTTTACATCATCGAAATTATTATTTGTAACTGCAAATCTATTCCACCAGTTAGTGAAAGCAAACAAATGAGATTTAACACTAACTGCATCATTTCCTTGAAAAGAAGGTAATTTATCCATTCCAGTTTAAGGGATATCATGGGGATAACCCTGAATATTAGCAAAATTGCACGAGCTATAAACATCCATGATATCGCGTTGAGGTGGATCACAAAAAAGAGAATGGATATCAGAGAGAGCATCCTGGCCGAGATTATCAAGAAGTGTACAAGAAGAGAGCTTGTGTAATCGGACTATAAAAACCCTTTCAGGATCTGGAGTAGGATTAATCAAGCTACTTGGATGCCTTCTCGTATAAATTCTTATGGAAGATGAAGCCAATGGAGTCGCCATTAGGACAGGAAGCTAACCCAAATACCTGAGATGAAAGATGAATAAAGAGATGAATGTTGTAAAGCCAAAGTCCAATAAATTGATCCCCATCAACGGCGCCAAAAAATGTTGTCGCATAGATTGTCTAGGCACCATGACAACGGCTCAGATTGGGGGCTGTCACCCTGATCCCCAATCTCTCTATCTAAGTTGTCTCCTTGCGAGCTAAGGGAGGTAGACTCTAACAGAAATGAAGGAAAAGAATTGGTTGAAAACCAACCAATCTAGGAGACAGCTAAAACACCAAATACTTGATAAAATTAACGAGATTTCACAGATCCAATTATATTAAAACCAGTGCCTTATGGAGTTAAAGAAAATCCTGTTATGCAATTAAAGTTTATAACTGCTGCTATACAAATGACCACAATGATATTCAGTAAAATGCACCACAACCATTCATTAAGATACTTAAACCAATTAGCAAAGCTTATCATGAAACAATCATTAAGATAAATGCCAAATGCTTGAAATATTTCCGAATTTATGATGTCTCAATTAACCCAATTCAGAAATTAAAATGTTCCACAATTAAATCTTAGATAAAAAATTTAAGCTCATTTGACTATAGAGAATTTTTAGACCATTTGAATTTTTTTTTTTTTTAAATCCTAAAAGAAAAGAAATTATAAAATGACTTAAAACTAAACTATGAATTAAAATCTAAAATCAAAAAATCCTAAACAAAACTAAAGCTAAAGTTAGACTTAAACTAAATTAAGTCTAAAAAAATTAAATCGAAAACTAAAACTTAAAAAAAAAAATCAAATTATAAAACTAAAACTAGAACCTAAATAAACAAAATCAAAATCTAACTAAACTAAATTAAAATTACATTAAATTAAAACTAAAGCTAAACATTACAAAAATTTAAGATCTAAAAAATTTGAACATTAAAAAAAACTAACTCTACAAAAACTAAGATTTAGAAATTAGAGTAAAACTAAAAACTAAACCAAAATTTAAAAAAATCAAATCCTAACGCTAAACTAAACTAAAGTTTAACAAAATTGAACTAAAATAAAACCTAATGCAAAACTAAACTACATAAATTAAAACTAAGAAATTTAACAAAATCGAAAAAATTTTAAATTCTAACTAAAACTAAATCTGATCGCATATAGAAAGAAAAAAAGGAAGAAAGAATTTTTAATTGTCCACGAGGCTAAAAATAGCCTATGGGACAGATTGCTTCTCTATCCGACTTTGTATTCGGCCCTTTTCCCTCGTGAAGTTTTACAATGAGCACTCCCACCTTATCGACAAACTCTTCGCTCGAATAGATTATCCCAAGAATTAGCCGCGAATACTCGCATAGTTTTCCCCGGTGTCCTTGAAGGCCTCACATTCTAGAATGAAATGTTTTTTCTGTTTCCACTTTTCCTGAGGAGCAAAAAATACATACTCTTTCTTCCCACATTTCTTTTGGCCTTTTCCAGCACTGTTTCACAACGGAGTTGATGAGAATTAGTCCTTAATTGAGCAATAAGAATTTTAGATCTCCAAGAAATATTAGCGCCTATGTACGCCTTTTGTTGATGGTTATGCATGGGGTTAAACTCTTCCATGTAGTACTTCTTCTTTCTCTCTAGCTCTTTCTTCCAAGTATGTTTGTGGAATTTATCCATAACAAAAGTTTTTATCTCTTTACTGTTTGTAGGACACATGCTCAAGCAAATACCCCATTTACTAAACCATTTGTTATTTTTGCCGCATCCAAGTCTTCTCGTCTTTGCACAATCTGTCACTAAACACAACCTTAGGCCATCTACCCTCTTCCATTTGCTCAATTTTTTTCAGATACCTTATGACTCGCACCATAGCAATTGCTTCAATAGGAGCCGCCCCTCGTTTCACTTAATAGGATAGCATAAGGAACTCGCACTCTTAATTTTGAATTTGTTTGTAATCGCACGTTTCTGAATTTTCTCAATTTGTTTCCATCGCATCTTGGTTGTGCTCGCTAGCCCATAGTTCACGACTCGTAGAGGATCACCGAATCACTAGAAGCCCAAAAAAGAGTTAGGGTGGTTTTCCAGCTCCCATGGCTCGCCTTTCTACACTGTTTTGAAGAGCATAAAATGCTTTCCAACCCCCTAAAGTTCTTTTCTTTCTACAACCATCCCAACTTAAATTTCTATTGAAGTCAATTCCGAGGTATTTGTAATCCGCAACTTCTTCCGAATGTTGCCTTCAAAATAGAACTTATGTTGGTTATGCTTTCTTTTGTTAGAAAAAACCCACTACTTTCGTTTTGCTAATATTGACTTGCATCCCAACCCTTCTACAAAAATGCTCAAGGGAACGTAAATGCTCTTGCAAACCAAGAGCCGAATTAGCAATCAATATAAGGTCATCTCGCGTACAAAAGAAGCCCGATAACGAACTTGCCCAAATGGATACCGTCACCCCCTTGCGAATTTAGCCACTCTTCAAGCTTGTCAATATATAATCCAAAAAAGGGTAGGGAGACAATGGGCAACCTTGCTTGACCCCCGATATCGCTTCTAAAACTTTCGTAAAATGCCACTCAAGTTCGATTTTGACTTTCACCTCTTCATACAGACATATGCACAACCGCTCTCAAATGCTTGGGAACCCCGAGTTCCTCCATTCTCGCTCCAAAGCTTATCCCTAGGAACCGTGTCAAAGGCTTTTCTGAAATCAACAAAGCAACAAAAAAACTTCTTCCTTTTTTTTCCCAACCTTTTTCAATGATGTGCCTTAAAGTTATACAATGATCAATCGTGGAATGTTTAGGTCTAAAACCCGCTTGCCCTTTAGCACGTTTATCTCTTTCTTCTCGCCCACTTGCCGATTTTCTTTTCCAACATGCTTCCAAATAACTTTGCAAACAAGGGGTTTATCATTATGGTTCTATAATTGGAGGGATTATTGACGTCACCACTCTTGAAAAGAGGTATTGCCATAATAGTTGTCCAATCTCCTGGGGAACCCCCGTCGTAAGATGTTGTTGAAAATTTTTGTGATGTGAGGTGAAAGAAATTTTAAGCCCCCACTTTAGATACTCGCTTGGAGTTCATCTAAGTCTCTTGCTTTTCCAGCGCTCAACTTCTTGATACCCATCTCTACCTCTTGCATCGTGAAGAGTTTTGTGTCCGTGTTGACCAAGGGAGGAGGGTCAACCTTGGGATCCTCGCTCATAAAGTTGTCTTGCATAGTCAAACCATTTAGACGCTCGTAATGTTGTTTTCAGCTTTGCACCTTTTTCGATTGGAGCTCCTTCCAAAATAATTTGGGGTTATTTTTTCCCGAGGAAGATTAGTTCTTCTCTCCTTGAAACCATAAAATCAACTTTTTTTCTTTTTTACTAACTCGCTTGTAAGCTTTGAGCTTTATGTTATCCGTGTCCGATTCCTTCCACCTTCTCCTTGCCTTTTTGCATTCCTCGTCAAACCAAGCATTAACCGGAAAGCAATTTGTTTCGGACTTCTTAATTTTTTGCTCTTTTGCACTCAGCAAGTGCGCTTTGAATTAAATGTGTTAATCCGTGACTATGAAGGCCATGAGATGGGATTTCCTCCTTCTTGAAGAGCCTCTCTAGCATTATTTTGAAGGTATTACAATTCTCCTGGATTCAAAAGAATTCCCGCCCTTTGGGGGGATTTTGTTGAACACACCGATTTTTTCGACCCTAATTGCTTTTTTTCCTGTCCAAGCGAAACTTAAATAGATTGGCTTGTGATCTCGATTTTAAGTCCCAAATTTGATCTCCAATCAACACTTCCTCCATTTTCTCACACAAACTATGCGAGCAAATTACATAATCTACTACACTTGCTCCATTGTAAGTGTTGCAAGTGAAATTACCGGACTTTTCCCATCTAGTCAAACCATTACAAATGACTAAATCGAAAGCCCCACATAGCATAAGCGATTTGTTCTCCAAAGAGATTGCAGCCCTTTATCCTCTCGAAATTCGTTCCCACCGATGATTACTCT
This sequence comes from Pinus albicaulis, assembly GCA_034641835.2. Lineage (NCBI taxonomy): Eukaryota > Viridiplantae > Streptophyta > Pinopsida > Pinales > Pinaceae > Pinus > Pinus albicaulis. The sequence continues at coordinate 1,064,955,717 of CM076579.1, forward strand.
CTTCTCGTAAGCGTGATAGGGTCACCGTGTCTTCTTTACAACAAAGAATGCTAGCTTGTTCACTCGCAGTTCTAGCATTGAAATCCCCCCACTATAAGGACTTCACCTAGTCGAGAATATATTGCAATATCTCGCTTTTTAGGGCCGCAAAGGGATCTTTGTGGTCAAGCCTCTACTTTTGTAGATTTTTGAAACTTGCGGCGCAAAATAGCATGTCGCAATTCTAATGTGATTTCCATTTTCTCGATATTTTAAGCCAAACAAATTGCTTATTTGGGTCTTCTTTTTCTAGTCGAATGAAACGACCTTCTTTTTTCTCTTGCTAATACCATGATACCCCCCGTGCCCTTTGCCATTCCCCTCGCCGCCTTGTTCCACACTCTGCTATCTTCCAATACCCTTCAAACAAAGTTGTCTTACACCCTTCATGCTCATGTGTTTCTATGAGGCAAATTATGTCTCTACCTTCCGTAATAGGCCCTAACCCAAGTCCTCGTCTCCATGGGTAACCCCCAGCTCCAACAAACTAATCTTAAGGAAACCCGGGTAAGACTTGATTGCTATTTGTTTTGACATGCAAGACTCACAAAGCTGAGTCCTTGTCCCCGCTTGCCCCTAATGACCTTGCTTCCTCATTTCTTGCTAAAGAGTTTGTCGCCTCTTCTTTGTTATCATTTTGTCGCCTTTGTTTTGGAAGGAGGTCCAAATTGCGCAATCACGACTTTACCTTTATAAATCCATGCTCTTTTTTCCCTCATCTCTTGCTGCCCTAACTTTTGTCATTTCATCTCTCCTTTCCTCTTGTTGTCTTACGCTTAGATCTTCTTCTATAAAAAACCCGAGAACCCCTTAAGAGTTGCTTCTTTCTTAGAATGATATCTTTATCACGCAAGTTGGGCATGGTGACTTTTATGGGCCTGGCTCTCTCACCGTTGAGTTTACCTACTCTCCATGCTTGACATACTTGTCTTTGCCATTGGAGTTTGTCTTTCAAGAAGTCTCTTGCAAGGTCAAGAGTACATTCAATTTTCCCATACTCTTTCACCCCTTTAATAATTATGTTTGTTGCTCTATCCAGTCTTTCCTTGCTTTCTCTATCTTGCATGTTGTTAACTCGAATGTTTGTTTCTCCTTCCCTCTTAGCAGTAACTGCCAATAACTTGAGCCCAAGTTTTGGAAAGTTTTGTGGGATCTTCTTTCCTCCCTTCTCTTGATGTTTCTTCATTGTTGTCTATTTGAGCAACTCGCTTTCCCCTTATCCTCGGGGTGGCTTCGCATTCATCACCTCTCGTGTTTTCCACCGCAAATTTCTTCATGTTTTGCACCTCCGCTTTCATGCGTTGCCATTCTATTTTCCCTATTCGGAGAGCTTCCTCGCAGTAATGACACTTGTTCCTTCGTAACTTTGTTGCTTTTTTGCTAAAGCCTCGATTTTCACTGTTATTATATGGATTGTACAATCTCTTTCCAGCTGCTTTAGCTTCTACTACTTCCAACCTTTCTTTTACATTTAAGAGTTCTCTCACATAGAGATCGGATGACCAAGTGAGAGGTGTGGATGTGGGACTATATAAAGCATAATCATCACTAACTTTTTTCTTTTCTTTTGGACTTGTTGCCCCATGTTTGCGAAGAAGACTTGTTTGAATGTTGTTTCTTGCGAACAATACTTTCCCTTTGAGACCTTTTTTTTCCTTGTCTCCGCTCCCATTTCGGACGAGCTAGTCTCCTTTTTAAAATGCCCCGATATTGTTTGGCATTGACCCAAACCCACTTCCCGCTTTTCGTTGATGAGGCAATTTTCACTTGCCCTATATCATTTGTTTCTACGAGTTCTAAAGTTTCTTGTCCCATTGTCATGATGATATTAAGGGAAATCAAAATCTCTCGCCCAAAACCCGACCCTTTGTGTATGCGTTCGATTTTCATTTGTATGCAGAGTTGACGCGAAAGAAGAGGAAAGAGCATGACGGCAATGGATGAATTGACTGGCAGAGGAATGGATTTGCCTGTGCGGCTAAGCTGTGGGATGACGACAGGAGAATAAGGGTTCAAGCGACGGCTAAGGCAGAGAAAATTATGAGCGATGAAGAACAGAGGAAGGGAGAACACAGGGGTGAACAGGACGGCAGCAGTAGAGATGCGAGTAACGGTGTCGGAGGGAGGGTAGAGAGAGTGAAGGCAGAGCTAGATTGGACGAAAGCGGAAGAGGGATCGAAAGGAATGAAAGCAGCGTTGATGAGGAAATGAGACAGATTGGACTGACAAAGAAACTCGATTTGGAAATGCAAACTGGATAAGGGTGACAAGCAAGAGAAGATGGGAGCAACGAGTTGAGTTTGGATTGGATGCATATATGCAGAGAGGAAGTAAGAAATTGAGCCGGAAGGATGGCAAATAGAATGTCTGGGTAACGCTTAGCAACGGACATAGGTAGAATTATGCAAAGTGAATAACTCAAGTACAATCAAAACGTCCAACAAAACTTCAAATTTTTTCCGTTAAACTCGCATTTTCAATGCTCTTTGAATCCAATAACGCTCCCGTATTTGCCCAAAAAAACGATTTGAGGCCGTGATCTGGCTCAACTCTTTAAAAAATAATTCCGAGTAAAACTTTGCAACCTCGCAAAAACTAGTCGATCTCGAAAATATACACACTAAAAAAATTTATTAACACCCTTACAGACTCTAAAAATATAAATTTACAAGCCAATTTACGTATCCGAGGCCCTCATGGCCATATTTGAACCCATTTCAAGACAATTTTTTAGAAATTTGAAATTATAAAGATAGGCACAAGCCTTAAAAACCCCCGTAAAAACACAATTTTGTCGGATAACTTTGAGAAACTAGAAACGATGGGATTTTTTCAGATTTACGAATTTGAGAGTCGGCTAGTCTAATCGAAGACTTCCTCGTACGCTCAAATCTTCAAAAAAAATTTCCCCGCACACTTAGATCCGAACTTTAGATCAATAGAGATTTAAGAAAATAACATGAGATCCTTAAAAAAAATCAAAATGTCATTTTATGAACCCGTAAAACCGCACAAGATACACCGTATGCGATTAATCCATGAAGACCATCAACCATAAAAATATCAAACAAAGTAGCAGTAGTTTAGAGACAATTCACCACATAGATCCGGAAAATGAACACCAAACTTTGTAACCCCCAAAGTCTTTATGCTTTATTCATCAAAGAAAATTCACAAGGGCTTTCAAGACAAGGGCATGATTCTAAGATCGGATGACTCAAGACCGACAAAGATCTTTAATTTATAGGACAAAATCTCCAACGACTAGTTTGGTTGATCCACGTCAAAACAATCTTGACCATCGATAAGATTTGATCATCTTTTAATTTGGACCATCGAAATTATAAATTTGGGAAAAAAACGAATTTATCATTTAAATTCATTTTATTTAACTCAAAAATACTATTTTTGAGTTAATTACCTCAAATTTGTAATATTCCCAATTAGCTTTGCTAATTGGAATATTGCCTTTTTGCTTTATTAGATAGCAATAATAAATAAAGTGAGAAATAAGAGGGGTCACCTCACTTTAGCCACCTCACTTTATAATAAAGTGTTCTTTTTTTTCCTAGTAGGTTGACGTTGTGACTTAGAGAGGGCCTTGGGGGTCCACGTGGATGTGATGGGGGAGGCATCGAAAGCTAACCCCTGTAAACCGCAGTCGCAGGGTGAGTTAAGGAGGGAGTTGATGTTATAAAAGGAGAGGCTCTCACCTCATTTGATTCATTCATGATTTGATATTCTTATTGATAGTCGTACTTGTCCCTGCTCAAGACGCCGCTAGTCTAGCTTGGTCTGCGCAGACCGCTTTAGTGCACGAGTGTCTCCTGGTCGGAGATCTCACCCTTAGCCTCTGGGGACTTCGAGTGCCTCGCTCGGTAAGGTTTTTCCGGTTCTACCCTCGCCTTTCGGGGACTTCGAGTGCCGCCCTAGTGAGGTTGTTCCGAGTACATTTTTTTCAGCAGAGCAAGCAACGAAGTTCGAAGATTATCCGAGGAGGAGAAAGCCCTCTTGTGGTTGCACAGAGCAAGAGGAGGAAGGACGCCGAATCTGAAGGAGAAGGACGCCGTCCCATCCGGGAGAGAGGACGCGCTGTGCCTTTCGGGAAGGGAGGACGTCGGCCAAGAAGGACGCAGCCCCCGCCTAGCGAGAGAAAACGCCGTGCCCGAGGGACAGAAGGACGCCGTGAAGCTCCTAGAGTGAGGACGCCGTCCATTTCGCAAAGGTAAGAGTTGCGTATCCGAAGGTTTATTGCTAGATCCGCTGTGGAAAGGGTAGATCTTGCGCATCTAGTCTTGTATGTGGCGTATCTAGTCTTGTATATTGCGGATCCGAAGGTTTGGCACCGCATCCGACCGAAGGAGCGACGCGTATCCGAGGAGATATTGACAGATCTAGTCCGTATCCGAAAGGGTAACACCGCATCTAGCCCTAGTGGGCCGTAGATCCGAAGAGATAGTTCCGGATCTAGTATAGATCTCGAGGGTTTGATATCGTATCCGATATTGGAGGACGCAGCTCTGCAGAGGGAAGGACGCAGATCCGATCGGAGGCTTCGGATCCACCGTGTGGGACGCAGATCCGAGGAGCAAAGCTAGTGTGAGAAGGGCTCATCGCCGTTTTCCCAAAGCATCCGCCGGAGCGTGATCCATTTGCCTCGGAGGATTGAGGGCTTGTGCTGCACCGTCGTCGCGCCGTCACCAGCAGTGGACGCGCGTTTCGCAAGCGAGAGGGGGTTTTTCGGGCCCTGGGATCTGCCCCGGGGCTTCGCGCGATCATCACCAGCCTCCAGTGGCGCCTTGGACGCCGTCATTATTTTGCAGCCATTTCTTGTATGGGAGGGGTCATCACTTGCCTAGGGCAAGGATAGGTGCACCGACTCGATTTCTTGTATTACTCTCCATGTACTTTCCGATTAATAAAATGGCTCGGATTCGGCATTACATGTGTCTTGATTCAGTGATCCGGTTCCGCATTGCTTCCTTTCATCATCTTGTCTCGGCATATTTCTCGTTTATTATCGCTATTTCCCTTTTGGGGATATTACGATGTGGTATCGTGAGCTTAGATCTCGGCTCACCGTGGTGCTAGCACTCTATGGCACCGAGAGGTCACCCCCACTCTCCTCGGGGGAGGTGATTCTCGATTCGTAAGAAGAACGAGAGGAATCCAATGGAGGCTATGTTGGCAAGATTGGCTGAAAAAGTTGACCGAGAAGATGGATGCAAAGATGGATGCAAAGATGGATGCAAAGATGGATGCATTCATGCAGGAGGTAACCGAGGAAGGTTGTGGGGGAACGCAGAAGAACCCCCTAGGGTCTTTCGTAGGGGAAGGATCGGGAACATCTAGTTGCATGCCGTATGCTATACCCATTGTGTCGCCCGTAGAAGGCCGATTCCATGGACACGCGACCTACCATGCCTACTTTCCTTCAGTAGAGGAAGTGGAGCAAACGGCATCAAGAGATGAGGGTCCCGATCTACATGCGGTTTGGTTTGCGGATTGGCGAAGTTTGGGGCCGGAATTCATGGAGGCTCTCCTTTCAATCAATATATGCGATACCGAGGCGGCAAAGAAGCCTCATGATCTGAATAAGGGACGGGGTTCCCACCGTGATGACAAGAATCAGTGCACCCAGCAAATTTCATTTGCCGATGTTTGATGGGTCTCCGAAAGACCACGGCCCTGGTCATGGGTGGAAAAACTAGACCTCTATTTTCAGCTTAACCGCATGCCGTGAGAAGGAGGCCATTAAGATGGTCGCATTACATCTAGAGGGTGAGGCCCGGGAATCGGTGGTTTCATGGGTTGACCACACCGGGGCATTCCACGAGTGACTACATATGCTCGAGTTCACCAGGAGGGTGGTGAAACGTTTTGACCGAAGGACCCGGATCGCCCTTTCCTCGAGCCGACCAAGCTCAGACATGACAGTGGTGCAGAGGCATACATCTCGTACTTTTTGAGGGTTTCGTGTGATGGTTCCCGACATATCGCGAGCTTTCGGTTGGTCACGATGTTCCCCGGACGGGGCTATCGTGAACCACTTCGTGGTCTAGTCCCGATCAAACAAACCGGCTACACTTCAGATGCTATCCAGCAGGGGCCCGTGACCCTACAAGATGTGCTGCCCAGGACTCGGCCGCCTTATCCCCGCAGACAGAGCTTTCCACGCCATGGGGTAGGACACGAGGGTTCCGCCTCCCGAGGCGAATCCCTGACGAAGACAAGAGATGATGATGAGGCTAGGGAGAGAGCCGAGACGGAAGCGATTGTGCTTCACTCGCTGTGAGCCGTGGGCACCGGGACACAAATGCACCGCAGGGTAAGGCACATTTCACAGAGGTCTTCTCCGAGGGCGGTGGAGAAGAGGATGAGTTGGAGGATGAGGAGGCGGGGAGAATGTTATGCGCCGCAGAGTGCCTACCACCTCCACCACCGATGCGTGGGAGAGGCATCATTTGCACCTACTCGGGGGGAGCTCTAGCAAAGACTACGAGGAGTCCCCAAGTATCTCGACATTGCGAGTACGTGGGACGACGGCCGGGTCGGCGAGTTTCAGTTCTAGTTGACGGTGGGGGCCACCCACAATTTCATCGATGCCCGTATGGTAGCACTGAGAGGCATACCCACAAGAGAGCTTTGATGGGTTTTCGCTTTGTTCCAGGAGATCGGACCATGGCCTTTGTGCTCGATATGTACCGGAGTTATCGATGACGATGGGCACCTATACGCCGACTCGATCACTTCTTTGTGGTGGACATTCCGACACCAATGTGATATTGGGAGTGCAGTGGCTTATCACCCCGGGGAAGGTCACCACAGATTGGAAGGCCTTGGAAATGGAGTGGGATGATCCCAAGACTGGGGAGGCATGAGAAGATCCGAGGTCGAAACACATATCCGCCCCGTACGCATGTCACGGCACACAGACATGGATGCGACATTCCACAGGGGAGATATCGAGTGGGCGATAGAGCTACGGGCTTCGGAGATAGTAGATACGGGAAGGGGACGGTGCACCCCCGATCTACGGACTCTTCTCGACAGTATATGCGGTAGTGTTTGGAGACATTCCACCGGACGACCACCGAGATCGGGGGTTTGAGCACACGATAGAGTTGGAGCAGGGGGATACGAGCAGATGATCACCACCCCCTTATAGGCATCCCAAGGCCTATCAGGGGATGAGATAGAGCGGGCCATTCAGAGCCGTTAGCCCTTGGGACACATTCGGCTCCAAGACTAGTCCTTTCGCTTCTTCGAGTAGTGCCGGTGAAGAAGAAGGACGCGCACATTACGCATGTGCATTGATTACAGTGGCATCGAACAAGAAGACTTTGAAGAACCTGTGATCCCCATTCCCGTGATCGATGAGTTGATGGACGAGTTGAGAGGAGCACGTTTCTTCTCAAAGATTGATTTGAGGTCCGGGTACCATCGGATACGCATGAGGGAACAGACATTCCCAAGACTCGCTTTCGTGTGTCATTATGGGCACTTTGAGTTTCCGGTTATGCCATTTGGGCCGACCAATGCACTCGCCACTTTCCGCGCCTTGCATGAACCATATCTTCGTGGGATCATCCCGAGGAAGTTCGTGTCGGTTTTCTTTGATGATATTCTCATATACGAGCAGACTTGGGAGGAGCACCTCCAAAGACATAGAGACAGCTTTTGCGCATCCCTGGAGGAGCAAGCAGCTTTGCCAAACTCTCCAAGTGTGAGTTTGGTTTGACAGAGATGTTGTATTTGGGGCACATCATAGGAGTGGACGGGAGTGAGAGTCCACGACTGAGAAGATCCGGCTATCGAGGGACCGGCGCGAGCCGCGGAATGTGACAGAACTTAGAGGGTTCATTGGTATCTGCACTTACTACAGAAGTTCGTCAAGGGCTTCTCACGGCTTGCCGCACCCCTCACGTGAGTCGACGAGGAAGGGGGCATTCGGTTGGACGGACACCGCACAACGAGCCTTTTGATAAGCTCAAAGAGGTGATGAGTAGTTGTCCGGTGTTGGCATTGCTCGATTTCACTCGACCTCTTTATCCTAGAGTGCGATGCATCGGGGAGAAGGGATTGGAGCAGTTTTGATGCGGGGAGGGTCACCCGATTGCGTTCGAGAGCCGAAACTCCTTCCACATGAGAGACTTTATCCCATCTATGATAAGGAGATGTTGGCCATTATGCATGCATTGGCCAAATTCGTGCGTACGATTGGTAGGTGGGCGATTTAGAGTCGTGATGCATCATAACAACTGTCAAGTACTTTTTCGGAGCGTAAAGATAGCATGTGGAGAGGCGGCAGAAGTGGATCGGCAAGATCCGGGCTTATGACTTTGACATAGAGTATGTCAAAGGGGAAGAACAATGTGGTGGCAGTATGCCCTTTCTCGTAGACCAGCCTACATTATCCCTCATGAGCTTGGACGCCGATTGGAAGGCTCGACTACTGGTTGAGTATTCCAAGGATAGATTTGCATGCGAGGTGCTCGGATGGACGGGATAGCGAGATAGCGAGATACAGGGTGGCGCGATGAGGTCATCTATTACAGAGGATCGGATCTTCTTGACCCGAGAGATCTCGACTCAAGGAGAAGATACTCCATGCCTCTCATGATTCACCATCGGCGGGACATCGGGGGTTCACCAAGATGTACAGGGGCCATCCGGGAGAGATTTGCATGGAAGGGCCTCAAGGAGAACGTACTCCAACATGTCGGGAGTGCGAGGTTTGCCACAGCGAAACAAAGGGGAGATGAACCATCCCTGCAGGTTGTTGTGGCGCTTCCCTCATCCCGAGGGGAAGTGGGAGAGTATCTCGATGGACTTCATCACGGGTTTGCCCATAGTGCAGGGCAAGGACCGCATCTTCGTAGTAGTTGACCGGCTAACGAAGTATGCTCACTTCTTTGCCATTTCGGCACACTACACGAAAGCGACAGTAGGCGTAACTGTTTTTCCGGGAGGTTTTCGATTGCATGGTCTACCCAAGACCATCGTTAGTGACAGGGGACGACCGCTTTATGGGTGGATTTTGGCAGAGCTCTTTCGATTGGTAGGGACCGAGTTGACACCGAGCACTAGCTATCATCCCTGCATCGGACGGGCAGACGGGAGATAGTTAACAAGTGGGTCGGGAGGGCTACTTGCGTAACTACGTCGATGGGCAGCAGCGAGCGTGGTTGAAATGGCTAGCATCCGGGCGAGTACGGCTACAACACAACCCATCATATGTCCATTGGCATGACACCTTTTCTATGCGTCGTATGGATATCATTCCTTGTCTTTTGTGGACGTGATGTTTGGGGTTAGCAGGGGCTCCGCGAGCCAAACTATGGATCCAAGAGAGCCAAGACATCCTCCGACTCTCAAGGACAACATGGCTACCGCACAAAATCAGCGTAAACTATATGCGTGATAGGGGCCGAGTGGAGAGACACTTTGAGGTAGGGGATTTGGTCTACTACCTACGGCTATGCCCATACCGCGCGCTCTTCACTCAAACAGAAGGGGCGAGAGAAGCTTAAGCCTCGTTTTTATGGACCATACAGGTGATTCGTAGGATTGGACAAAGGTTGCATATGAGTTGGAGTTGCCCCAGCAGCCGGATTCATAACATTTTCCATGTATCATGCCTAAAGAAGGCACTAGGCCAGCATGTGACATCACAGGGGGAGCTACCTCCAACAGATGATGAGGGGCACTTGGTATATAGCATCGGAGGCCATTATTGACACCGTGGAGAGACAACAAGTGAAAGGGTGAAGATCGGAGAGTTCTTGGTGAGATGGAAGAACCCGCCGATGAGGATGCCACTTGGGAGGATGAGAAAGATCTTACAAAGACCCTCACTCCGCTTGCTTGAGGACAAGCAACGTTTTGCTTGGGAGATCAGTAATATTCCCAATTAGCCTTGCTAATTGGAATATTGCCTTTTTGCTTTATTAGATAGCAATAATAAATAAAGTGAGAAATAAGAGGGGTCACCTCACTTTAGCCACCTCACTTTATAATAAAGTGTTCTTTTTTTCCTAGTAGGTTGACGTTGTGACTTAGAGAGGGCTCTCTGGGGGTCCACGTGGATGTGATGGGGGGAGGCATCAAAGCTAACCCTGGTAAACTCGCGCAGCTCCCAGGGGTGAGTTAAGGAGGGAGTTGATGTTATAAAAGGAGAGGCTCTCACCTCATTTGATTCATTCATGATTTGATATTCTTATTGATAGTCGTGACTTGTCCGGCTTTCGCGACGCCGCGTTGTTTAGCTCTGTCCGCGAAGACTCGCTAGTGCACGAGTGTCTCCTGGCCGGGAGATCTCACCCTTAGCCCTCGGGGGACTTCTGAGTGCCTCGGCTCGGTAAGGTTTTTTCGGTTCTACCTCGGCCCGGGGACTTCGAGTGCCGCCCTAGTGAGGTTGTTCTGAGCACATTTTTTCGCAGAGCAGCAGCAGCAAGTTCTGAAGATTATCCTCGAGGAGGAGAAAGCCCTCTTGTGGTTGCACAGAGCAAGAGGAGGAAGGACGCTCGAACTGGAAGGAGAAGGACGCCGTCCCATCCGGAGAGAGGACGCTTCGTGCCTTTCGTGAAGGGAGGACGCCGGCCAAGAAGGACGCAGCATCCGCCTAGCAGAGAAAACGCCGTTTCCGAGGGACGCAAAGGACGCCGTGAAGCCCTAGAGTGAGGACGCCGCGTCCATTTCTCGAAGGTAAGAGTTGCGGATCCGAAGGTTTATTGCTAGATCCGAGCTGTGGGAAAGGGTAGATCTTGCAGATCTAGTCTTGTATGTGCGCATCTAGTCTTGTATATTGCGATCCGAAGGTTCTGGCACCGTGATCCGACTGAAGGAGTGACAGATCCGAGGAGATATTGACAGATCTAGTCCGGACCCGAAAGGGTAACACCGCATCTAGCTCCCTAGGGGCGTAGATCCGAAGAGATAGTTCCGCATCTAGTATAGATCTCGAGGGTTTGATATCGCATCCGATATTGAGGACGCAGCTTCGGAGAGGGAAGGACGCAGATCCGATTGGAGGTCAGCATCCATCGTGGGACGCAGATCCGAGGAGCAAAGCTAGTGTGAGAAGGGGCTCATCGCCGTTTTCCAAAGATCCTCGTAGCAGCATCCATTTGCCTCGGGAGGATTGAGGGCTTGTGCCGCACCCGCTTTCACGACTGTCACTAGCAGTGACGATGCTTTTCCAAACAGAGGGGGTTTTCAGCTTGGGGATCGGCGGGCCGCGTCACGATCATCACCGGAGCTCTGTAGGCGCCTTGGGACGCCGTCATTATTTGCGTGCCATTTCTTGTATGGGAGGGGTCATCACTTGCCTAGGGCAAGGATAGGTGCACCGACTCTCGATTTCTTGTATTACTCTCATGTACTTTCCGATTAATAAAATGGCTCGCATTCCGGTATTACATGTGTCTTGATTCAGTTGATCCGGTTCAGCATTGTTTCCTTTTCATATCCGTCTCGGGCATATTTCTCGCTTTATTATCGCTTATTTCCCTTTGGGGATATTACAAAATTTTTTTGACTTTGACTTAACCACCTAGGCCAAAGGGTCCAAAATTTCTTAAAATTCTCAATATTCCCTTGACTGGGGCCTTTAAAAATTCATTTTTTAAGGACCAACGAATTTTTCCTTTGAAAAATTTTATCCTCACCTAGGATCTAAAATTAATTAAATTTCTGGCTTAAGATTTATTTATTAATTGACCAAAAAATGTAATTAATTGATTGACAGGGGATTTTAATTATATTTTCCAACTCTCTTTACATAAGATAATACCTTTAGACACATGAAGGGGGAATACCCATTTGTATAGACCCTCAAATAAATACCCAATTCTGCGACTCAAAACATGATCTAGTAGATCAAGTAGCTTGTAATAAAATAATCTAGCCAACTAGCTAGGATTATTCCCAAACTACTTTTACAAGGACTCGATAGAAAACACTAGGACTCACTTAGCATGCTGATGACAAAATCCACCCTAGCTTTGGGGTGAGGTTGGAGGGGAAACTCTGCCGATAACTTGTGTTGAAAAACACAAGTAAATCAGTGAGACAAAAAACCTCCTAGGATAGAAATCGTCACCAACATACTAGGCTTACCTAGGTTGTTACATACATTGACGGTCTTACTTAGATCATTTACATCATAACATGCAGAATGGGTTTACATCATTTATAACAAAATGTTGTCTGTCGATGAAATCTAGATGACGTGAACCTCGAACATGATAAGTCCCATTTGAAAAAATGGGGGTGTACTACTATGGGGTCGTTGACAAAGTGTGGTCAACAGGGAGCACCCCCCATAGCTAACCTAGGAGATAGCTTAAACGGAGAGAGTTGGGAGTAGTGCGACAACCTCTTCTTTGAGTTCATTGCCACCAACCACACCTTGTGGGGTTAAAGGCTTTTCCCGCTAACTGTAGGTAGGTGTAGGCGGCAAGTAATAACACAACCCTTGCATCAAGTGAAAATAAACAGCAAGGGAAGAAGAAGAAGAAGGACCTTTCCAAGGTCTGGTGCTTTAACTGTGGTGATATTGGACATTTCGCTAGCAGTTGTCCTAAGAAGAAGGACAAAAGATCTTCTGATTCCAAGGCTGCAGCAGCAAAAGAATATGGCTTTGGTGATGATGCAACCATGAGTGCTCATGTGCCTCGAGAGAAGAGGTGGGTTGACATGGATCTGTAGAGCATGTACAGACAGTGTGGCAGGATCCTTGAGTCAGCCCTACTCTTGGATCACATATGAGCTACGAGAGCCTTAAGACGGTAGCGGGATGAGTCAGGAGATGGTTGCAGAAGGTCACATTGAAGTAAAAGAGGGACCTGAAGAGCTAAAGAGGGAGCAGCGTAATGCAGAGGCAACAACAGCGTGGAGGCAGCAGCGTAGAGGGGTTGATGGGAATTCAACAACACAGAGAAGTTGTGCTCACGCAGTGTAGTGTTGCAGCATGATAGTGTCTCCAAGAGGACAACAAAAATCATCATCTAGGGAGCTTCAGTGGTGGAAGGAAACTTGGCTTATCTGTCAAATGGTTGGGCAGTGTCTTTCAGTTGCTTACTTATCAGCAACTGAGTTGCAATGCAGTAGTTAGCAGTGGCAGTGCTATGGGCAGCATGATGCAACAATTTGAGAGGGAGCTACAGTACAGATGTGGCAGTGTCAGTGGCAGTGGCATGGGCAGTAGTACAGAGACCAACAGTGCAGTGGATGGAGAGCAGCAGGCCAAGCATCAACAACACAGAATCCAACTTCAAGATCTCGTAGTGCATGGTGTGGATGCATTGCTAGAGTACACTTTGCTAGAGCACACTCCGTGCTAAGAGGGAGTGTTGAGATTTTGTATAGTTGGTGTAGCATTAGGTGTGCTCTAGCCCTGAAATTTTTTGGAAGGGCTAGGACACACTTGAAATCCAAAACCCAGAAAGTGTTTTGTGAAATTTCAGTTGGTGTTCAAGTTATTCAAATAATTAATTATTTTAATGGATTTCCTAAGTCTAAACTTAGGAAAATGAAATAATTAAAGTGAATTAATTAACACGTGCTGAAATTTTCTAAAAAACACGGATCAAGCAGTCTTTTAATCTCGGTCGTTGATGAATGTTTTAATCTCGGCCGTTGATGAGATGAATGAAAAAGTATAAGAGAAGCTTGAGGGTCAGTTGGAGGAGACACACAATTGTAGAGCCGAGGAATAGATCTGGAATTCTAGGGCGGGTTTGATAAGAATTTCTGGAGGAATTTCCTGCAGTGAGGGGTATTATTGGCTAAGGGGATGATCTGATCCCGGAGCCAAGAGTCAGTAAGAGGCAGAGGAGCATCAACAAGGACAACACAGAGAGGTAGAGCAGCAACTATGCAGGTGCTACGTAACCGCTATGCAGGACATCGCAGAGGCTACAGGGGGCTTCAGAAGTTACGCAGAGGGTCTCCAGGGCCACCGTAAGGCCCGCATCACCCTCTTAGGGGGTTATGCAGTCACTCTCTGGGCAGCATAGTGGCATTATGAGGCTCGCAGGGTTGACGTTTGGGCTTCAGGGGCAGCGCTCAGGGTTTCTAGGGCTATGTAATATCTCGAATGGAAATAAACAGCAATATAAAGCACATAAACAAAGACATATAGCAACTCGAGACAAATCATATGAAAAACAAACAATATGGAGAACGCTGAGCCATTTTATTAATACTGAGAAATGGAAAGGAGTACAGAGGTGATCAGAATGATGGCACCTTGGCTTGCACCAGGCAAGCGTAGAAAGACTCTTAGGAAATGACTCGGAATGGCTGCTCTCTCAAGACTGCGTTATCTCCAGAGCTGCTGGTACTGCTATTGCTGCAATGAACTTAATCTTTGGGGCTGATCCCCACCTCGGAAAATTCGGAAACTTTGGGAATGGCCTCTCCTCCCAATACCCAGAAAAACCCAGAAAGATTTTTGGAAATGGCTGACCCCTGAAAATGGCTCCCTTGAGGCACTACGTTATTCCTCAAGGAGGGACGTTGGCTCTAAATGATCTGCTCCAATTAATGGCCCTTGAATCCTCCAAAATGCTATAATAGGGAAGGATTGGTACCTTTCACACTATCTCGGACTGAATCCACAGACAAACGCTCAATCCGGAACCACCTCCTCTCAAGACTGCGTCCTCCCTCTCACTGACTGCACTGTCTCTTTGAGTGAATGCTCCGACTGTGGTTGCTGCAACTCTCTTCGGCAAAACAAGGATGAAACTCCTCACCCGAGCAGGCACTCGAAGTCCCCTAGGGCTAAGGTTGGGATCTTCGAACGGAGACACCCGACGTACTAAACAGTCTATGCAGACTTTGCTAAACAACAAGCGTGCTCAATGTCAAAAGACAAATCTCAAAGATGCATAATCAGAATGAATCCAAATGAGGAGACCCTCCCTCCTTTTATGCTTGGTGAGCCTTTCCCTCACCTAGGCACCACCATCAACTGCGCTGTCTCCTTGAGCCACGCTGTCCATCTCTCTCTGCGTTGGCTTGGTCCCACGCCACCTACGCTGCCCCCTTTTCCCACGCTGCCACTTGACCACTAGGCCCCACGTTGCCAACTAGTCATGTCTCTTAAGTGACTTTAGGAAATACTTTTTATCCTAAGTGTGAGTTAAGTGTCCCCCTTCACCCACTTTATTAATAACGTAACCTTATAAAGGCAAAATAGTCAAAATTAATATTTCCATTTAGCTCTTGCTAATTGAGAATATTACAGTCCTCTTTGGCAAAACGTTGCTTGTCCTCAAGCAACTGCATTGATGGATGCTGCAATATCTTCTCACTCTCACAGGTGGCATCCTCGTCCGGTAGATTCCTCCATCTCACCAGGTACTCCCTGACTGTCCTGCTTCGCAGTTTCCTCTCCTTAGTGTCAATAATGGCCTCCGGTTGTAGTACCAAATGCCCCTCATCATCTGTGGGTGGAAGCTCCTTCGTTGCAGTCACCTGCTGTCCTAGTGCCTTCTTCAGGCATGACACATGAAAATGTTGTGAATCCGGCTACCAGTGGGTAGCTCCAACTCATATGCAACCTCACCAACTCTGCATGTCACCCTATATGGTCCATAAAAACGGGGCTTGAGCTTTTTAGCCCCCTTCTTTCAACGGACCGTCGATATGGTCGCAAGCATAGGTAGACCAAACTCTACCTCTCAACATGTCTCTTGTCGTCGTACACCTTCTCGTTGATTCTCGCGTTGTAGCCATGTTATCCTTGAGAGCTCGGAGTATATTTATTGACTCTCTTGGATCCAATCCTTGGCTCTAGGAGCCTTGCTAGCACCAAACATCATGTCAGCAAAAGATAAAGCATGATACCCATACAATACATAAAATGGAGACATACCGATGGACATATGATGAGTGTTGTTGTAGCAGTACTCCCCCAAGTGCAATCATCTCAACCATGCCTTCTGCTGCCCGCTGACATAGTTATGTAAGTAGCCCTCCAGCCACTTGTTCACTATCTCTGTCTGCCCATCTGTCTGGGGGTGGTAACTAGTACTCGGTGTCAACTCAGTGCTCACCAAACGAAAAAGCTCCTGCCAAAACCTGCCCATGAAGCGACTATCTCTGTCACTGACAATGGTCTTTGGGAGACCATGCAATCTGAAAACGTCCCTGAAGAATAACTCCGCTACCTGTGCTGCTGTGTAATGTGCCGATATGGCGAAGAAGTGAGCATATTTAGTCAACCGATCAATGACAAAAAATATGCAATCCTTGCCCTGCACAGTGGGCGACCCCGTAATGAAATCCATCGAAATACTCTCCCATTTCCCCTCCGGTATGGGAAGAGGTTGCAATAATCTTGCCGGATGGTTCATCTCCCCCTTGTTACGCTGGCAAACTTCGCACTCCCTGACATGTTGGAGTATGTCCTCCTTGAGGCCCTTCCAAGAGAACCTCTCCCTGATGGCCCTATAGGTCTTGGTGAACCCTTGGTGGCCCGATAATGGCAAGTCATGTGAGGCGTGCAATATCTTCTTCTTGAGCTAGGAGCTCTCAGTCAAGAAGATCCTGTCCCTATAGTAGATCACCTCGTCCATCACTCTGAACCTGTCATCTGTCACCTGCCCATCCAAAATCTCACAGGCAAAACGGTCCTTGGAGTACTCCACCAAAAGTTGAGCCCTCCAGTCCGTGTCCAAACTCATCAAGGACAATGCCGCCAGTTTGCGTGAAAGTGCATCAGCCACCACGTTGTTCTTCCCCTTGACATACTCGATGTCAAAATCATATGCCTGGATTTTGCTGACCCACTTCTGCTGCCTCTCTTGCAACTGTTTCTGCTCTAAGAAGAATCGGAGGTTGTTATGGCCTGTCCTCACTCTGAACCTATTCCCTACCAGGTACTGCCGAAACTTGGCCAATGCATGCATGATGGCCAACATCTCCTTTTCGTATATAACATACAACCTCTCATGTGGCAACAACTTCCAGCTCTCGAAAGCTATGGGATGGCCTCCCTGCATCAAAACTGCGCCTATCCCCTTCCCTGATGCATCACACTCCAGGACAAAAGGCTGTGTAAAATCTGGTAATGCGAAAACCAGGCAGCTGCTCATCACCTCCTTGAGCCTGTCGAAAGCCCTCTGCACTGTATCAGTCCAGCTGAATGCCCCCTTTTTGGTGAGATCCGTAAGGGGTGCTGCAAGCTGGGAGGGGCCGTTGACGAACTTCTAGTAGTAGGTGTAGATACCCACAAATCCCCGAATCTCCATCATCTTCTTCGGCTCTGGCCAATCCCTAATGGCCCTGATCTTCTCCTCGTGGACCCTCACTCCGTCCACCCCATTGATGTGCCCTAGATAGAGCATCTCTATCAACCGAAACTCATATTTGGAGAGCTTAGCATAAAATTGCTGCTCCTCCAAGATGCGTAGTACAACCTCTATATGTTGGAGGCATAGTTTTAAAAACCGGCCGGTTTGAACCGGTAACCGGCCAAACCGGCCGGTCAGATGTGCCAGCGGTCGAAACCGGCCAAGCAACCCGGTTGAAGAGGGCATTTCGCCTTTTTTTGCAATAAACTGGACCTAACCGGCCGGTTCCGTTCCTAACCAGCCGGTTACTTGCTAACCTTCTATGCGGACCCACACACGGCCGCAATTAAGCTTTAGGGCTGATTTGTTTATAAGGGGGGGGTTCATTTAGCTACTCTTTCCCGATGCGGACCCACGCACGGCCAGAAATGGGTTTTAGGGCTGATGTGGAGGTAAGGGAAGCATTGACATTTCATGGTAATGTTAAATTCTTAAAGTAAAAGGATGAAAATGAAAAATAAAAATATTTTTCATTTTCATCCTTTTACTTAAATTTTTAACATTACTATGAAATGACTCAGGATGTTTAAGAGTGGTTTCGACCTCATTAGATTTCATATGGAGAAACTAGAATTTTAGGTTTCACTCAAAATTTAGCAGACTTAATGGTTTTCAGGGTTTCATGGTTTGGGAATTTGCAATGTTTCCATTTGATTCTATCATGTGTAAGGGAATGATATTGGCATTTGATCAAGCGCATGAAGTCCTTTAAGAACCTTGATGTACCCTTCAATCAAAGGAAAACAACTGGTTAGGCATGCTAATCTTTTTCTACCGCATTTTAAGGTTGAGGAGATGAACTCTTCACTCAAACCAAAATCATTGGTTAGGCATGTTAAACTCTTTCAATTTCTATCATGTTATAAGGTTGAGCAATCCAAGTCTGAAGACTTTGAGCTAGATGATGTTTATGTATCTCTTGTTGATGATCCCATTTCTAGTAGCGATGAATCAATGATGAGTTTCATGAGAGACCATGTTGCTTAGTGATTTGTAGTTTTGATGTCTATTTTTGCTACTACTACTACTACTAAAGTTGTAGAGGAGTTTTAGGAGTCCTCAAACTTTGAGCCATATTATTTATGTAGCTCATGTTGATGATCCCTTGTCTAGTAGTGGTGATAATTTGATCATGATGAGGAGTGATTATGTTGTTGATCACTAATATGTAGTCTTGTATTAGGCCAATGGCCTCATAGCTTGTAGCATTGTTTTTGGACTTTATGGGCCATTTGGAGCCTCATTTCTTATGTATTTTTTGATGATATGTATTGCACTCGGTGCCATTTTGATATATTCACCTTTGCATGGTATATAAATGAGCAAATTTTGCATATTTTGTCTCTATTGGCTTGGAATCATGGTTGCAAATCTTAAAAATAGTTTTTTTTATTAAAAAAATAATTATTTAATGTATTTTTTTTTAAACCGGTTCATTGAGATCTGACCGCTCTCGGTTAGACCGGTTTCGGTTAGAAACCCGATTCATTAGGTCCACCGGTCCGGTCACCGGTTCCGGTTTTTAAAACTCTGGTTGGAGGTGCTCCTCCCATGTTTTGCTGTAAATCAAGATGTCATCAAAAAACACTAATCCACACTTCCTCAAGTGACTTCGAAAGATGTGATTCATGCATGACTAGAATGTGGCCGGAGCATTGGTCAGCCCAAAGGGCATCACCAAGAACTCAAAATGGCCATAGTGACACCTGAAAGCAGTCTTGGGAATGTCCTACTTCCTCACGCGAATCTGATGGTGCCCGGATCTCAAATCAATCTTTGAGAAGAACTTTGATCCTCTCAGCTCATCCATCAACACGTCGATCCGTGGGATGGGGTACTGGTTCTTCATGGTCTTCTTGTTTAGGGCTCGGTAGTCAATGCACATCCTCAATGTGTCGTCCTTCTTCTTCACCAGTACTACGGAAGAAGCAAAAGGGCTAGTGCTGGGGCGGATGTGTCCAAGAGCTAAGAGCTCATGGATGGCCCTCTCAATCTCACCTCGATAGGCCTTAGGATGCCTATAGGGTGTAGTGATGACAGCCTGGATGCCCTGCTCCAGCTCAATCGTGTGCTCAAACCCCTGATCTGGCGGCTGCCTTGGTGGTATCTCCCTAAATACTGTAGCATACCTGTCGAGAATGGATTGTACATCTGGGTGTATGGCCTGCCCTATAGATCCTGCCTCTGACACACGCAACTCCACTGCCCACTCTATGTTCCCTTTTCGGAAATCTGCCTCCGTCCAGTGTGCTGAAACTGTCTGTGGTGGGTAGGTGTGCATACCCCGAATCTTCTCATGCCTCCCAGTCTTTTTATCCGTCCACTCCATCTCCAAGGTCTCCCAATCAGTGGTGACCTCTCCCAGCGTGAACAACTATTGTACCCCCAGTATCATGTTGGTGTCTGGAATGTCCACCACGAAAAAGTGATATGTCAGGGTGTACGTCCCCATAGTCACTGCCAAGGCTGGCACATACCTGACACACTGTATGGTCCAGTCCCATGGAACTAGTACCGAAAACCCATCAAAGCTCTCCGTCAGTATGCCCCTTCGCTCTACCAGCTGGGCATCAATGAAATTGTGGGTGGCCCCACTGTCCACTAACATTGAAACACGCTGTCCCCATATTGTGCCTCGGACACGCAGTGTCAAGTACTTGGGAACTCCTCGCAAGGCTGCAAGGGCTCCCCTAGTAGGTGCAAAAGCTGCACCTCCCGCTTCTGGTGGTGGAGGTGGCAGATGATCCCCTCTCTGCGCTGTACTACTGCCTCCAACCTCTATCTCCTCATACTCTTCTTCTTCCCCGCTACTGTCGGAGAAAACCTCGATGTAGTGTGCCTTCCCTGCTGCACAACGCTGTCCTGGCGCCCATGGCTCTAGGCATGTGAAGCATAGCCTCCTCCGCTTTAGATCTCTCTTGGTCTCATCATCTCCAGGCCCTCTGCCTTGGTTCCCCCTTGGAGGTGGAATCCTCATGTTCTTCCCCTTCGGCTGGAATGCCGGTCTCTAGGGAAAAGGGCCTCTGGTCAGGGGTAGTGCATCCTGTAAATCCCGAGTCCTCCCAATGGCATCATGGAGTGTCGTCGGCCTCGTCAATCTGACTAATCCCCGTAGAGGCTCTACCAATCCGTCTATGAACATATATATCATCCGGGCTGTGGATAAATTAGGTACCATCACAGAGAGTCTCAAAAACTCTGAGATGTAAGTGTCCGGGCTCCCGGTCTGTTTGAGCTTTGTCAGCTCAACAAAATGCTCCTCTGGATCCCCCCGATCAAAACGCTCTACCAACCTCCATGTAAACTCGGCATATGCTGTCACTCCCGAGTGCCCCAGTGTAGCCATCCCGTGAAACCACCAGTCCTGGGCCTCACCCTCTAGGTGTAGTGCTGCCATCTTGATGGCCTCTAGCTCTGCCATCTGATTAAGCTGGAAATATATATCCAACTTCTCCACCCAAGCCTTTGTCAAACACTTGGATGATCCGTGAAATGTTAGTAAATGGAACCTGCCTACAGTGTGCTGTATATCCCCGTCATGTGAGTGCCTGTTCCCCCTGTGATGGTTGTGGGGGCTGTTGTCCCACTTGAGCTGAACGAAATCATGAAATGTGAGGGCATCTTTAAACTCCTAACCGTAGGACTGGTACTCAGCAAAGTAATCTCCCATGTGTGCCGATTCCTGCTCCTGCTGTGCTCCTGCCCCAGTGTCTGCGGCAAGGAAAGTAGGCATTGTGGAACGGGGAGGTGTGTGTGATGCCATCTGCTACACTGTGAGGTGCTATTGTAAATGATGAGATGTGCACGAGCCCTCTCCAACATGTAAAACCCTTGGGGTCTCACGCTGTCTAGACTCTTCTGTGAACCTTTGGCCCATCTCTTCTATCTGCCTCGACAAATCCTGCATTGATTTGAGGAGGAGTTCCCCGAACTCTTTCCCGACATCTCTTTCCTCCGCCATTGGTTCCTCTTCCTCTGCGTCCACCACTGGAACGTTGTCACCTTTCCCAAAAGTGAGCTCTAGCCTCCATTCTTGGTCTTTATACTTTCTTCCCCGATAAGTGATGTATGGTTTTCCTGCTGGTGTCATAGACAATCTGCTCCACAGGCTGAGCCGAGTCTATGAGCTCTGATACTACTATAATGTCCCGAATGGAAATAAACAACAATATAAAGCACATAAACAAAGACATACAACAACTCGAGACAAATCATAGGAAAAACAGACAATATGGAGAACGCTGAGCCATTTTATTAATACTGAGATATGGAAAGGAGTACAGAGGTGATCAGAATGATGGCACCTCGGCTTGCACCAGGCAAGCATAGAAAGACTCTCAGGAAATGACTCGGAATGGCTGCTCCCTCAAGACTGTGTTATCTCCAGAGCTGCTGGTACTGCTACTGTGCTGCTGCTACTGTTGGAATGGACTGAATCTTTGGGGCTACTCCCAACCTTGGAAAATTCTGAAACTTCGGGAATGGCCTCTCCTCCCAATACCCAGAAAATCCCAGAAAGCTTTCCGGAAATGGTTGACCCCTGAAAATGGCTCCCTTGAGGCACTACGTTATTCCTCAAGGAGGGACGTTGTCTCTAAATGATCTGCTCCAATTAATGGCCCCTGACTCCTCCAAAATGCTGGAATAGGGAAGGGCTGGCCCCTTTCCCACTATCCCGGGTTGAATCCACCGACAAACCTTCAATCCTGAACCACCTCCTCTCAAGACTGTGTCCTGCCTCTCACTGACTGTGCTGTCTCTCTAAGTGAATGCTCCAATTCTGGTTGCTGCAACTGTCTTTGGTAAAACAAGGATGAAACTCCTCACTCGAGCAGGCACTCAAAATCCCTCGGGGCTGAGGTTGGGATCTCCGAACGGAGACACCAGATGTACTGAACAGTACGTGCAGAATTTGCTAAACAACAAGCGTGCTCAATGTCAAAAGACAAATCTCAAAGATGCATAATCAGAATGAATCCAAATGAGGAGAACCTCCCTCCTTTTATGCTTAGTGAGCCTTGCCCTCACCTAGGCCCCACCATCAACTGCGCTATCTCCTTGAGCCATGCTATCCATCTCTCTCTGCATTGGCTTGGTCCCACACTGCCACTTGACCACTAGGCCCCACGTTGCTAACTAGTCACGTCTCTTAAGTGACTTTAGGAAATACTTTTTATCCTAAGTGTGAGTTAAGTGTCCCTCTTCACACACTTTATTTATAACTTAACTTTATAAAGGCAAAATAGTCAAAATTAATATTTCCAATTAGCTCTTGCTAATTGGGAATATTACAGGCTAGATCCGTGATGAGTCTTCTAAATCCCATTTGAGGGTGTGGATCAGTCAGATATTTGGCACTAGAACATCAGGTTAGCTGTAGATTCGATTTCTTTTATTCTCTGTCGGGTTTTCCAGATCTGGAACCCAGATTTACTGTACTCAGAATCTACTTAATAAATAAACTCTCATATCTGCAGCACCAGATTTCCCACTTTGGCTTTTTCCGGGGACTTATATCCAAAAATCCATGTGTCACTTTGTTGGATGAGCGTGTTATAAAGTAAATGATCGCATGTGTAGGTTGTAGTTGTGTTTATTTCGGTATTTTCTGAATCTAATTTATGAAAATAACTTGTATTAATTTAAATCAAGTAGGAGAAATAAACCAAGATACTGCAGTGGAATTTGCTGTGATATGATTGTACCTAAGAGGAAACTTAGATGGAGTCAAAGGCTAATAAGAAGGGTGGTGACGAGAACTTTTCCCTACTTGGTCAAATGAAGAAGAGAAGGAAAATGTTCTAGTAAGGGTAAGGGAAAGAGCAAGGAGTTAGCCTCACAACCTGGAAGAGTGATTTATTTTTTATAATTTGGAAATTATACATTACAATGTTCAGAAAAGAAGGGAAAAGGGAAGCAATAGTAGAAGCAAGTAGCAACCTCAACAAAAACTCATATGAATGAGTTTTCTGCCAAGTTTTAGAAAGGATTCTCATTGGTATCTTGCATTTCTACTAGCATGGTTCTGAAGAATGTGTGGTATGTGGACAATGGGGCATCTCGTCATATGACATCAACCCGACAGTTGTTTTTCAGTCTAATAGAGAAGGCGTAGGGCGATATTGATTTGTAGTGTAGCTACAGAATGGTGGTGGGATCCTTGAGTAGCCCAACTGGATCACATTCGTGCTACAGGAGGCTTAAGACAGTAGTAGGAATGACTGGAGCAGTTGGTGCAGAGGATCACAGTGAAGCGAAGGGAAGAACTGAGATGCTGTAGAGGGAGCAGCGTAGTGCAGAGGCAGTAGTAGCGTAGAAGCAACAACGCAGAGGGGTTGATGGGACTTAAGCAGCACGAGGATTCAGTGCTGCTGCAGCGCAATGGCTTCAAGAGGACAATGCAGAGTAGCAGGAAAAGGAGCTTCAGTGATGAGATGCAGCCCAACTGACTTGTCTGTCATTATGCAGGGGTCCTTCAGTTGCTTACTCTCAGCAACTGAGTTGCAGTTCAACAGTTGGCAGCACGATGCAACAATTTGAGAGGGAGCTAGCTCCCAGTACGGATGTAGCAGTGACTGTGGTAGGGTCATGGGCAGTTGTACATAGAGTAGCAACAATGCAGTGATGAAGGGGAGCAGGCCAAGCATCAACGCGGAGACTGATGCCAAAGATCAAAGCAGTACTTCGGGGTGGATTGTATTGCTAGAGCACATTCCTCGCTAAGAGGGAGTGTTGAGATTTTGGGGTAGCATCGGATGTGCTCTAGCTCCCAAATTTTGTGGAGGAGCTGGAGTACATGAGATCTCCAAGACCCAGAAAGCATTTGGAGATATTCCATTAGGTTTAAGAGATATTTAAATAATTAATCTTTTTAATTAAGGACCCTAAGTCTAACTTAGGAAAATTAAAAGATTAAAGTGAATTAAATTAAACCTGTGATGAGAGTGTTCTAAGTTATGTGGATCAAGCAACTTCTAATCTTAGCCGTCGATTAGAGATTAGATCACGATCGTTGATTTTCCAACGAGAAAAGTATAAGAGAAGCTGAAATTCTAGGGCATGGTTTGCTAAGAATTTCAGGAAGAGTTTGCAGTGCGGCAAGGGGCAGTATTGGCAAGGGGATGATTTGATCCTAGGCTAAGAGTACAACATTGGCGTAGAGACAACATACCAGGTAGCACAAAAGCAAGCTAGAGTCACGCAATCCAGCAGAGGCAACAAGTGCCACGTAGGGCTAACTCCAGCCCAGTCAGGGCAGCGCAGGGGTAGCGTAAGCCCTTTAAAGGTGAGTAGGCCCTTCTAGAGCAGCGCATAGGCTGACGCAGAGGTTTAAGGAGCAGTGTTGGGATTTTCGGTGGGCCAGAAAGGGCTCAAGTTCTGTAAATCTCGTTTGAGGGTGTGAATCAACCATATTTTCTATCTCCGAGTGAAAGAGGTATTGTTTCCATGATTTTTCTCTGTAGGGCCAACCATGCCTAGTGCCAAGAAATTGTTGTATTCAGATTCTTCATAATAGTAAAACCCTCCAGAGCTAGCTGCACCAGTTTTCCCGCATTGGGTTTTTCCAGGGACATTTGTTAGAAAAATCTGTGTGTAACTTTGTCATATGAGTGTGCTATTCAGTAAATTATCTGTATGTGTAGGCTGCTATTTGTGTTTATTTCGTAGTTTTTCTGAATATTCAGATTAATAACTTGTATAATTAATCAAGTAGGAGAAGTAAATCAATAGTTAGCAGTAGGGTTTCTTGGATTAAGAATTTTTCACATGTTCTTGGCTCAGTTGTGGGGATTGTTTCCTATGAACGAGGAGGGTAGGAAAAACATTACCCCTCAAAGGCAGTAGAGGTGAAAAGTATGGGGGAGTTAAGGAGCAAGGGAGAAGCAACATTTGGTAGCCTCTTAAAGGCCTTGAATGATTTAGCCAAAGGGAAGAAGGGAATGTTGGAGGGACTCACGCAACAGAATAGGGATAAGAGCATCCATCATGAGTTCCTAATTGGGGAGAATTCAGGGGTCTCACAATAGTGTGACCACCCTTCACCCACCAACCTTCAGTAGGCCAACTAGGACCACGTTGCCTACATTTTTACCTTCAGTACTAAGTGAGCATGGTAGGCGGGATGATCAGATACCCATGGGAGATTATTTCCAAGAATGGCAGTCCATGGGGGAAAGCTTCAGAGCAACTTTGTCCTTCAGAGATTACTACCAGCTCAAACAGGATGAGAAAGGAAGGAATAGTGGGGGGTCTAACATGTAGAGTTCAGAGTTGCAGTGTACCATTGGGAGGATACCTTTTCCCACGTATGATGGATCCACCAAGTGCACGACTCGAGCTCGGTTGGAAAATTTGGATAAATCTTTCTAGCTTAACTGGATTACAAAGGGGGAAGCCATCAAATTGGCTACCTTGCACTTGGAGGATGACGACACACAGGATTGTGGGGAGCTTGTAGATACACCTAGTGTGACACAAGAGTCACCCTTGTTGGAGACTCCTTTGACCGCTCTGACTGACATCTTAGAGGAGAGAATGGAGCATACACCCATAAGGCCATCCATTAATGAGGTGCCAAGGGATACAGTGGCATTAGGTGATGGTCGCCCACAACAGTTTCATCAGTTCCAGGCAGAGCTTCTTGCATTGAAGAAGAAGGCCACGATAGTGCGAGAGGCTATCCTGCAACAGAATGAGGGGTTGGAGGTCATGAAAGCAGTTTGTGCCGAGTCAGCAGCCAAACTGACTCACGTTGTGGGGTGATTGGATTCCCTAATGGTCCAGCTAGAGTGCACATTAGGGCATCAGAGTAGCCGTCTTCAGATATACATAGATGGGGCTTGTAGCACTAGTAGGTTGCCTCTACATAGTGGAGAGGGAAAGGCAGAGTTGCATCGACAGATTTTGGGTGTTGACCATGATGGTGAGATGAGGCGACATGAGTTGCGCAGGGTGCAACACTCGTAGGATGGAGGGCTTTTTCTATGTGTGGAGATTCTTGCATTTGATTCCTCTCCCGGGGTTGGATAGCGAGAGATTCTGAGTCGGTACCCGGTAGAGTGGGTTGGACTCATGGAGATGATAGTAGTTTGGAGTAAAGCACAGTGGGGGCTTTCAGACACCGAGGGCACTAGAGGTCCAAGTTTGCATTGGGATCCAGGTGGAGCCTCTTATCCAATATTAGACATGCAAGATGGCTATGGCATTGATGAGGTAACCGACCTAGCGGCTGATCACATGCATTCCTTAGGGAAGCTCTAGTCGGAACTATTGTCCAGGCGGTTTGTGAGCAGGCTCCATGGGCTGTATTGGCATATTGTTTGTTCATGGGGTCACAAGATGATTAACATTCACTAGCACGAGTTGGTGGGAGGAGGTGACATGGGCCACCGGACCGGGCATTGTATGGAGATGACGTTCTCCCATTGTGGTATTGGGCACATGAGCCACCAAAGATCGACACAACAGAGATATGCCCTCTAGTAGCTGTGGTGTTGGGTCGCTCAGGTTTACATAGGCAGCTGAGGAGGTGTAGATCACATCATGGCAGATGTACTAGAAAGATGATGGACACATGGGCACATATGGGATGCCCTATGATACATGGGGGCAGGGCATTGAGCGTTGGTAACCAAAGGTGCATGGATTTGTGCCACAAAGTTCATTGCTTTACAGAGGAGTGTAGGGGTGCATACTTGTGTGCAGCCAAACATGATGATACACCACAAGTTGATGGAGTGTTGTCACCAAAAAGATCTCCTGATGAGGACATCATGGACACCATTAGGTTTGGCACACTCGCATTTGGAGCGTGAGTTGATCACAGGGCCGATCGTGAGCCTCCATTTATCACTCCCCAACATTTCACACTGACACGGGAGACCTGTATATCATCTCTCGATGCTCCCATCATGAGCCACATGTCCCAGGAGGATCATCTAAGATAGTTGGATGGGTCGCGGTACATTGGGAGAGAGGTCGTTGAGCTGTGGCATATGGTCAGGATGTGAGTTGATGGATGCAACCTTGGGGGTAGTTCGATCTTTTGCAGAGGTAGCACTTGCACCACCTTTGAGACCACGCTCAGGGAGATGCATGAATCCCTTTTGGCGAGACAACTTGAGGTGTCACAGGAGCATGAGGGACGATGGACAATAGACTTTGTCTACAGGAGGGCACCCAGACTCCGAGTAGTGTCTAGGTGTACCCTTAGGAGTTGGATAACAGATTTCATTGCATGGTTTGGTAGGAGCAGGGAAGATTGCCTTGCATGGGACATACTCCTGATACTTGGGGTCCACCCATGGGTTACATGCAAGGGTTAGAGATGCGGGCTAGATGGGTTTTAGCACGTAGCAACGATACGCAACATCATTCCGCGAGGAGTCGGAGTTATGAGCTCCCAATATGGTTGGGGGATTCAGGGATCCAATTGGCGGGTAGATCACTCCGTTGTGTGATCAGCAGGGTCAGGGCAGAGGGTGATCCATTTCACGTTGGGTTTGACCCATGGGGGATCACTGAGACCACCACTTCTTGGTGAGGCAGACTTATCCTGTTGTTACTCAGGGTCGAGATCGGCAGCAGAGGGGTAGATATTGGCATCATGGTGATGCCCGAGTAGGATGAGCTTGTCTCTCACAAACCTTACGCCACTAGGCGTCAGGAGAGGAGGATACAGTCTACACACGGTGGGGAGTTTGTCATAATCAAAGTAGCGTGGCATCAACATGGTGGCACCACTCTGAGTTTGGATGAGGACCTAATCATCACCGCTCTTTACAACTCAATAATCCTTAGGGATGAGTTGGCTACCATAGGCGGAGGTCATTAAGATCTTCCATTGGGCTTTAGCGAGTCGCTGATGGAGTGGGGGACTTCATTTGGGGCTCATGTGAGCGAGATGCTATCTCTGCAGGGATTAGGTGGTATCTTCGAGGGTTTATTCTTGGAGTACATGGGATGGATTACTGTGAAAATTCCTAAATACAGTTATGCAAAAAGTAGTATCATGGTTTACTTCTCCTACTTGATTAAGTTATACAAGTTATTTTCAGAAAAAAAAAAAGAAGTATTCAGAAAATACCGAAGTAAACAATACTAACAGCTTACACATGCAGATCATTTACTAAATATTACGCTCATTCAACAAAGTGACACATTGATTTTTGAACATAAGTCCCTGTAAAAACCCAAAGTGGGAAAACTAGTGCAGCAGATATGAGGGTTTATTATTATTAAGTAGATTCTGAGTACACCAAATCTGGATAACCCGACAGAGAAAAAGTAGATTTGCAACTAACCTGCTGTTATGAGACCAAGATTTTGACTGATCCACACCCTCAAATGGGATTTACAAGACTCAGGCTGATTCTGGCCCTAGAAACCCCAGTGATGTCCCTGAAGCCCCAGCGTCAGCCCTGCTAGGCTCTGCGTGCCTCTGCGCTGCTCAAAGGACACTGCGTAACCCCAGCGTGGGTGACGCAGTCCTTACGTTACCTCTGGAGGCCTTTGCGTAACTCTAGAAGCCCTCTGAAGCTGCAATGCTACCCCTCCTGGGCCTACGTAGCGGCTGAAGCTATGCTGTGCAATTGCTATGTAACTGTTGCTGTTGCTGCCGCCCTTGCTCCTTTGCGCTGACCCTGAAAGCTACTCCTTTGCCTCTTGCTGACTCTTGGCTCCGGGATCAAATCATCCCCTCAACCGATACTACCCCTCACTGCAGAAAACTCCTCCGGAAATTCTTAGCAAACCCTGCCCTAGAATTCCAGATCAGTCTCTCAGCTCTGCCTCTGTGTGTGTCTCCAACTGACCCTCAAGCCTTTCTTTTATACTTTTTCATCGAACACATCAACGACCAAGATTAAATCACTTATCAATGGCTGAGATTAAAAGACTGCTTGATCCACTTCACTTAGAACATTTTAGCACGTGTTAATTAACTCACTTTAATTATTTAATTTCCCTTAGTTTAGACTTAGGGATTACATTAAAATAATTAATTATTTGAATTACTTCAACACCAGATGAAATTTCTCCAAGCGCTTTCTGTGTTTTGGAGGTGATGTGTTTCTTAACCCCTCCATAATGTTTCAGGGCTAGAGCACACCCAATGCTACCCCAACTACACAAAATCTCAACAATTACTTGGTAGGGAAACTTCATGAGGAGTTGGGCATAATGCCATATTATCATGATTCCCTAGTCATTGTTGGTGTGCAGAGGCCTTCTGCTACTTATGCCTAGAAGGATGGTGAGTGGAGCAGGGGGAGCTTCATGTTGGACAGGATGGCTTGGGATCTTGGTATTGAGGGCTCCCTTCATATCAGGGTGATGCAGAGATTAGGGATGATTCAGTGGCGCATTTGAGACCTTGGCACATTTTTGTAGTGATCGTGGGGAGCGTCAGCTAGAGAGGATGCTTGTTCAGGCATTTCTTGAGGACAAACAATTTTTGGCGGGGAGGATTGTAATATTCCTAATTAGCAATTCTGCTAATTAGAATATTAATTTCTGATATTCTGCTAACTATTACATTTTGACTATGAGGATGTGGGTTTGGGGGCCCACAATTAGACTTGGGAAACTTTAGAGATCAAAACATTAGGCCAAGTCAAATATTGTGGTTGTAGTAGAGGATGTGGGCCTAATGAGGAGAGACTGCATCCCACATGTGGCAACAAAACTCATTGGTACGAGCTAGAGGCAGTGCAGTTTGAGGTGGGGCCCAAGGGAACATTGGGTAGACTTAGTTAAAAGGAAGCAAGCTGCTCATTTTGGATCATTCATTCATTCGACTATTTTCTTTTTGTCACTGTGACAAAGCACGCTTGAGCTGAAGAGCTAAGTCTGCAGTGTTGTTTAGCACACAAGATCTTCAAGTGAAGATCTGAACCTCTACCTCGAGGGACTTCGAGTGCCTACTCAAGAGAGGAGTTCCACACCTTGTGAGGAGAATTTCCATCAGCAACATCAGGAGGAAGCGTAGCTAGTTCTGGACTGCACAGAGGTGGAGGAGACTACGTAGGGGGGGACGCAGTAAAGAGAGGAGTTAATTGTTCTGAGAGGTGAGAAGAGAGGGAGTTGCAGCTGAGATTTGGTGGGGAGGCTTGGAGCTTCCTAGCAGGGATTTTTGTGGCATTTTGGAGACTTCCAGCATTAGGATTTACAAGAGGATCGATTTACCTAGTAGCGCAATGAGCCAAGCCCAAGAGGGCAAATTTTCGAGTCAAGCTTTGGGCGAACCCTTTTTGTGTTTTTTTGGGTTTATTGAGGAGAAATGACATTAATTTGGCAGAATTTTCTGGGCAGATTTGAGGTGTCTAACATAGATCCTAACTCAGCCAACAACTAGAGGAGCTAAAGGAAATTGGGCCGAAATTCCAGGGTTAAAATTTGGCCAATTCCTTCGTGGGGTTTTGTGGGTTTCTTGAGTAGAGTTCGAGGTTGATGTCTCGAAATTTTCTGAGTAGTGTAGCAGGCCCTAGCGACATTTCTTCGGGAGCAGCAACAACATTTTTGGCATATTGCAGCGCAGAGCTATAGCCATACATCGTACCATCAATGGGGATTTCAACATTGATTTAGAGGGCTTTTGTAGCTTTCCTTGAGCAAGCCCAGGTGCCTTCATTCCAACACCTCCATTGTACTCATTTCTAGCAAATTAATAAAATGGCTCAGTAGTATTTTATGGCTCTGTTGGTGTCTTGATATCAGTTTTTGTTTTGTTGTCTCCTTAATATCTTTTAGTTTGTTATTACTGTTATTTTCCTATTTGGGATATTACATGATGTTAGTCATCCTATTAGGTGAAGTTACTCAGGTTCTAGTAAAACACTAATAGCAGCTAGGGGGAAAATCCACTGTTCATGAACATTTGATCCATAATTTTATGATGGACACAGGGATTGGTGATAATATTATACCCCTTAATGATCATGCATAATTTGGGATTGGATTATATTACACCATTGATACATATAAGGGACTAGTCAAATTAGGCCAGTTTCGACATGTAATATTCCCTTTTTTGGTGTCACCTATGACAGGGTTAGGAGGGACTTCCAGAGTTAGGAGCAGATCGGTCACAGGTACAGGTTGGTGTCATCAGCGGGCCCAGGGGATTTTTGCGGGAATTTTGAGGAGTTTCTATGTGGTCAGGTGGCATTCGCTTGATATATTCCATCATCCGAGCAGTTTGGTTTTCGTTCCGGTGCATTTTGACAACTTTCGGAAATTTGAGTTATTTATGGGCTTAACTCAGCTAATTACACTCACGATGGCATTTTGGGAGGAATACATGACAGAACACCATAGTGTAATAGCTCATTGGAACTGACATGAGGATACCTCCATGATGGAACAGTTGGACATGAGTTTCAGTGACCGGAGGAGACATGGTAGCCGATTTAATCTTTTCTGCATTAAAAAGGAATATTTTAATAAGAGGGAAAAGTGCTCCATGAATAAAATAATAATAAAATAATGCTCTAGAAGGCTCCAAGAGATCTAGAAAAGAAAGGGAGGAGGCCATTGAGGGATATCTTTGGATCATATCATTTTATTGTATGAAAGGTGTGAGACATGGTTCTCTACTTCAGTCGTAGCCCCAGGACGGAAACCCTCGGGTGATTTGTGAGTGTTGGACGAAAACCCAACTCTCTTGAGGAGACTTCACTCAGAAGTTTCGCAGAGCTTCAGGGATTGGTGTGAGGATCATTCAGATCTTCAACTTGTGCTTCATCATCTTCAGTGGGTTCAGTGACAGCTGTTACCAAAGGGAGAGTGCAGCAGTTTAGTTTTGAGGCCAGCGTAATGCATCAGCTCATCTTGGTGGCCAGTTCTCCGTCTCAGCTCTTTCTTTGAGTCATATGTATTTGTAACCCCAGTTATTATCTATAATAAAATGTTGAGATTCTTCCTATTTGATGTGTTGATAGATTGCAGTGCTTATGTGTTTATTTTACATGGCAATCATCTGTTTATTAATTTAGTAATTTTATGGTAAAATGTTGGGTTAGTGTGATTTTTGCAAAATTAGTAAAATATCCCATTTGGGGATATTACGGTGGTATCAGAGCCTTGATCTTGGCTCAGCCGTGGAATTGATTTCAAAATCCCAAGTCAAGGGTTTTAGCGGCAGTTGTTATTGTTCGAGGAATATTCATCTATTTGCTCAACAATTGTGTTCGGCAAAAATTTTCGCCAGCACTTCATTGTCAGATATAAAGTGTTGATGACGCTCTTATCAAATCATTAAAATGGCTGAATTCTTAGTGGGTCCTCACGTGGGTCCAATAATTTTGTGTGAAGGCCAATTAGATGTGATGCACGAGCAATGGTGGCCAATTTCCTATCTTAGCTCTTTATGGGTCAGATCTATATGTAAACCCCTCTTATTAGTTATAGTAAAAGCTGAGATTCTTTTGTTCTATCTGGTATTCGATTGCAGTATTTATGTGTCTAATTTTACATGGCAATCTTCTGTTGAATTAATGTTGATTTTTCGATATAATTTGGGATTTAAGTAAATTTATGCAAATTCAGTAAAATATCCCATTTGGGGATATTGCAGTGGTATCAGAGCTTCAATCATGGATCATCAATCATGGATTAGCCTGCGGGTTTCCAGTTTTCAGTTGCAGCTATTTTGGTTAGAAGGGCCTACGCAGTCATTGGAGGAGGCTCATTTGTGGGAGCTGCAATGGTGGGATTTTAGAGCTGCGGTGTTGTGAAATTGATAGGAGAGCCATATGAGGAGGTTTGCTGGGATTTTGGAGAGCAATGTTTGACAATAGCAACTGCAGTGCTAGAAAACGAAATTGGAAGAGGGCCAAAGTTCCAAACTACAAAGGGTCGGATTTTGAAGTTTGGAATTAGAAGAAACCCTTTTTGGGTTTTTCTGGGTTTTGGGCAAGGATCACCTTCCCAAATTCCTAGAACTTTCTGAGCAGTTTTCAGTGAGTAAATTGGAGGCCAAAGTCAGGAAGCAGTGTAGTCTTGGAGCAGCAGTGCAGTTTTTGGAGGAGCTCGCTAGAGCGATTTCCAACAGTATGTATTTGAACTAGTTGACAAAAACTACACCTACATCACTATAACAACTCAGAAAAATAGTGACCACATCATTGGTTGAACCATGGAGGGATTCCTAAACAGCTTGAGAAGAATAAAAGTTGGTTCCTTGAACCACCATGCAGCAGAAGACCAAAAAGCAAAACAAAACAACAGACCCTTCTCCAAGAAGGTACATAATTTGCTCCAACAAAGGCATCCGAGGAATTTACATAAGGAGGAAGAAGTGGGAAATTGGCTTTATGTACTTGGTATGGAATTAAAGAGTGGAAGATCAGAAAATGACTTTCTCATGTTAGAGAAACTAGAATCCTGCCTTTCAACGGTAGAGCAATCTGATTGGAGTTTAAATTGGGCTTTAGAGCCATCTATGCTTGCATTTGTACAAGCTAGATTCTTGGAACATCCAAGTGAGAGAGTCAAGCTTATAGTTGCCTCTTGTTTCAGCGATATTTTGAGGATAACAACACCCTTCCCTCCCTACAATGATGACATTATGAAAAGAATTTTCAGATTGATGGTAGGAACCTTTCAGGATTTGGACAATTGTGCAAGCTCTACATTTGGGAGGAAGCTTAAGGTTTTATAAGTCATGGCCATGACACGGACTTATGAGATCATGTTTGACCTTGAGGGTGATGGCTTGATTCTGCAGATGTTCCAATGCTTCTTCAGCATTAGGAGACATCATTCTGACATGCAGTCCATCCTGTCGTCATGTATGGGAGTCCGTGAGGCCATTTGTTGGGAGTTGCAGACTAGGTTGCTGAGCATTTGGAGGAGAGAGCAGTTGGTCTCACCTGCTGCTTATGAACTAGCCCAAGGGCTGGTTGAGCAGAACATTGAACTTTTCAGGAGACAATTGACCAGGGAGGAGCTATTCCAGTTTGGTGGATCATGCAGCAGAAATGAACTGAGGAGGAAGGGACTTTGCTTCATTTGCAAAGAACCATGGGGGACTGATCACTCATGTTTGAGAGATGCAGATGAGGTGGCAGAGGTAGAGCAGGTAGACGTTCCTTCTGTATGTCAGGATGAGGACTCTTCTCCAGATGAGTCCATGGGATTAGATGATGATGCTTCTGGGGAGCAAGAGCGGTCATGCGGAGTTGATGGCAGTAGGCCGGAGTTGCATTCCAGCATTCAGGGTGAGCAGTCAGGGGACTCTACGGGAGATACTCTGGGTGATGAGTCACTTGTGACGATTCAGCCAGAGCAGCATATGATGGAGCTTGAGTCAACAGAGGAGGATACTATGCACATCATGCATGATAGTCCTTTGAGGGAGAGCCAGATGGAGGCTCACATTAAGTCTATGATGGATATGTGGCTAACCTTGGGGTCAGCCACTAAGGAGGAGCAGTCAGATGCACAGACACTGAGCACGGTGACAACAATTGCAGATCCATATCCTATAGAGATGTTGGAGGTTGATGGGATAGTTCTGCAAAGGGCTAGGGGACAATAGGAGCATTACATTCCCGATGAGAGGGATGAGCTGTTGGAGACGGTGGAGCATTCATCTGTGGGCCGACACATTGATGAGTTGCAAATAGGTGCACATGTAGTCAACAGAGCTGCGGTACCCTCAGGGAGTAGCAGCCTCCAGGAGTACATAGATGGGGCTTGCAGCATATCTTGCCCACTTTGGCCCATTATAGAGAGAGGGGCTTTCTTCTACAGGCAGCTTTCGTTGACAGACTGGATAGAGAAGCATGAGTTGATTATGAGCTGGCGACAGTTCTCTGGGCATATTCCGTATGCAGTTGACACTACATTGGATTCTTCTTCCAGGATAGATTGGCGGGATATCATGAGCTCGTATCGTCTTGATGGTACGATTTTCTTCGTAGGGAGCAGAACAGATCAGGGGCCCTTAGACATAGCAGATGTTACAGATTCCAGCTGGCAGTGGGGTACAAGTCGTCATTTCTTCAACACTCCATCCCGATTTCAGGAGAGCAGGATCAGCATGGGATTGAGTCAGGACTTGGATTGGAGAGAGGTGATGAGCCGGTACGCAGTTGGTGGGGCAACTTATACAGTTAGAGGTACAACAGAGCAGGAGCCAGGGAGCATGGATGCTTGTTGGTGGACTTCACTTCATGGGCCATCAGCTATAGCTAGAGGCAATGTGCAGTCCAAGCCGTGGGACTTGGGCGATGTTTGGCCATGGTGGCGTGGGAATCTGGAGGATTGTTTGTTGACTGGTACAGTGAGAGATCAGTTTTGGATCCTGGCATTGAGGGGTCTATTCCGAGTGGTTTGACACAGGTGCATAGCAGCACCCAGAGGTTTGTATGGGATCCGAGCATTGGGTCTCAGTTGCGGCGGTTCAACAGAGTGGCTCACATATTTCAATTGCTTGAGGGCAAGCAATCATGGGGCGAAAGGTCTGTAATATTCCCTTTTTTGGTGTCACCTATGATAGAGCTAGGAGGGACTTCCAGAGTTAGGAGCAGATCGGTCACAGGTACAGGTTGGTGTCATCAGCGGGCCCAGGGGATTTTTGGGGGAATTTTGAGGAGTTTCTATGTGGTCAGGTGGCAATTGCTTGATATATTCCATCATCCGAGCAGTTTGGCTTTCGTTTCGGTGCATTTCGACAACTTTCGGAAATTTGAGTTATTTATGGGCTTAACTCAGCTAATTATGCTCACAGTGGCATTCTGGGAGGAATACATGACAGAACACCATAGTGTAATAGCTCATTGGAACTGGCACGAGGATACCTCCATGATGGGACAGTTGGACATGAGTTTCAGTGACCGGAGGAGACATGGTAGCCGATTTACTCTTTTCTGCATTAAAAATGAATATTTTAATAAGAGGGAAAAGTGCTCCATGAATAAAATAATAATAAAATAATGCTCTAGAAGGCTCCAAGAGATCTATAAAAGAAAGGGAGGAGGCCATTGAGGGATATCTTTGGATCATATCATTTTATTGTATGAAAGGTGTGAGACGTGGTTCTCTACTTCAGCCATAGCCCTAGGACGGAAACCCTTGGATGATTTGTGAGTGTTGGACGAAAACCCAACTCTCTTGAGGAGACTTCACTCAGAAGTTTCGCAGAGCTTCAGGGATTGGTGTGAGGATCATTCAGATCTTCAACTTGTGCTTCATCATCTTCAGTGGGTTCAGTGAAAGCTGTTGCCGGAGGGAGAGTGCAGCAGTTCAGTTTTGAGGCCAGTGCAGTGCAGCAACTCATCTTGGTGGCCAGTTCTCTGTCTTAGCGCTTTCTTTGAGTCATATGTATTTGTAACCCCAGTGATTATCTATAATAAAATGCTGAGATTCTTCCTATTTGATGTGCTGATAGATTGCAGTGCTTATGTGTTTATTTTACATGGCAATCATCTGTTTATTAATTTAGTAATTTTATGGTAAAATGTTGGGTTAGTGTGATTTCTGCAAAATTAGTAAAATATCCCATTTGGGGATATTACAGTGGTATCAAAGCCTTGATCTTGGCTCAGCCGTGGAATTGATTTCAAAATCCCAAGTCAAGGGTTTTAGCGGCAGTTGTTATTGTTCGAGGAATATTCATCTATTTTCTCAACAATTGTGTTCGGCAAAAATTTTCGCCGGCACTTCATTGCTAGATCTAAAGTGTTGATGATGCTCTTATCAAATCATTAAAATGGCTGAATTCTTAGTGGGTCCTCACGTGGGTCCAATAATTTTGTGTGAAGGCCAATTAGATGTGATGCACGAGCAATGGTGGCCAATTTCCTATCTCAGCTCTTTCTGGGTCAGATCTATATGTAAACCCCTCTTATTAGTTATAATAAAAGCTGAGATTCTTCTGTTCTATCTGGTATTCAATTGCAGTATTTATGTGTTTAATTTTACATGGCAATCTTCTGTTGAATTAATGTTGATTTTTCGATATAATTTGGGATTTAAGTAAATTTATGCAAATTCAGTAAAATTTCCCATTTGGGGATATTACATGACAACTAGGGACTGGACAAGTAGGTCAGTTCTGACAACTATACATACTAAGGACATGTTCTTGATGATTGAGATCTGCTTGTAGATCGTGATAGTTGTAACTTGTCACTATCCATGTAGGCAATGTCTTTGAAGGGTTAGTCCTTACTTTTAGGGTGATCATGGATGGATGTTGCTGAGGGCTGTATGTTCAATGCTCATATAAATGTTTCCCTTAAAACTAAAACAACTATCTATAGGGAGCCTGAATATCCTAAGAAGGAAAAACGAGTTAGGTTGATAGTAGAAAAGTCATTTCAAATTCATCCACTGAAGATTCAAATTAATTTATATGTTCTGAATGCATTGTGTTTACTTGTGGAAAGCCCAAATAATTCTTAACAACTTTAGGGAACAATGGTAATATTTCCATTCATTGTCTTCATCTAATTTGGATTCAAACTTTCTAATTATCCAAACATGTAATATTTCCCTATTGTGAAACTTGTCAGAGAGAGTTGGATGAAACAAGTTTTGATTATTTTATTTCAAAGAGAAAATAATTTCCTTAGGCTATGGGACTGGTATTGGAAATTCATTTTTTTGTTTTCTTCTTTAATGATTGTGTATTGAAAGTAAATAATTAATCTTAGTTGAAAAACCACAAATTGCTTATGAACTACTTATTTGTTGTTCGGCACTTCAAATTATTTAAAATAGGAATGAAACTGGCCTGTAATTTGTTGGCAGGTTGTAAAATCTTAGAATATGTGAATCTGCTGTATGGTTATCAAATCCTTGTTTCTGTGCAGATATGAGAAACCGGAGGACAGCCAAACCTGCATCACCACCTCGACAACAACAACAACAAAAAAAGTACAGAAAACACCAACGATGGTTGCTGTTACTTTGTCATGCTACCAACTGTACTTCAGCCTCTGAAGGTGGCCACTGCAAGTTTCCCCAATGTTCAAAGGCAAAGAAGTTGTGGGCCCACATTGTGAAATGCCATAGTTATGAGTGTGGGTATGGACTGTGTATAGCCTCTAGAATTCTTGTGTGCCATCATCAACATTGCCAAGATGAACAATGCCCTCTATGTCTTCCAGTTCGCCGAGTGATTTTGCAACAACAACTTGCATTGTTATTGTCAAGATCATCATATACTTCTTCTGTTGGACCCTCAACTTGTGAAGCTTCTTCTCAGGTTAGATCATCACATGGTAATTCTGACGAGAGTCTTCCACACAAGCACAGAAGGAAAACAGAAACAGAAACTCTAGTATCTCTGTCTAAAAACGAAAATAAAATCGAAGGTGGATCACTGGCAGAGCTTTTCACTCTGGAGCAGCTGGAAGAGCATATTTGCAGCCTCAGAAAATGGGGAGAAGAGATTTGTAAAAAACAGGTTAGTATATATAAAGATCTTTGTTTGGTAGTTTCAAGGATTTACGTTAAACACCCTAACTCAATGCATGGATGCTAAGGTAATGGTATATAATGTTGGAGTTGATTCATATTTTATATTTATACACTTAAAGCAAACTTCCTTGTTTCTTAGGGTTTTAGAAAGATAATCTATGTCCTTTGATTTGAATATATTGGCACTTATCACGGTGCCTCCACAGCCTGCCCCAAAAAGAATTATTTGCTGATGTTAACGGTGGATCAATGGATATTGATGCTAGTATGAAGAATATGTAGAATATAAAGATGACTACTGTGGATTTTTTGAGCGTTCCTGATAACCACTCTCACCACAGAAATCTAAAATGTTTAATATGTACAATATATTTAATTAAATAGCAATGTAAGAACCAATTTAAATAGATAAACCCTGGTCAAATCAATTAAGTCATAGACTCTTCTATTACACTCTAGTCTAATGGCAAGTTCTCCAACTTGATAGGATGTCAATTGAGATCTAAACGCTGATGGGCATGCTTCCAGTGATAATGAAATATTAGTTCTGTTCTATAGCAGAGGTATGTTGTATTAATTAGTGTTGTTGACTTAGGCATTGGCAAAAAAATGGGCAAGGATCGAAAAAAAACAAAACATTGTAAAAAATGAGAAAAGATCAATAAAAATTGACAAACATCAGCAAACTTAAAAAGATACAAAAATGTATTTCTACCCAATTTTGTAACATCTTAAGCAACAACATTAAATAAATGTATTGCCACATAAATATGAAAGCAAAACTGATATACAAGATGTCTAGTACTACATCATTCAACATTGAATCATGTCCTGAATCCTTACTCAGCCTCTAAATATAAGATGGATATAATCATCAAGAGTTATCTACAATAAAATTAGATACATAAATAGTGATTTCCTTTGTCCCTTAGTAGGCAAAGGTAATGGCTTTTCCACTATAGAGGAAGAAGGCTTTGGGGCTGGCATTGGACTCTGATGTCTTCTAGAAGAAGTAGGAGGTGGACTTTGAAGTCCTCTACTAGTGCCCATGCTACTGCTAAGTCCAGCTCCCTCTGTTTGAGTCCCTAAAGGTGGTGATGTTACCTCCTCCTCCTCCTCTACCTCTCTCTCCTCTACTAGCTCCTTTGGTGCCACCTCCTTTAACCAATTAAAAATTAATTCCATGACACACCTCTCGGTCTCAACCCTCCATGCAATAATGGTGTCAATCCCATCCAATGAGATGGTGTCTACATTAGGTATTTTCTGAAGTTGCCTCACCCACAATCATAGAT
Source organism: Pinus albicaulis (assembly GCA_034641835.2). Lineage (NCBI taxonomy): Eukaryota > Viridiplantae > Streptophyta > Pinopsida > Pinales > Pinaceae > Pinus > Pinus albicaulis. The sequence goes on from CM076579.1 coordinate 1,064,995,846, forward strand.
TGTAGTAGAAGTACACCATGTCATCTAGGCTCCGAGATTCCAACCTATATGAGAGTCATAAATTATAAATTAATAGTTATAATGTTTATTTTCCTCTGTTCTATGCTGTTACGATCACTTTAGCCCAATCTTATCCTCAATTAATAATCAAATTTAATCTTCCAATGATCAATAACAATTGTAGATAGAATAGTAAATGCAATGTACAATAGAAGACAATCAAGAGCAATAACGAGAGACACCAAATTTGGTCAAAGAGTAGGGAAAAATCCCACAAGGGGGAAAACCCTTTCAAATTCTTATTAGATTATCATAAAATGTTCAACAAAGAGAATACAATGATCCAATTCACCAATCAAGAGTCAAAGGTCAATGACTTTGACTTTCCAACAAACCAATATCCAAAATCCAAGAGATGAGCCCAAAAGTAAAATTTGGTCAAACTGTCCAATTTTCAATTCAGGTCAAAGTCAACAATAGTCAAATATGCTCTAATTAGTCCAAAAGTCAGCGGTCAAACACCTCCAAAAGAGCTTGGCCAACTGCCCAAAAATGTGGTCTGGAAACTTGGTCAAAATGAGGTCAACATAGTCCCAAACAATTTTGTCAAACTTGGTCAATGGAGAGAGAAAGTCAACTGTCAAATCTGCCATCAAGTACAGTCAAAGCACCCAAACAACCTCAATCTCTGTACCAAAGAATTCGGCCTCCAAAAACAGTCCAAGATACTAAGTCAAATCAAGTCAAACTATGCCCAATCTCCAAAAAATCAATGTTGGTCAAAGGTTGACAAAAGACAAATTTTCAGCCCTATGAAATTCTCTCTCTCCTACTCACACGTGTGAGAAGATGACCTGCAATTTTCAGATTGTACGAATCTCCAAGAAGAAGAAGAAGATGTATGAGATGCGTGTCCAAATGAGGAGCCATTGCACTGTATTTATAGATGTTAGAGGGGACCCAATTTGTCTTTGAAGCCGACCTGGAATTTTTTGCACTTTTGGGTTTTCACATTAAAATTATATTTTTCTTTGACCAAATCAAAATTTTCCAAGGGAAAAGAGGGTCTTCTCTAAATGAGGAATGCTCTCCAAAGGAGAGAATTTGTCCCAGAGCTACCAAATTAACATATAATACATATCATAATTAGAGGGTGACAAGGCATAAAATAATAAATGATAAGTTATAATGAATTCATAATTTAATATGAATTTTTTGACCTATTGCGCTTCTTGGTTTCAAATATGTTCCAATTACACACACATCTGGAGGAGCTACATGTTTGGTTGAGCATCTAAATGAATTTTTTTTGGAGATTGGGTGCTCTTGCATCATAGCTTGTCCACCAAGCATCTTAAATCAAATAAGATAAACATCAGATAAAAACATTAAAATTTGAAAGTTGAAAGTTGAAACAAAGTTTGAGAAACTTGAAACAAAGTATGAGACAATGAAATTTGAAACAAAAGCTTACTTGGTATTTTGGCTATCCTATCCTCGATAACAATGTCATAGTCAAATATTCTACTTTCCATCTTATGTATCTCCATTTATTTAGAATTCTCTGCATGTTATTGCAAAGATGACATCATCCTCTGAACACAAGCGAGGAATCCATCCATCACCTCAACATAAAATCTAAAACAATAGGAGTAAGAATATATGGGGTTGAGGTAGATCCCTACAACATGAATGGGGTGATGGAGTGTATTTTTTCGTTGCTAATCATTCAATGTTGTTTGTTAAACCCATCATCTATCTTATCCTTGTAATAGGTGCAAATGGCTTCTTTGGTCCTATCCATGGCCTCATACAAGTAGCCCATGGTGGCCTTGTCTCCATCAACCAATCGAAGAATCTTTACAAAAGTTTGGTAACGACACACACCCCCTCAATTCCTTCTAAAATTTTTTATTGATATGAAATTACCCTGTATATGGCCCCCCCTTTTGATTTGCAGCTAAAAGATAAAGCTTATCACTCCTTTAAAATAAATATTCTCTTCACATTCCACACAAAACTCAAGAGAGATTGCAGCTAAAAGATACACCCCCTACCCCCTTTTGATTTGCAGCTAAAAGATAAAGCTTATCACTCCTTTAAAAGAAATATTCTCTTCACATTCCACACAAAACTCAAGAGAGATTGAAGTGATAGGAAGCTAGTGGCAAATTGTGTAATGGTAGGACACACCAACTCATTATTGATGAGTTTTCTCATCAGTGTAAGCACATATACGTGATTACATATAAAATTTGTTATGCTCTTGAATGATTCAACAAGATCCTTGATATAAGGAATTTTCCCTATATCATCTGACATTAAATCAATACAATGTGTAGAACAAGGAGTCAAAAAAATGCAAGACACCTCTCTTCGTAACATTGGTATTAATGTATTCTTCACAAAGGAGGCAAGGTGCAAAAAATGATAAATTGATGATAGAAAAGAGATTTACCTAGCCAAAAAAAGAAACAAAACATATTGAATATATATATTAGTCATCTTTAAGGCCAAAAGTATAAAATGATATAGGATTAGATTAAATATTAAAATCAAGGCCTAAATCCATATCGATCAATCAAATATAAATTTAGTCATCTTTAAGGCCTGATTTCTAAAATGATATAAGATTTGACCAAATATCTTGACCCAAAATATCCATTTTAATGCCTAATTTAATCATTTTAAGGGTCACCTTAAATGAATTAAGGCTTAAATTTAGCCCATTCAGTTGTGATATAGCGGCAACGAAGTGGTAAGGCTTGTATTAATGCAAGGAGATGGGTTCAAAAGCATTGAGTGAGTGTGGAGGAGGCTAGGTAAGGCTTGTATTAATGCAAGGAGATGGATTCAAAAGCATTGAGTGAGTGTGGAGGAGGCTAGGTGCAAGTCTTGGGTGATTTTAATAGCATATATATGTGCCTCCTCGTGTGGTCACTTTTCCAAAGTGATTGTTACCCACCCAAAGCGGGTAACCCATAAGAGGAAATTTTTCTCCCCATTGATTAGCCAACTAACTAGCAACCCTATGATGGCCCACAAATACCTTTACATCAGAGCTCTCCACCTATGCTTCGGTTAGTGCTCTCTTGCAACTGGTTCATGCTCTCTCAAAGTTGGCATGCTTCTTGAAGGAAGATGTGTCATCTATTGGAAGGTACACTAACGATTTTTGTAATCATGTGCTTTTGTTTAATGTTTTGGGGCATATTAATATAGACCACATGCCAAGCTGGATGATTGATTGCTCTGATTGTACCCTTGTTTCCATGCTTCATTTGGAAGGTTATGTCAATTTTTGAAGATGTTCTATGCTTGATGCAACTTTACTTTTATCCCCAATGTCAGTTAGCGATCACATAAACAAAAAAGTAAAGTGCTAATAGAACATACTAGTAGATCGACAGAAGACAAGCCAGAAAAATATAAGTGAGTTGGTGCGTTACGGCGATCAACATGATGCTTGAACCAACAAAGTCTCAATACGGTCAGCCAACCAGAAGTGTCACACACATAGCCCTTAAAGACAACTTATCAAAAATCAACATAATTCAACAAAGGAATCCCACATCCAGATTTCTGGCATCATCCAGATTTACGACATCGTCCATATCTACGACATCCATTTCCGGCATCATCTATATTTACGACATCCAGATTTATGGCATTCATTTTTGGCATCATCCAGATTTACGGCATCATCCATATTTACGGCATCCAGATTTAGATCATGAGGATGTGTGTGATGAGATGATTGAAATGTCCTCCAACGTTGACTCTATTTATATCAATCATTGAGGGTGTGTGACACATTTGTTGGGGGTGTAAAACCTTAAGGTCGACCTGCACATATTTTGAAAGTATTAAAAATAAATTCAAAATAAATGTTCTGCTCATTGGATCAAGATGATCTTTAAATTTAACTTGCACCTCTTCGAAAGAGGAACCCAATAAAAATATTGATGTCTTCATCTGAGCATCACAACATGGAGTTTGGACCTAGTTTTCAAATTTTAACACTCCCTCTCAACTAGGGAGAACTCCATCCACCTGTGCAATCAAACATCGTGCGTCATCCTGTTGTAACTTGCTTTGCTGGCCTCTTTATTTTAGAACAGAAGTGGGTCAGTCACAAATACATCATTCCCCACTGACAGATTCAGCCTAGAGGTCGGAAACCTCTATAGGACTTGTTGTCGCACAGAATGCCTAGGCACCGCGACAACAGCTCGTATCGTCACCCTGATCCCCAATCTCTCTATCTAAGCTGTCTCCTTGCAAGCTAAGGGAGGTAGACTCTAACAGAAATGAAGAATTGGTTGAGAATCAACCAATTCAGGAGACACAGTCAAATAACCAAGTACTTATTAAGATTAACGAGATTTCACAGATCAATTATATTAAAACCAGTGCCTTATGGAGTTAAAAGATCCCGTTATGCAATTAAATCCATGTAATTGATGTATAACTGCTACTATGAAAACACAAATGACCACAATGATATTCAATAGAAAGCACCACAACCATTCATTAAGATACTGAAGCAAAGCTATCATGAAACGATCATTAAGATAAACGCTAGATGTTTGCAATATTTCTGAATCTATGATATATTCTAAATGACCCAATCCAGAAATTATATAGTCAAACTTAGGATAAAAAATTAAAAGCTCATTTGACTATAGGACTTAGAATTTTTAAATTTTTTTAAATTTTTAGAATTTTTGGAATTTTTATATTTTTTATTATTTTATCATTTAAAAAAAAAATATACAAATGAAACTAAGACTAAGGATTAAAATCTAAATCTAAATCTAAAACTAAAAGACAAATTAAAACAAAACAAATTAAAACCTACAATTAAAATCTAAAAGCTAAACTAAACTAAACATTAACTAAAATTTAAAACTAAAGCTAAAAATAAAAGTCGAAAACTAAATTTAAAACCTAACTAAAACTTACCAAAATCAAATTCTAACTAAACTAAACTAAAACAATTAAAAAAAAAATCGAATTTAAATATATACCTAAACTAGCGCTATCTTAAACTAATGTTAATAAATGAAAAAATTTAAAACTAAAAACTAACTAAAAAAAAAAATCGAATTAAAACCTAATACTAAAACTAACGCTATATGAATTAAATCAAAATCGAATAAAAATAAAATCTAAACTAAAACTAAAACTATACATTAAAATTTAAAATCGAAACCTAAAGAAAAATTTAAAACGCATATACATGGGTTTGAAAATGTTAATGCATGCGTTTATTTGTGTTTTGTTTGCAGGTCGAAGAGAAAGAAGTTGATGGCTAAGAGATAGGAAGGATGGCAGTTTGCAGAAAAGGCTGAGGGAAGTTGATTGCGGGTAAGCTCGATGAGGACGGTAGAGGAGGTTGGCGGACGAGGGCAGAAGCAGCGAAGGGAAAATGACAGCGAGGGTAAGGGTTGGCTAAGGAAATCGAAGGGTAGAGGAGGAGGAGGTGAGGGTGTTCAACAGAAAAGGAAGGCAACGGGTAAAGGGAGATGCAGATAAGGAAATGAGGCTCGGACAGGTAAGGAAAAGGCTGAGCGGATGATGGCAGCATTTTATGGAGGGTTATGTAGCGTGAAGAAGAAATGAAAAGGCAGAGTCAAGGGCAGCGAATAATGATGGACGGGGTCTGAGGAATGAGAGGAAGGAGCACGGGCGTATGCAGGAGCAGAGAAAGTGTTGAAAGGGGCAGTGAGGCAGCAGATAGTGTTTATGAAATGAATAAACCCAGTAAAATCAAAACGTCCAGCAAATTTAAAATTTCTTCCGTTAAAATCAGCTCTTCAATGCTCTTTGAATCAAATAACGTCCAGATTTGCCCACAAAAGCGATTATGAGGCCAGATCTGGCCCTCGGGGGTTAGATCTAGCTCATATCTAAAAAAAAAATTCTGAGAAAAACTCTGCAACCTGCAAAACCAGTCAGATCCTGAAAATATATGCACCAAGAAATTTATTAAACCCTTACAGCCCTAAAAATTACAAATTTACAAAGTAATTTACAGATCTGAGGCCCTCATGGCCAGATATAAACCCATTTCAACACAATTTTTAGAAATTTGAAATTTTAAAAAGAGGCACAAGCCCTAAAAGACCCTGTAAAAAACACAATTTCATCAGATATATTTGAAAAATTAGAAACAATGGGCTTTTCTAGATTTACGAATCTGAGAGTCGGTTGGTCCAATTGAAGACTTCCCCAGACGCTCAAATCTTAAAAAAATTTCCCTGCACACTTAGATCTGAACTTTAGATCGATAGAGATTTAAGAAAATAACATAAGACCCTGTAGAAAAATAGATAACTAGTCTTTCCGTTAAATCAAAATGTCGTTTTATGAATCCAGAAAACTACACAAGATACCTGTATGCAGATTAATCCATGAATGCCATCAACCATAAAAATATCAAACGAAGTAGTAGAGTTTAGAAATGAATCACCACATAGATCTGGAAAATGAACACCAAAGTTTGTAACCCCAAAGTCTTTATGCTTTATTCATAAAAAAAAAAATTTACAAGAGCTTCCAAGACAAGTGCATGATCCTAAGATCGGATGACTCAAGACTAACAAAGACCTTTAATTTATAGGACAAAATCTCCAACGGCTAGTTCGGTTGATCCATGTCAAAATAATTTCGACCGTCGATAAGATTTGATTATCTTTTAATCTGGACCGTCGAAATTATAAATTTGGGGAAAAAACGAATTTATCATTTAAATCCATTTTAATTAACTCAAAAATACTATTTTTGAGTTAATTACCCCAAAATTTTGACTTTGACTTAACACCTAGGCCCAAGGGTCCAAAATTTCTTAAAATTCTCAATATTCCCTTGGCCTGGGGCCTTTAAAAATTCATTTTTTAAGGACCAATGAATTTTTCCTTTGAAGAATTTTAACTTACCTAAGACTTAAAATTAATTAAATTTTTGGCTTAGGATTTTTTAATTAATTTGACCAGAAATTTTAATTAATTGACTGAGAGGGGATTTTAATCATTTTTCCGACCCTCTTTACATAAGATAAAACACTTAGACACATGAAGGGGGAATACCCATTCGTATAGACCCTCAAACAGGTACTCAATTCTGTGACTCAAAACATGATCTAGTAGACCAAGTAGCTTGTAATAAAATAATCTAGCCAACTAGCTAGGATTATTCCCAAACTACTTTTACAAGGACTCGATAGAAAACACTAGGACTCACTTAGCATGCTGATGACAAAATCCACCCTAGCTTTGGGGTGAGGCTGGAGGAGAAAACTCTGCCAATAACTTGTGTCGAAAAACACAAGTAAATCAGTGAGACAAAAAACCTCATAGGATAGAAATCGTCACCAACATACTAGGCTTACCTAGGTTGTTACATACATTGACAGTTTTACTTAAATCATTTACATCATAAACATGCAGAATGGGTTTACATCATTTATAAAATATGTCGTATGTCGATGAAAACTGGATGACGTGAACCTCGAACATGATAAGTCCCATTTGAAAAAATGGGGGTGTACTATTATTGGGTTGTTGACAAAGTGTGGTCAACATCTGGCTCTACTTGGGGACACGTTGCTTCATTGAAGGAATGTGAGAATCCAGAATCTGCATCCAAGCAACACACAAAATTACATAAGTAGTGTCCATCCAAATATCATCATATAACATTAAGCACATGAAAAATAGAAGCTCTTCTTTTATTTATTATTCTACTTAACATGAAAAGTAAATTTACTCTAACTGCAAAATGAGATGCTGAAATAACAAAGTGTAGGGTTAGAGATACGATACAAAGGATGCCCTGTGGCATCAAATGTGCTCAATATAGTGCATGCTGAGCATTTGCCTGCTTTCAGGAAAGTCTGTAGGTTGTTTTTCAGATGTGCCATGTCCAATCTTGCTAATTGTAAGACTCTGTCTTATCCAAATGTCAAGCTGCTCTCGGTCATCAGACGAATCAAACCGCTTACTTCTTCTTTTTTGCTTTTTTCTCTTCGTCTGACGGGGCTGTGATGTCAGCGATGAGACCACTGTAGATTTCTTGTCCTTATCTTGAAAATGCTTGTACAAAACATTTGATGAACCTGGAATGTGACCAATCTTATTCTGAATATACTCTGTTAAAGGTGACACATAAGCTTGGTCTTTCTCAACGTCCTTTGTAGCCATAGTTAAATCTTCCTTAATGGGAAAAGTGACCTCCATGTGATGAGATGGAAATTGCTTCAGCAAACTGGGAGGCCTATGATCTGTTGACAAATCTGACTTGAGTTGGAAATTCTGCATTTGTGATCTTTCCATTTTTTCCAACTTCTTTTGAATATCAGTAGAATGTTTAATATTATCAATAGTAATTTCCCTCGCATGACTCTCTTTAATATTCAACAAACTTTGTTCAAGAGATATCTGATTAGAATGATTAACTTCCATCATTTTTAATCTGTTTTCCATGACATTTATTTCCTGTGCATGACTCTCTTCAATCGTCAACAATTTGCATTCCATGTTTTTTGTTGATTCATCAGTATCCGCTATCATGGCCATGAAGAAATTTTGCATACAGTTCATTTCTTTCTCATGATTTCTTTCCATGATCGTCATTTCCTTGATATGTTTTTTTTCTAAGGCCAATAACTTGTTCTGTATAGAACCAATTTCCCTGGCGTGATCCGCTGTTATTTTTTCTTGATTAAGTTCCATATTCTTAATGATTTGAGCCTGGTTGGCCTCCATATTCTTGATTACCTGAGCTTGATTAGCCTCCATATTCTTGATAACTTGAGCTTGATTTAGCTGTATATCCTTAACCATCTGAATCAATTCGTTAACAAGATGCTTATCGTTGTCAACACTGATTTGACAACTTGTTTCTGTTTTACCACTATCATGGGTTTGTGCTATCATGGTACAAGTGGATTCATCCTGAGAATTGTCTGGAAATCTCCTGCGGATAGTTGAGTTCTCTACAAGATCAATTTCATTATTTTGCATAATACTGGGATCACAAGGCGAGTCATCTTGTTTTATATATCTATCTGTAAAAGCATTGATGATGTCTTGTAAACAATATTCCTCAGGACAATTTCGAAACCAATCGATAGCATCACCTTTTAAGGAGTAGCCAAAGATACGTCTCTTGACATCTTCATGATTATATTGTGAAGGACGACAATATTTATGTATAAAATAAGTGACTATCCTTAGATGTTGTAGAGCATTGCCTGGATCACCTCCTGAGAAAAAAGGCAATTTAGAAATGACCTCTTCTAGCATGTCATGAAAGGTGTCATTCGTGATGACCTGCTTAAAATTTAAGAAATAGATCTGTGTTCAAGAATAGTCAAAAGGTCCTCAAGAAGCGAACTTCTTAGCAAGAACTCTTGTAAGAAATGAAAGAATTGGAGTCGCCACTTGAACATGAAACTAATTCTAAAAATAGAAGAAACATGAAACTAATTATGAAAATAGAAGAAATAATCGAGAATAATTGATGGATATCAGGGGAGGATTCTTGTTTGGGAGTAAATAGATGAATAAGTGGAGTCCCCACCCAAACAAGAAGCCAACCGAAATGTCCAGGTGCTAAAGATACGATGATGAAATGATTAGTGAGATGATGAAAAGATGAAGAGATGAAATGATGCCAGAAAATTCTATGCCTTGTGACAGGCTAATGAATGGCGAGGAAAGATTAGAAGATTAGAAAATGTCGCTAAGACCAAGGACAGAAAAAACTCTATCCCTGGGAACGGCGCCAAAAAATGTTGTTGCACAGAATGCCTAGGCACCTCGACAACGGCTCAGATCAGGGGCTGTCACCCTGATCCCCAATCTCTCTATCTAAGCTGTCTCTTTGCAAGCTAAGGGAGGTAGACCCTAACAGAAATGAATTGGTTGAGAATCAACCAATTCAGGAGACACAATCAAATAACCAAGTACTTATTAAGATTAACGAGATTTCACAGATCAATTTTATTAAAACCAGTGCCTTATGGAGTTAAAAGATCCTGTTATGCAATTAAAGCAAGTAATTGATGTATAACTGCTGCTATGAAAACGCAAATGACCACAATGGTATTCAATAGAAAGCACCACAATCATTCATTAAGATATTGAAGCAAAGCTATCATGAAACAATCATTAATATAAATGCCAGATTTTTGAAATATTTCTGAATCTATGATATTCTAAATGACCCAATCCAGAAATTATATGGTCAAACTTAGGATAAAAAATTAAAAGCTCATTTGACTACATGACTCAGAATTTTTAAAAAAATTTTAAATTTTTAGAATTTTTGGAATTTTTATATTTTTATATTATTTTATCATTTAAAAAAAAATATATATACAAATGAAACTAAGACTAAGGATTAAAATCTAAATCTAAATCTAAAACTAAAAGACAAATTAAAACAAAACAAATTAAAACCTACAATTAAAATCTAAAAGCTAAACTAAACTAAACATTAACTAAAATCTAAAACTAAAGCTAAAAACAAAAGTCGAAAACTAAATTTAAAACCTAACTAAAACTAACCAAAATTGAATTCTAACTAAACTAAACTAAATCAATTAAAAAAAAAAATCGAATTTAAATATATACCTAAACTAACGCTATCTTAAACTAATGTTAATAAATGAAAAAATTTAAAACTAAAAACTAACTAAAAAAAAAAATCGAATTAAAACCTAAAACTAAAACTAAGGTTATATGCATTAAATCAAAATCGAATAAAAATAAAATCTAAACTAAAACTAAAACTATACATTAAAATTTAAAATCGAAACCTAAAGAAAAATTTGAAACGCATATACATGGTTTTGAAAATTTTAATGCGTGCATTTATTTGTGTTTTGTTTGCAAGTCGAAGAGAAAGGAGCCGACGGCTAAGAGATAGGAAGGATGGAAGTTTGCAGAAAAGGCTGAGGGAAGTCGACTGCAGGTAAGCTCGATGAGGACATAAGAGGAGGTTGGTGGACGAGGGCAGAGGCAGCGAAGGGAAAATGACAGTGAGGGTAAGGGTTGGCCAAGGAAATCGAAGGGTAGAGGAGGAGGAGGTGAGGGCATTCAACGGAAAAGGAAGGTATAGGGTAAAGGGAGACGCAGATAAGGAAATGAGGCTCGGACAGGTAAGGAAAAGGCTGAGCGGATGATGGCAGCGTTTTATGAAGAAGGAGGGTTATGCAGCTTGAAGAAGAAATGAAAAGGCAGAGTCAAGGGCAGCGAAGAATGATGGACGGGGTCTGAGGAATGAGAGGAAGGAGCACGGGTGTATGCGGGAGCAGAGAAAGTGTTGACAGGGGCAGTGAGGCAGCAGACAACGTTTATGCAATGAATAAACCCAGTACAATCAAAACGTCCAGCAAATTTAAAATTTCTTCCATTAAAATCAGCTCTTCAATGCTCTTTGAATCAAATAATGTCCAGATTTGCCCACAAAAGTGATTATGAGGCGAAATCTGGCCCTCGGGGGTTAGATCTAGCTCAAATCTAAATTTTTTTTTTGAGAAAAACCCTGCAACCTGCAAAACCAGTCAGATCCTGAAAATATATGCACCAAGAAATTTATTAAACCCTTACAGCCCTAAAAATTACAAATTTACAAAATAATTTACAGATCTAAGGCCCTCATGGCCAGATTTAAACCCATTTCAGCACAATTTTTAGACATTTGAAATTTTAAAGAGAGGCACAAGCCCTAAAAGACCCTGTAAAAAACACAATTTCGTCAGATAGCTTTGAAAAATTAGAAACAATGGGCTTTTCTAGATTTACGAATCTGAGAGTCGGCTAGTCCAATTGAAGACTTCCCCAGACGCTCAAATCTTTAAAAAAATTCCCTGCACACTTAGATCTGAACTTTAGATCGATAGAGATTTAAGAAAATAAAATAAAGACCCTGTAGAAAAATAGATAACTAGTCTTTTCGTTAAATCAAAATGTCATTTTATGAACCCAGAAAAATACACAAGATACTTGTATGCAGATTAATCCATGAAGGTCATCAACCATAAAAATGTCAAACAAAGAGTAGAGTTTATAAATGAATCACCACATAGATCTGGAAAAGGAACACCAAAGTTTGTAACCCCAAAGTCTTTATGCTTTATTCATAAAAAAAATTACAAGAGCTTCCAAGACAAGTGCACGATCCTAAGATCGAATGACTCAAGACTGACAAAGACCTTTAGTTTATAAGAAAAAATCTCCAATGGCTAGTTCGATTGATCCATGTCAAAATAATCTCGACCGTCGATAAGATTTGATTATCTTTTAATTTGGACCGTCGAAATTATAAATTTGGGGAAAAACGAATTTATCATTTAAATCCATTTTAATTAACTCAAAAATACTATTTTTGAGTTAATTACCTCAAAATTTTGACTTTGACTTAACCACCTAGGCCCAAGGGTCCAAAATTTCTTAAAATTCTCAATATTCCCTTGGCCTGGGGCCTTTAAAAATTTATTTTTTAAGGACCAACGAATTTTGCCTTTGAAGAATTTTAACTTACCTAGGACTTAAAATTAATTAAATTTCTGGCTTAGGATTTTTTAATTAATTTGACCAGAAATTTTAATTAATTGACTGAGAGGGGATTTTAATCATTTTTCTGACCCTCTTTACATAAGATAAAACACTTAGACACATGAAGGGGGAATACCCATTCGTATAGACCCTCAAACAGGTACCTAATTCTATGTAATATTCCTAATTAGCAGTGGCTAATTGAAATATTTGATTTTGCTCAATTTTTCCGTCTATAGTTTATTAATAAATAAAAAGGTGAGTGGAGAGGGTCTAACTCACTTAGTGGAATAAAACACACTCCCTAGTAGCACAACGTTGTGACTTAAAGGGAGCCAAGGGAGGCCAAGCACCACATAGAGAAGGGGTCCACGTATGCTCTAGAAGACACTGGCGCGTATGAGGAGCGTAGAGCACGTGGGCAAGAGTGAGGCTGATTGGAGGAGACAGGCCCGAGGGTTTGGAGGAAGGCCACCGCAGGAAGAGTGAGGAGCTCTCGCTTCATTCATTCGTTGTTGATGATATTGAGCTGGTCGTTTTGACTCCTTGAGCACGCTGGCTGTTTAGCTTGTCTGCGGCACTGTTTAGTGCATTGGGTGTCTCTGATCGGAGATCTCGCCCTTAGCCCCGGGGGACTTCGAGTGCCTACTCGGGCAAGGTATTTTCTTCAGCATTTTGCAAGAGGTTTGGTGTTTGGTTTTGTTGCGGAGCTGAGCATTCAGAGAGACTGTGCAGTCATTGAGAGGGAGGACGCAGTCCATCTAGGAGGAGCTCCAGTTTGGGATTTCTGCAGGGGTTTTGTGCCGGGAGATTGAGCAGAGGAGCAGCCTTTGCCTTTGGGAGGATTTTGGTGGAGTTTGAGGCAGTATTCTATTCATTCCTATTTAGCCTCTGCGCAGAGCCTTGGAGGCCAGCGTAATTATCCAAGGGGGTGTTTTTCGAGGGTCAGCCATTTGTAATATGATTTCTGGGTTTTTCCGAGATTCGTCAGTAGAGAGGATTCCAGATTTTCAGCTCATTCCGGCAAGGGGAACAGCCCCTAGTTATCAATTCATTTCAGCAGTAGCAGCTACATGGCAGTTTTCTAGCAGCTGGGACGCAGTTCAGAGAGCAGTGATTTCCTGTGTATTTTGAGAGTATTTATTCACTTGTCGTGAGCAAGTTTAGGTGCCATCACTCTGATCACCTATTGTACTTCATTATATTTCTCAGTCTAATAAAATGGCTTAGCATTCTCTCTCTATATTCGTAGATGATTTGTCGTACATTCTTTCTATGCTATTATATGTCTGCTGCACTGTTATCTTTGTATATTTTCGGGCATTCTAGTTCTATACCACTTGGTGTGTTTATCTCCTACTCTTAGACAGAGTCTGGAAAGGGCCAGGTAGCTTCCAGATTTCACCTCTTTTCAGAGGCGGCATATCTGGTAAACGCCCTCCCAGTCCATCTCTGGTTGGAGTTTGCCGTGTTTTAGAAACATCCCTGAAACGAGATATTACAGTGGTATCAGAGCATAGTTCTGGCTTAGCCTGTGGACACCGGGGAAGAGGCCCTACATTTGTTACAGAGGCAGAAAGTACAGAGATCGTGAGCATAGGTTGAAGAACACCTACGGAAAGGGAGACTGTGTTTGGGTGGTGGACACAAAACAGGAGGAGCCTGTGACAGACGCAGAGCAGGAGGAGCCTGTGCTAGATTTAGACCAGAGAGAGCCGATGGAAGATGATAGTGAGGCAAAACAGTTTGGGGAGGCACTCCTCAAATCAGTGCAGGACCTAGCGAGACAGATTGAGGTGATGGGTCAGAGATTCACCGCTGTGGAGGCTAGACAGTGTGAGACCCCACAGGTTTTCCAGGTAGGAGAGGGATCGGGTACATCCCACCATTTGCCGGAGCATGGTGCTACTCAGCGTGATACTACTCAGCCGATGGCTTCACATGCACTTACACGCTCTACCATGCCCACTTTCTTGGGAGTAGACACAGGGGCAGGATCCCAGCAGGAGACAGAGCTCGGACATATGGGTGATTATTTTGCAGAGTATCAGGCATATGGGCAAGAGTTCAAGGATGCTCTCTCGTTCAGAGATTTTGTTCAGCTTCAGTGAGACAGTAGACCCCGCGACCATCATAGAGGGCACCGGCATTATCATGACGGAGATAGCCACCGCACAGCTAGCAGATTCCACTTGCCTACGTTTGATGGTTCATTGAACAGTTCGGCGAAGTCTTGGGTGGAGAAGCTGCACATCTATTTCCAGCTTAACCAGATGTCGGAGACGGAGGCCATCAAGGTGGCGACATTACATTTGGATGGTGAGGCCCAGGACTGGTGGTTTCATGGGATGGTTACACTCGGACATTCTACAGTGACGACATATGCCGAGTTTACCAGGAGGTTGATAGAGAGGTTTGACCGGAGGGATCCAAAGGAACACTTTGTTGAGCTGACGAGGCTCAAACAGACTGGGAGCCCAGAGACATACATTGCAGACTTCTTGAGGGTTTCAGTGATGGTGCCAGATCTATCCACGGCACGGATGATTTATATGTTCGTGGAGGGGTTAGCTGAGCCACTTCGGGGTCTAGTCAGATCTACTAGACCAGCCTCACTCCAGGTTGCTATTAGCAGGACCCGGGATTTACAGGATGCATTGCCCAGGACTCGGACACCTTACCCCCAGAGACAGGGCTTCCAGCCCAAGGGGAAGGATGTGCGGATTTCGCCTCCAAAGGGGAATCCAGGATGGGCACAGACGGATGACGATGCCAGGAGGGAGCTGAAGAAGAAGCAGTTGTGCTTTACCTGTCAGGAGCCGTGGGCACCGGGACATAGATGTGCTGCTGGCAAAGCACACTTCATTGAGATATTCTCCAAGAGCAGCGGGGAAGAGGATGAGGAGAATGACGTGGAGGCAGGAGACAATCAGACAACCCAGGATCAGTTGCCACCACCACCTCTAGGAGCAGGAGGTGCAACTTTTGCACCCACAGGGGGGACCCTTGCAGCATTGCGAGGAGTTCCTAAGTATTTGACGCTGCGCGTACGGGGGACAGTACATGGTCAACAAGTATCAGTTTTGGTTGACAGTGGGGCAACCCACAACTTCATCGATGCACAGATGGTTGAGCGGAGAGGTATACCGACTGAGAGCTTCAATGGATTTTCAGTTTTAGTCCTAGGAGCTCAGACGATGCAGTGTGCCTGGTATGTTCCAGAGTTACCAGTGACGATGGGTACCTACACCGTGACCGACCACTTTTTCGTGGTCAACATACCGGATACCAATGTGCTATTAGGTGTTCAGTGGTTGATTACTCTGGGGAAGGTTACCACAGATTGGGAGGCCTTGGAGATGGAGTGGGTTGATAAGAAGACTGGAAAGCATGAGAAGATCCGCGGGATGCACACTTATCCACCTCAGACTGTTTTGGCTCATCGGATGGAGGTAGATTTCCGGAAGGGAGACATAGAGTGGGCGGTTGAGTTGCGGGCATCAAAGGCAGAGACCACAGGTCAGGCAGTTCATCCTGATATAAAGGCCATCCTTGACAGGTATGATGCAGTGTTTGGGGATATACCACCAAGTCAGCCATCGGACCGAGGGTTCGAGCACACCATTGAGCTTGAGTAGGGCATTCAGGCGGTGATTACTACCCCCTATAGGCATCCCAAAGCCTATTGAGATGAGATTGAGGGGGCCATCCAGGAGTTGCTGGCTCTTGGGCACATCAGACCGAGCATGAGTCCGTTTGCTTCTTCCGTGGTGTTGGTGAAGAAGAAGGACGACACCTTGAGGATGTGTATTGACTACAGGGCCCTGAACAAGAAGACCCTGAAGAACAGGTATCCTATACCCAGGATTGATGAGTTGATGGATGAGCTGAGAGGAGCCAAGTTATTCTCGAAGATTGATTTGAGATCGGGGTACCACCAGATTTGTGTGAGGGAACAGGACATTCCCAAGACCGCCTTCAGGTGTCATTATGGGCACTTTGAGTTTTTGGTTATGCCTTTTGGGCTAACCAATGCCCCAGCTACTTTTTAGTCTTGCATGAACCATATCTTTCGCAGTCACCTGAGGAAGTTTGTATTGGTATTTTTTGATGACATACTCATATATAGCAGGACTTGGGAGGAGCATCTCCAACATATAGAGGCAGTACTACATATATTGGAAGAGCAATAGTTCTATGCTAAGCTCTCCAAGTGTGAGTTTGGGATGACGGAGATGATGTATTTGGGTCACATTATTGGAGTGGACGGAGTGAGAGTCCATGAGGAGAAGTTTAGGGCCATCAGAGATTGGCCAGAGCCGAGGAACGTGACTGAACTTCATGGGTTCATTGGCATATGTACTTATTACGAGAAGTTCGTCAAGAGTTTCTCACAGCTTGCTGCACCCCTTAGAGATTTGATGAAGAAGGGGGCATTCAGTTGGTCAGATATAGCACAGCGAGCCTTTGACAGGCTCAAGGAGGTGATGAGTAGCTGCCCAGTGCTTGCATTGCCGGATTTTACGCAGCCATTTGTTTTGGAGTGTGATGTGTCGGGAGCAGGGTTGCGGGGAAGCTTCTAACCCCCTTCGCTCCCGCTTCGGAAACTCGCTCCGTGCGGGAGCATTTCGGAAACGCTCGGAAACGCGCTTCCGAAAACACTTCCTGACGGGAGCGTTTTCGGGAGCGCGTTTCCGACCCTGTAAAAACGCTCCTTGTTTTTTCGGGAGCGTTTCAGGAAGTGCTCGGGAGCGAACGCTCCCTGAGCGCTTCCGACGTTTAAAAAACGCTTCGGGAGCGTTTTTTAAACACGGGGAGCGTTCGCTCCCGAACGCTCCCCGGCAAAAAAAACGTTTCCCGCCGCACGGAAATTTTTTTATGAAAAAAATCGATTTTTTTAAAAGGGGGGGGGGTTTAATTTTCATTTCATTGTTTGTTATTGTTTGTTGAGTTGAGATTGAGCGAGAAGGAGAGCCGAGAGCGCAAGGACCGGTTGACAGGAATCAGGAGATCAAGGAGCAAAGCTGACAGGAGAGCAAGGAGCAAGGCTGACAGGAGGATTGCAAGAAAGAGGTAGGCCTTCTAATCCAATTTTGTATTTTCTAGGATGAATTTGTAGATTGTTAAATTGTTTTAAAATGAAAACTTGAATTTTTCTTGAATGTTGCATTTTATTGGATTTAAAACTTTAAAAATGAATTTTTTTTTTCCTATGTTGCATTTCCTATTCCCATTTGGCATTTTTCCATTTGTTTTGCAGGCTAGAAACTTGAAACTTGTTTCCATCATGGCTATATGGCTAGGAATTTTCTTCATGTTGGTTCCTTTCTTTGTGATAATGGTGTTGGAGAGTGCTAGAAGAAAGAGGCAAATCAGAGAAGAGGAGGATGAAGAGGAGGGTTATGGTGGATCTGAAGAAAATCCCGAAGAGGAGGAGGATTATGCTGAGGAGGAAGTGGGGAGTGGAGACCTTGAGAACATAGAATCCCCAACTAAACAAGACCAATATCCTTTGTGGAAATATGTTCAGAAAATGGAAGGAGGGAAAGGTGGTGGAACCACTAAATTTATTTGCCCCCATTGCAATAAACAATACCATGGTTCATACACCCGTATGAGAAGGCACCTTTGTGGGATAATGCCAGGGGATGGAACTAAAAATTTTGGAATCAAAGTTTGTACTTTTGTGCCAGCACCACAGAGAAAGATATATAGGAAGGAAGAGGGGGTTGCCCTACAGAGATCATCTAAAAGATCTAGGGGTATCAATGATTCAGGCCCAACACATCATGGACAAACAAGTTCAACTTCCACCCATGCCAGTGGTTTCGGAAGCAGTGGCACTGGATTAAGGCGTAGAACCATATCCGATTTCCTAGACGAAGGGTGTAGGAATGATGTGGATTCAAAAGTTTACCGCTTTCTATATGCATGTGGGGTGCCATTCAATGTTCTTCGCTCACCTTATTGGCATGAAATGGTTTCTGCCATTAATGATGCCCCCAAAGGATACAAAAGCCCTGGGTATGACAAGGCCAGAACCGTGGGTCTTAATCATGAAAGAGCTAAAATAAATCATTCTTTGGCTAGAATGACAGGTTCGTGGAATGAGCATGGGTTGTCCATTGTCTCTGATGGATGGACCAATGTAAAAGGAAAACCATTGATAAATGTTTTGGCTGTGTCGGTTAGTGGTGCAGTGTTCCTGGCAGCTTATGATTATTAAGATAAATTCAAAACCGGCATTAACATTGCAGAACCATTACTTGAAATAATTGAAAAGACTGGGCCATACAATGTGATACAGGTCATCACTGATAATGCTGCTAACTGTAAGGCAGCAGGAGCAATTGTTGAGGATAAATACCCCAACATTTTTTGGTCTCGGTGTTTGGTTCACACAATGAACCTTTTGATGCATGATATCATAAAAAACAAACAACCTCAATTCAAATGGCTTGGTGATTTGTACAAGAGAGGTAAAAACACTAAATTTATTACAACCTAGCAATAATCATGGGTTTTTCCACTACCCAAATTGGAAAGCCAGTTATACAGGAAAACTAGATTTACTTACACTACCTTCAAAGCTTTTTGAAGGTAAGAGAGTCATCGGGCTTCAATGGCATCAAGCCCACACCGGCGCTATTAGCGTACTGTGGCAACAACGCTGATAGGCAAAGTTTTGAACATGGAGGAGACCGTACTTGACCCTCGCTGGGCATTGCGAGGAAATTGCAGCCTTTACCAAGCCCATTTATAACATGATTCGTCATGTGACATCGATAAACCAAAGGATTGGAGAGGTTTATGAGCGCATGGATAGCATGTTGGGGCAAGTAAAAGATATTGTTAAGGATAATGATCCCAACTTGTATGCTATGATTCATGACTGTGTGTGTGCACGGTGGAATAAACTCAATGTTCCACTACATGCTTTGGCATATATCCTTACGCCAAAATATTATTCTCCATCTTGGTTGGGCCAACCTGCACCTGGAGGTGGGGTTAGGGTGAAACCTCACACAGATCCAGAGGTACAAGAGGGGTACATGAAGGCATTGGACAAATTGGTACCCGACAAGGAAGAGTGTGCTAGATTGCGCCTTGAATTAGGCAAATACTTCAGTTGCACTGCTAACTTTGGTTCTTTCCATGCAATGGAAGACAGGGACAGATTTGATGATCTCACATGGTGGGAAGCATATGGCGGCATGGGACTTTTGCCAAAGTTGGCTAAAAAAGTTCTCTCACAAGTTGTGAACACTTCTTCTGCAGAGAGGTGTTGGAGCACCTACAGCTTTATACACAATGTGAGAAGAAACAGGTTGAATGAAAACCGAGCTGAAAGCTTGGTTTATGTGCATTATAACTTGAGGTTGTTGAGCCATTACCGTGATCGGGCAAATGAGGATCAATCATACAGAGTCTGGGACAACAACCCAGAGGATGATAATTTGGAGGACGGCACGTTACATCTGGAAGAATTGGAAGCAGAACTTTATAGAGATGATGATGAAGCATCAGCAGCACCGCCACACACAGGGCCAGTCCCACCATCTACTGGTAGCAGTGCGGGTGCCAGTGCTAGTGCCACTCCTCGATATCACACTATTGTTCCTTTGCAGATCCAACCTCCACCTTCTGGTCGTGGTCATGGTACTCCTGAGAGTACTAGAAGACCAACATTTCCTCGTGGCTCACAGAAATTAGACATTTCTCGTGGGCGTGGCAAGGGGCCAGCCAGATAAAATATATTTGTTGTTTACTATTTTCTATTTGTTGTTGACAGTTGAAACTTGACTTGCTACTGATTTCATATATTTAAATTTTTAATGACAATTTAAGTTTGAAGTTTGAATTTGAAAGGTGAAACTTTGAAGTTGGCATTTATAAGTTTACTGTTTACAAGTCATTATGAATTATGAATATGATGCTTCATGAAAGTTATATGGTGATCAATGAATCAATGATGATAAATGTTATATAACATCAATGATGATAAATGCTATATATCAATGATGATAAATGTATATTGAATTTTGAAATCACGAACAAATGATGATAAATGTTATAATATATATATCAATGATGATAAATGTTAGATATTGAAATTTGAAATCAATGATGATAAATGTTATATATCAATGATGATAAATGTTATATATTGAATTTTGAAAGCTTGAAACCTTCAGATTGATGATTTGCGAGACTCAAGAGTCAATATGTTGTCTGCTTCCAACTCGTGGGTGTGGTTGATGAAGATTATAACTTCTAGATGATTGATGTTATATGATTCAATCTATGTTTTTATGTTTTTTATGTCTAATTCATCATTCTACATGTTTTTGTTGACATATATGCATCAAAATATAAAAAATATTAAAAATATATATATATATATATATATAAAAACGCTCCCGAAAACGCTCCGGACCCGGAAACTTTTAAAAATGGCGCTCCGCGCTCCCGCTCTCGCTCCCGCTTCCAAGTAACCTTGGTCGGGAGAGGGGATCGGCGCAGTATTGATGCAGGAAGGACACCCTATAGCCTTTGAGAGCCAGAAGCTCCTTCCACACGAGAGGTTGTATTCTATATACGACAAGGAGATGTTGGCCATTATGCATGCATTAGCCAAATTTCAGCAGTATTTAGTAGGGAACAAGTTCAGGGTGAGGACTGATCACAACAGCCTCAGGTTCTTTTTGGAGCAGAAACAGTTACAGGAGAGGCACAGAAGTGGATCAGTAAGATCCAAGCATATGACTTTGACATTGAGTATGTCAAGGGTAAGAATAACGTGGTAGCAGATGCCCTTTCACGTAGACCAGCCACGTTATCTCTTATGAGCTTGGACACAGATTGGAGGGCTCGACTTTCAGTAGAGTACTCGCTTATCGCATTTGCATGTGAGGTTTTGATGGACAGAAGGATGATGAAATGGTGGTCGATGAGATCATCTACTACAGGGATAGGATCTTCTTCACCGAGGGATCTCAGCTCAAGAAGAAGATACTCCAGGCATCACATGACTCACCATTAGCCGGCCATTAGGGGTTTACCAAAACCTACAGGGCCGTTAGAGAGAGGTTCTCATGGAAGGGCCTCAAGGAGGACGTGCTCCAGCACATTAGGGAGTGCGATGCTTGCCAGAGGAGCAAGGGGGAGATGAGCCATCCCACAAGATTATTGCAGCCTCTTCCCATTCCGGAGGGGAAATGGGAGAGTATCTCGATGGACTTCATCACAGGGTTGCCCATGGTGCAGGGCAAGGATTGTATCTTTGTCGTTGTTGACCAATTGGCAAAGTATGCACATTTTTTCGCCATATCTGTGCACTACACAGTAGCACAGGTGGCCGAGCTGTTCTTCAGAGAGGTTTTCAGGCTACATGGTCTTCCTAAGACCATCATTAGTGACAGGGACAGCCGCTTCATGGGTGGATTTTGGCAGGAGCTTTTCCGGTTAGTGGGGACAGAGTTGACATCGAGTACCAGTTATCACCCACAGACGGATGGACAGACGGAGATAGTTAACAAGTGGCTGGAGGGCTACTTGTGTAACTATGTCAGTGGGCAGCAACGAACATGGCTGAAGTGGTTGCATCTGGGGGAGTACTGCTATAACACGACACATCACATGTCCATTTGTATGACACCATTTTATGCTTTGTATGGGTATCATTCTTTATCTTTTGCTGATGTGATGTTCGGTGCTAGCAAGGCTCCTAGAGCCAAGATTTGGATCCAAGAGAGTCAGGACATTCTCCGAGCTCTCAAGGATAATATGGCTACAGCACAAAACCAGCAGACGCTGTATGCTGACAGAGGTCAAGTGGAGAGACAGTTTGAGGTAGGGGATTTGGTCTACCTACGATTACAGTCATACCGACAGTCGTCACTGAAGCAAAAGGGAGTTAAAAAGCTCAAGCCCCGCTTTTACGGGCCATATAGGGTGATACGCAGGATTGGACAGGTTGCGTATGAGTTGGAGCTGCCCCAAGGCAGCAAGATCCATAACGTTTTTCATGTATCATGCCTGAAGAAGGCACTGGGGCAGCAGGTGACAGTGACAGATGAGCTACCACCCACGGATGATGAGGGGCATTTGGTGTTGCGGCCAGAGGCTATTATTGATACCAGGGAGAGGCAGCTACGGAGCAGGACAGTCCGGGAATTCTTGGTGAGGTGGAAGAATTTGCTAGATGAGGATGCCACTTGGGAGAGTGAGAAGATTTTGCAGCATCCATCACTTCAGTTGCTTGAGGACAAGCAACATTTTGCCGGGGGAGACTGTAATATTCCTAATTAGCAGTGGCTAATTGGAATATTTGATTTTGCTCAATTTTGTCGTCTATAGTTTATTAATAAATAAAAAGGTGAGTGGAGAGGGTCTAACTCACTTAGTGGAATAAAACACACTCCCTAGTAGCACAACGTTGTGACTTAAAGGGAGCCAAGGGGGGCCAAGCACCACATAGAGAGGGGGCCCACTTATGCTCTAGAAGAGACTGCGCAGATGAGGATGAGCACGTGGCAAGAGGGAGGCTACGTTGAGGAGATAGGCCTTAGGTTTTTGGAGGAAGGCCAACGTTATAAAGAGGGAGGAGCCTCCTCATTTCATTCATTCGTTGTTGATGATATTGAGCTGGTCGTTTTGACTCCTTGAGCACGCTGGCTGTTTAGCCTGTCTACAGCACTGTTTAGTGCGTTGAGTGTCTCCGATCGGAAATCTCGCCCTTAGCCCCGGGGGACTTCGAGTGCCTACTCGGGCAAGGTATTTTCTTCAGCATTTTGCAGGAGGTTTGGTGTTTGGTTTTGTTGCGGAGCTGAGCATTCAGAGAGACTGCGCAGTCATTGAGAGGGAGGACGCAGTCCATCTAGGAGGAGCTCCAGTTTGGGATTTATCCAGGGGTTTTGTGCCGGGAGATTGAACAGAGGAGCAGCCTTTGCCTTTGGGAGGATTTTGGTGGAGTTTGATGCAGTATTCTATTCATTCCTATTTAGCCTCTGTGCAGAGCCTTGGAGGCCAGCGTAATTCCCCAAGGGGGTGTTTTTCGAGAGTCAGCCATTTCTGATATGACTTCTGGGTTTTGCCGAGATTGGTGAGTAGAGGAGGATTCCAAATTTTCAGCTCATTCCGGCAAGGGGAACAGCCCCTAGTTATCAATTCATTTCAGCAGTAGCAGCTACACGGCAATTTTCCAGCAGTTGGGATGCAGTTCAGAGAGCAGCCATTTCCTGTGTATTCTGAGAGTATTTCTTCAATTTCCGTGAGCAAGTTTAGGTGCCATCACTTTGATCACCTATTGTACTTCATTATATTTCTCAGTTTAATAAAATGGCTTAGCATTCTCTCTCTATATTCCTGGATGATTTGTCGTACATTCTTTCTATGCTATTATATGTCTGTTGCACTGTTATCTTTGTATATTTTCGGGCATTCTAGTTCTATACCACTTGGTGTGTTTATCTCCTATTCTTAGACAGAGTCTGGAAAGGGCCAGGTAGCTTCCAGATTTCGTCCTCTTTTCAGAGGCGGCATATCTGGTAAACGCCCTCCCAGTCCATCTCTGGTTGGAGTTTGCTGTGTTTTAGAAACATCCCCGAAATGGGATATTACATTTTGCGACTCAAAACATGATCTAGTAGACCAAGTAGCTTGTAATAAAATAATTCAGCCAACTAGCTAGGATCATTCCCAAACTACTTTTACAAGGACTCGATAGAAAACACTAGGACTCACTTAGCATGCTGATGACAAAATCCACCCTAGCTTTGGGGTGAGGCTGGAGGGGAAAACTCTGCCGATAACTTGTGTCGAAAAACACAAGTAAATCAGTGAGACAAAAAACCTCCTAGGATAGAAATCATCAACAACATACTAGGCTTACCTACGTTGTTACATATATTGATGGTCTTACTTAGATCATTTACATCATGAACATGCATAATGGGTTTACATCATTTATAAAATATGTCGTCTGTCGATGAAAACTGGGTGACGTGAACCTCGAACATGATAAGTCCCATTTGAAAAAATGGGGGTGTACTGCTATGGGGTCGTTGACAAAGTTTGGTCAATAGGACTCACAAAGAGTCCCATACCAACCCGGAGTCGGTTTATCTGACCCGAAGTTAGTAGGAGGTCCGAAACCTCACTTGGACTCAAGGGAGTCATATGTACTAACTCGAAGTTAGTCTCACTGACTTGAAGTAAGTTGGAGGTCCGAAACCTCACATGGACTTAGAGTCACATACCAACTCGAAGTTGGTTTATCTGACCCGAAGTTAGTAGGAGTCCGAAACCTCACTAGACTTGATCCCAGATCAAGTGGTTGGACACGTGTCATCCTAAATAGAGAGTACGTCAATCTCTGATGCGTCCATCAGTCTTTGCTACTAATCTCTTTCCCACCTCATTGGCCAAATGAGAGGTACTTCCCATGAGTTTGGAACTCAAATGGGTAGGATGCATACGGAGCA
This sequence comes from Pinus albicaulis, assembly GCA_034641835.2. Lineage (NCBI taxonomy): Eukaryota > Viridiplantae > Streptophyta > Pinopsida > Pinales > Pinaceae > Pinus > Pinus albicaulis. Next base: position 1,065,020,897 of record CM076579.1, read on the forward strand.
CAGATCATGAGAGGCGAACCAACTCAATCATCATAACAGTCGGTCCCAAGCACACCAACAAGGTTCGACAAACCTAGCCTTGTGGTTGCTTATAGCTACGAGAAGCTATCCCCAAAGCCCCCCATAGCTCCCAGAGCTCATCGTCCAACAGGACCCTCAGAATAGTGTCTTTTCACGATACCAAGATTCTCATGGAAGGTTAGGAACATGACCTTCCCCAAGGGCATTGTGAGAATATCCGTGACTTGCTCATCAGTTCCTATATGATCGAGCCTTACAGCGCCTTGCTGTACCATATCTCAAATAAAGTGGTACCGGCCATCAACATGCTTGGATCGTTCGTGGAACACGGGATTCTATGACAAATGAATCCCCCTGTAGTTATCACAAAGGATAACGGTGGCATCTAGCACATGCTCGAACAGCTCATTGAAGAGCTTTCACAACCAAGTGACTTCACAACAGACCATACATGTTACAATGTATTCAGCCTCAGCGGTGCTCAAGGCTACCGACTTCAGTTTCCTGCCCGAAGCAGATCTACATGTGAAGTAGCATCCAAATGTGCTCTTTCGATCCACCACACTGCCAGCCCAATCGGCATCAGTATATCCATGGAGTGTCATACTGTATCTCAGCCCATGGTCTATCGTGCCTTAGAGATATCTCAAGAGTTTCTTGGCACTAATCCAGTGAATGTTATGATCAACCATGTGTTGAATCAAAGTGTTCACTGCACAACATACGTCCGGACGGGTGTTCACTAAGAACATCAGGGCCCCTATGAGTTGAAGATACTCAGTAGGATTTGCTAGCACGGGCCTAGCAGCGTTGCCACTCAACTTCTTAAAGTTGAGCTCCATTGGTGTCGACAAGGACTTTCAGTCCATCATACTAAATCTTTCCAGAAGCTTCACGATGTATTTTCCTTGAGAAAGGAAAATCTCGCCAGGTCTCTGCCAGACCTACAGGCCTAGGAAGTAGTGTATCAGTCCCAGGTCTGTCATCTCGAACACAGCAGCGAGCTCCCTCTTGCACTGATGAATGAGAGGGACAACAACTGTCAGGAAGAGTTCGTCCACATACATCACCAAAATGAGAGGCTTATCTCTATCAGCCTTGAAGTAAAGGTTCGAATCAGCATTACTATGAGTGAAGCCTGGCTTCATCAGGTAGCTATCTATCCTCTCGTACCAAGCTCTGGGTCTTGCTTCAACCCATAGAGGGCTTTCTTCAACCTGCAAACAATGGTGTCCCAATCCTGGACTTCGAACCCCAGAGGTTGCTCCACATACACCTCTTCCTTTATCGCACCATGCAGAAATGCGGTCTTCACATCCATCTGATGAAGACTCTATCCTTGCGTAGCAACAAGGGCTATGATAGATCGGATGGTGGTATATCAGGCCATAGGTGCAAATATATCATCATAGTCTATGCCTTCCTTTTAAGAGAAGCCACGGCCAACGAATCTTGCCTTGAAATTTTCAGCACTTCCATCAGATCCATGCTTGATCTTGTAGAGCCATTTCGAGGTGACAACTGCTTTGTCCTCCCGTCTTGGAACCACATCCCAGACATCATTCTTCATTATAGACTCATACTCTTTGTGCATAGCATCCTTCCAAACTTGATGCTTTACGACTTCCTCAAAAGATCCAGGCTCAGATTGTACAATAGTACTCATGGTTGCTAGATACCCTTGGTATCTACTTAGCTTCTTGCTTTCACGAATGTCCCCCTTTGGTGCCATATGTCCCTCGGCATCCTCGAGAGTGTCCTTGAGCCATGATGGTCTCTTCCCTATTGAGGGAGGTGGATCAATCGGGTCCATTGGTCCTTCAGCATCGGGCATCGTCTCATCCTTCAGTTCTTCTTGATTTCCAGGCCTTACTTCATGACCTTCCTCAGATCTCGGAAGATTGACTACTTTCCTCAGGGAAGCATCTTTGTCAAAGGTAACATCGTGGCATATCTCCACTTCCCTTGGACCAGGCACATATACTTTATAGGCCTTCGAAGTTTCGTTGTAGCCCACAGACATTGTGGTCTCCCTCTTGATGCTAGCTCCTCTGCAAAAGTTCTTGAACTTGTTCGTCTCATATAATAAGAACATCCTCCCAAGGATGTCACGGGCAACATACCAGACAGATCAGAATGTACTAATTGCAAGACATTAGATGTCTTTGTAACACTTGAGGGGAAAGGTCCCCTTGTATGCTTTCCTTCGGCACAACCCTGACATACACCTTCATGATTATTTGAGAACTCAGGCATCCCCATCACCACCTTCCTTGCTTCGGTAAGGGCCTTGTAGTGAAGTTGTTCAAACCTCCAGTGCGATAGTTCAGTTTGCCGGATAGGATCACATGTCATCGCTCCCAGTGGACTTCCTCCAACCTAGTAGAGTGTACCAACTCTAAACCCATTCGTGATAGCTTCCTTGAAACTCTTCTTCCACATGCACACCTTCCATCAATGAATGCCAAATTGAAACCTTTGTCTTCCATGGCTGAAACAAACACAAGGTTCTTCCTCAAATTAGGTACATATAGTACATCTTGCAGGCGGAGGACTTGACCTTGAAACAAGTGAAGGGTCACAGTCCCTGTCCCTTTCACGGGTTATGTGGCATTATCTCCAAGGATAATTTGTAGATTAGTATCCTTCTCAACCATATCAATAAGTGCTTCCTTGAACCCAATGATGTGCCTTGAGGCACCACTATCTATCAACTAGACATCCATAGTGTCGGGTGGAGATGCAGCAGAGAGGGCAGATACAAGAATGAATTCATTTCTTTTATCATTAGAAACATTTGATTCCTCATACCTGGAATTTCTTGACTTTTTGAAAGGTTGCCCATTTCCGCCAGAGGGAGCCTTCCTTTTCTTAACCTTCTTGAAAGGGCATTCTCTAGCATAGTGACCTAGCTCAGAGATGTAGGCAACCAGACTCTTATGAATTGAGTCCCTAATCATCAACTTTTCTTTGATTTCCCCCTTGTACTTTGATTTGGCAGCAACAGTTGCAGTGGATAGAGGCTCTTGGATTTTACCCTGCACATAGTCCATGACATCTTGGTCTTCCAAATTAAGATCCAATGTCATCTTCCAAGCATGGAAGTCATCCTTCCCAGTCAATTTTTCATCAGCCTTAAAGCCATTATAGTTTGAGGAACCCATCCTCTTCTTCGGTGATTGCTACAAATTAGGGCTTTGTCTTCACCTCAGCTCTGATACCATGTCAATTTTTGAAGATGTTCTATGCTACTTTTATCCCCAATGTCAGTCAGCAATCACATAAACAAGAAAGTAAAGTGCTGATAGAACATACCAGTAGATCGACAGAAGACAAGCCAGAAAAATATAAGTGAGTTGGTGCGTTACAGCGATCAATAGGATGCTTGAACCAGCAAAGTCTCAATACGGTCAGCCAACCAAAAGTGTCACACACACAACCCTTAAAAACAGCTCATCAAAAATCAACATAATTCAACAAAGGAATCCCACATCCAGATTTCCGGCATCATCCAGATTTACGGCATCCATTTCCGACATCATCCAGATTTACGGCATCATCCATATTTACGACATCCATTCTCGACATCATCCAGATTTACGACATCCAGATTTAGATCATGAGGATGTGTGTGATGAGATGATTGAAATGTCCTCCAACGTTGACTCTATTTATATCAATCACTGAGGGTGTGTGACACATTTGTTGGGGGTGTAAAACCTTAATGCTGACCTGCACATATTTTGAAAGTATTAAAAATAAATTCAAAATAAATGTTCTGCTCACTGGATCAAGATGATCTTTAGATCGATCTTGCACCTCTTCGAAAGAGGAACCCAATAAAAATATTGGTGTCTTCATCTGAGCATCACAACATGGAGTTTGGACCTAGTTGTCCAATTTTAACAGGTTAGCCTTTGCCCCTAGTCCAATGTGACCTTCCCTAAGGTCCTTTCTTAAGAAGGGGCACTAATAGGAGGCATCAAATGAAGTAGCATGCTAATCCATAATTAACACCTCTTGTGTTTCCTTTATTATCCACATCTATTCTCTGGGTTGATTGTGATTGGTCATTGGGACTGGTACTTATATTCTCATCTGTGTGTTAGGGCCTAAAAATTTTCCTTAAGAGGTTGATGGTTGATGTAGATGAATGAAACATGAAAGCATAAGAAGCCACAAGAAAGTGTGAAAATTTCAAGTCTGAAATCCTATTACAACATTTGGAAATTATTCCTCTAATTGTTAATTAATTTAAAAATTTATTTGCTACGATAAATACTGAATAAATCACACTGCAACATTCACAAATAAAACTGCGGAAATAATAGCGCCAGAAACTGAGAAAATACTAGCACACACTCACAATAATTAACATAGTTATTTTTGGATAAATGTCCCCAGAAAAACTCAATGTGAGAAAATCGGTGCAACAACTGAGGGTTTTTATTATTAAGTAGCAGTGAAATCTAAGTACAATATATGGATGCCCAACTGACAATCCAAACAACAAGAAAATATGGCCATAATTATCTAAGGGAATTACCCTTCTTCCACAAGCAACCCTGACACAACATTCCTTCATAAACTTGTCCTCCTTGAACCCTTATGCAGGCCTCTGCATAGTGCTTGTGCAAGCCCTATGATGTCTTGCCCAGAATTGCCTCTGATGAAGTTTTTCTGCTAGTCTCTGTTGACGAAATTGATATTCCGACCCTCTAGAAGTCTTTCTCAACTTTTGGAAGCTGAATCGATTTTTCCTCCAGCCAAATCGAATTTCTCTTATGAAGCAACTTTTCAAGTCCTCTGCGCTGCCTCACTGGGAATAGCTTGGACCCTTGCTACTACCTGTTCGAATCTGGAAAGATTCCTCTGGATCACTGTCTATGCCCCTCACTGACTCTGCTTCAATCTCTAGCTCTCCAACAACTACTGCTGTACTCTGGAAATTGAACTGCTAAAGTGTTTTCTCCAAGAGTCCATTGTTGATAAATTAGGTCTTTTATTAAAATTTCTCTTTCATGATAATTACTTATGATTTCATTACACTTCTTTCACTTAGATCTTATCTTCGTTAGATTATTATGTTCTTCATCAAGTCAATTACCAAATGCACAAGAGAGACAAATATTTAGGCTAGCAAGCCAGGGACAAAACCTCTCGCTCTTGGAGAGGAAAACCCGAAAGTAATTCTTCTTATAGATCTTCAATTGACAAGTACCATAACCATTACACAGACCCTTGACGCTAGTATGCCTCCAAGACCCTTGTCACTGCTCGACTTCTCTAGTTGATTTCTCCTTTCTGCACTGCTTTGCACCAATGCTAGGAAAGCTCAGTTCCTAGCCTTAAACAATGATCTCCTTTTATGCCCTTCTAGCCTCGGCCTCCTTGATAGTGTAATATTCTCTTTTTTGGTGTCACTTATGACAGGGCTAGGATGGACTTCCAGAGTTAAGAGCAGACAAGTCACAGGAACAGGTTGGTGTCATCAGCGGGCCCAGGGGCTTTTTGGAGGAGTTTTGAGGAGTTTCTATGTGCTCGGGTGGCATTCGCTTGATGTATTCCAACATACGAGTAGCTTGCCTTTCGTTTTGGGGCATTCCAACAACTTTCGGAAAATTGAGTTATTTTTGGGATTAACTCAGTTAATTACGCTCAAGGTGGCATTCCGGGAGGAATACATGATAAAACACCTTAGTGTAATAGCTCATTGGAACCGGGACGAGGATACCTAAATGATGAGACAGTTGGACAAGAATTTCAGTGACCAGAGGAGACGTGGTAGCTGATTTACTCTTTTCTGTATTAAAAAGGAATATTTTAATAAGAGGGAAAAGTGCTCCATGAATAAAATAATAATAAACTAAGGGAGGAGGCCATTGAGGGATATCTTTGGAGTAGATCATTTTCTTGTGTATGAGAGGTTTGAGAATGGTTCTCTACTTCAGCTGTAGCCCTAGGACGGAAACCCTCGGGTGATTTGTGAGTGTTGGACGCAAACCCAACTCTCTTGAGGGGACTTCATTCACAAGTTTCGCAGAGCTTTAGAGATTCGTGTGAGGATCATTCAGATCTTCAACTTGTGCTTCATTATCTTCAGTGGGTTCAGTGACAGCTGTTGCCGGAGGGAGAGTGCAACAGTTAAGCTTTGGAGGCTAGCGCAGTGCGGCAGTTCATCTTGGTGGCCAGTTTTCCATCTTAGCCATTTTTGGTCAGATTTGCATGTAACCCCAGTTTACCATTTATAATAAAATACTGAGATTCTTCCTGTTCAATGTCTAATGGATTGCAGTGCTCTATATGTCTTTATTTTACATGGCAATCTTTTGTTTATTAATTTAGTAATTTTATGGTAAAATGCTTGGTTAGTGTGATTTCAGCAAATTTAGTAAAATATTCTATTTGGGGATATTACAGTGGTATTAGAGCATTGTCTTGGCTCAGCCTACGGGGCTTCAGTTCCTAGGGTTTATTTCGGAGGTGCCAGAAGAAATCTATTTCTGGGGGAATATAGATCAAATTCAAAAAAGATTGAGGGTTTAAATTGCAAGTTATCTAGAAAAAGCCAAGTTCAAGGGATTGTTATCGCTGGAAGAGCCGAAACCCAACCCTTGCTGCAGAATAAAGATTCACTTAAAGAAAAAAATGTTCGTTGAAAAATAAAAAGGTATTTTTGGGATTATAGTCCAAGACTGTGCAAGATAGGCCACATTTCTTTTTCTCATGTGTAATATCCCGGATGGGATATTTTAACTAAAAATGCAGAAAAATAATTGAACTCCACATTATGCCGTAAAATCAACATTTACTTAACAGAAGATTGCCATGTAAAATTAAACATACAAGCACATGCAAATCCATAACACCATAATGCATGCAAATAACTCAGCTTTATTATAATATCACTGGGGTTACAAGCTGAAATGAAAGATAGCTGAAATCACTGAAATACAATTGGCCTCAAGAAAATATGCTCCACTGTTGCACTGCGCTGGCCTCCAAAACTGAACTGCTGCAGTCTCCCTCCGGCAACAACTACCTCTGAATCCACTAAAGCACCTATTGAAGATCTGAATGATCCTCACTCTGATATCATTGAAGCTCTGTGAAACTTCTGAATGAAGTCTTCTCAAAGAGAGTTGGGTTTCCGTCCAACACTCACAAATCACCCGAGGGTTTCCGTCCTGGGGCTACAGCTGAAGTAGAGAACCACGTCTCAAAATTCTCACACAAGAAAATGATATGATCCCAAAGATATGTCTCAATGGCCTCCTTCCTTTCTATTATAGATCTCTTGGAGCCTTCTAGAGCATTATTTTATTATTATTTTATTCATGGAGCACTTTTCCCAAATATTCCTTTTAATGCAGAAAAGAGTAAATCGGCTACCATGTCTCCTCTGGTCATTGAAACTCATGTCCAACCATTCCATCATGGAGGTATCCTTTTCCTGGTTCCAATGAGCTATTACACTAAGGTGTTCTATCATGTATTCCTCCCAAACTGCCACCTTCAGTGTAATCAGTTGAGTTAAGCCCACAAATAACTCCAATCTTCGAAAGTTGTCGGAATGCATCAGAACGAAAGCCAAACTGCTCGGATGACGAAATATATCAAGAAAATGCCACCTGACCGCATAGAAACTCTTCAAAACTCCTCCAAAAAGCCCCTGGGCCCGATGATGACACCAATCTGTCCCTATGACCAGTTTGCTCCCTACTCTGGAAGTCCATTCTAGCCTTGTCATAGATGACACCAAAAAGGGGAATATTACAGATCTTCTGCCCCAAGATTGCTTGCCCTCAAGCAATCCAAATATGTGGGCCACCCTGTTGGCCTGATGCAACTGAGACCCAATGCTCGGATCCCATACAAACCCTTGGGCGGTGCTATGCACCTGTGTCAAGCCACTCGGAATAGACCCCTGAATGCCCGGATCCCAAACTGATCTCTCACTGTACCTTTCAACAAACAATCCTCCCAAACCCTAATGCCACGATGGCCAATCATCGCTCAAGTCCCATGGCTCGGACTGCGCACTACCTCTAGCTATAGCTGATGCCCCATGAAGTGAAGTCCTCCAACAAGCATCAATGCTCCTTGGCTCCTGTTGTGCTGTACCTATAATTGTATAAGCTGCCCCACCAATTGCGTACCAACTCATCACCTCTCTCCAATCCAAGTCCTAACTCAATCCCATGTCGATCCTGCTCTCCTGAAATTGGGATGGAGTGCTGAAGAAATGATGACTTGGACCCCACTGCCAGCTGGAATCTATAACATTTGCTATGTCTAAGGGCCCCTGCTTTGTTGTGCACCCTACGAAGAAAATCGTACCATCAAGAGGATACCAGCTCATGATCTCCCGCCAATCTATCCTGGAAGAAGAATCCAATGTAGTGTCAACTGCATATGGAACATGCCTAGAGAGTTGTCGCCAGCTCATAATCAATTCTCGCTGCTCTGTCCCATCTGCCGATGAAATATGCCTATAGAAGAAAGCCCCTCTCTCTATAATGGGCCAAAGTGGGCAAGATATGCTGCAAGCCCCATCGATGTACTCCTGGAGAGTGCTACTCACTGATAGTACTATAGCTATGCTGACTGCATGTACATCTATCTGCACCTCATCAATGTGTCGTGATGAGATTTTGTGTATTTGGGGTAGCATCAGTTGTGCTCTAGGTCCCAAATTTTGAGGAGGGCCTAGAGTTCACCTGATCTACAGGACCCAGAAATGGATTTGGGTAATTGCATCTGGTTTAGGAGATATTAAATTAATTAATTATTTTAATGTATTTCCTAAGTTAAAACTTAGGAAAATAAAATAATTAAAGTGAATTTAATTAAACATGTGATGAAATTATCTTAAGTCACACGGATAAGCTTTCTTCTAATCTTAGCCATTGATTCAAGATTTGATCGTAGTCGTTGATTTGTCAACGAGAAAAGTATAATGGAAAGGCTTGGGATCATTTGTAAAGAGACACAGAGGTAAAGCACTGAAGCTAAGCTGAGATTCTAGGGCGGGGTTGCTAAGAATACTCAAAAGTGTTTCAGCTACAGAGAGGGGAATTTAGACCAAGGGGATGATCTGATCCCAGGGTCTAGAATACAAAAGAGGCAGAGAAGAGATCAGCTCAAGGGTAGCGCAGAGGAAGGCTGCAGCAGCAACAGCGGGGACATCGTCATTTTCAGGCCCTTCAGGGGTTGTGCAGAGACCCTTAGGGGCAGCGCAGTGACTGCGTCACCCATTCTGGGTAACGTAGTCCCTTCCAGGAGTAGTGCTGAGGATTTGGAGGCCATCCAAGGCTTACGAAGAGGCTTTTAGGGGCTTCAGAGGCTGACACAGAGCCTTTCAGGGGCAACGCTGGTGTTTCTAGGCCTAGATCTGGCTGACTTCTGTAAATCCCGTTTGAGGGTGTGGATCAGTGAGTATTTGTGGCTCTAGATCAGCTAGGAGCTATAGATCTAGAGTTTTCTCTGTCGGGTTTTCCAGATCTAGAACCCAGAGTTGTGTATTCAGAAACATTCTTAATAATAGAACCTTCCAGCAGCCAGAGACCGGTTTTCCCACATTGGGTTTTTCCGAGGACAGTTTGTCCAAAAATAGCTGTGTTACTTTGTCAATGTGTGCATGTCCTTATTCTAGATCTGAATTGGTAGAGATCTGTTATGTGTTTAGCTTTGATGTTAACTTGAATTTATTCAGTTGATAACTTATATAAGTACGAGGAGCTTAATCGGATTAACAGTAATAATTTCTGCATAAGTGTTAGATTCATAAATTTCTACATGGTATCAAAGCAATTGCAGATCTAGAAGGGCCAGTTGAAGAATATGAAGGATCTAGCTGCAGAAAGCAGATGGAAAAGTAGAAAAGAACCAGATCTAAAGCGACAACGCAGTTTTCAAGAGCAGATTCACGCAGAGGGAAGGGTGACGCTGTTCAGCGTTGTGTCCTAGCAAGCCCACGCAATTACTGCGTAGAGGCAACTCAGAAACAACACTGGTTGGGTTTGAAGCCAGCCAGTGTGATTTAGATCTGAATCTGTCAGATCCAGAATATACTGCAAAAAAACTGCAGAAATTTAGAAGAGCTGGTGGGGTTAAATTTATGAAGTTTTCATATTTTTAGCCTTAGCACAAGTGACAAAGATTGTGAGGAGATCAGCTTCTCAGAGAGTTTCTTGCCAAAGGAAATTTGCAGTTTGATCAGAGGATCAAAGAAGAAGCTGAATCATAGTTGATTTGGTAGATTTCCAAGGAGGGAAATCAAGTGTCAGAGGGAGCAGAGGGTGCCTAGTTCGTAAAGGACCCTAGATCAAGATCTCTAGTTTAGAGAGAAGGAGCTCCAACACATTCTGAGCAGATGGCTCCTCATGGACTGCGTGATTAGGATAGGCTAGAGGGCCTCAAAATTTTCGGTGTGGAAAGCAAGGATCCTGATTGTCCTTGAGGCATACGGTCTAAGAGACCATGCAGAGTAGACTTTGGCCACACCGACAGATGTGGATCTCCTACAGAAGCATAAGGAAGCTGCTAGGCATGCAAAACGACTAATAATGGACAATATCAAGGACCATATTGTACCACATATAGCTGAGAAGAGGACAACTAACGAAATGTGGAAGGCCTTGACTTCCCTGTATGAGGGAAAATCAGTCCAAAGAAAGATGTTGTTGGAGGCCCAAATGAGGTCATTCATGATGACCAAGGGAGAAGATTGTTGAGATTTTGTGTATTTGGGGTAGCATCAGTTGTGCTCTAGGTCCCAAATTTTGAGCAAGGACTAGAGTTCACCTAATCTACAAGACATATAAATGGATTTGGGAAATTTTATCTGGTTTAGGAGATATTAAATTAATTGATTATTTTAATGTATTTCCTAACTTAAAACTTAGGAGAATAAAATAATTAATGTGAATTTAATTAAACATGTGATGAAATTGTCTTAAGTCACACAGTTCAAACTTTTTTTTACTCTTAGCCATTGATTAAAGATTTAATCTTGGTCGTTGATTTGTCAACGAGAAAAGTATAAAGGAAAGGCTTGGGGTCATTTGTAAGACACACAGAGGCAGAGCACTGAAGCTAAGCTGAGATTCTAGGGCGAGGTTTGTAAGAATTCTCAAGTGTTTCAGTTGCAGAGAGGGAAATTTAGACCAAGGGGATGATTTGATCCCGGGGTCTAGAATACACAAGAAGCAGAGAAGAGATCAGGAAAGATAGCACAGAGGAAGGCAGCAGCAGCAAGGACAACGTGATTTTCAGGAAACCCTTTAGGGGTTATGTAGAGACCCTTAGGGCAGTGTAGTGATTGCATCACCGAGTCTGGGGTAACGCAGTCCCTTCTAGTGACAACGCTGAGCATTTGGAGGCCTTCAAAGGCTAACACAGTGTCTTTCAGGGGCAGATTTGGGGTTTCTAGGCCTAGATCTGGTTGAGTTCTGTAAATCCCATTTGAGGGTGTGGATCAGTCAATATTGTTGGTCTTAGATCAGCCAGGTGCTGCAGATCTAGAGTTTTCTCTTAGGGTTTTCCAAATCTGGAACCCAGAGTTGTGTATTCAGAAATATTCTTAATAATAGAGCCCTCTAGCAGCCAGAGACCGGTTTTCCCACATTGAGTTTTTCTGGGGATAGTTTGCCCATAAATAACTGTCACTTTGTCTATGTGTGCATGTGCTTATTCTATATCTGAATTGGTAGAGATTTGTTATGTGTTTTTCTTTGATGTTAACTTGAATTTATTCAGTTGATAACTTGTATAAGTAGGAGAAGCTTAACTAGATTAACAGAAATAATTTATGCATAAGAATTAAGATTCAGAAATTATTACATGGTATCAGAGTAATTGCAGATCTAGAAGGGTCACCAGCTGAAGAATCTGAAGGATCTAGCTACAGAAAGCAGCTGGAAAGGCAGCAAAAAAACAGATTTGAAGGGACAGCGCAGCTTTCAGGAGGAGATTCACGCAGAGGGAAGGGTGACACTGTCCAACGCTGTGTCCTAGCAAGCCCACGCAATTACTGCGCAGAGGCAGCTCAAAAACAACGCTAGTTAGGTCTGAATCTAGCTAGTGTGATTCAAATCTGAATCTGTTAGATCGAGAAAAAGTCTGCAGAAAAGTTGCAGAAATTCAGAAGAGCTGGTGGGGTTAAACTTCTGAAGTTTTCAGATTTTTAACCTTAGCACAAGTGACAAAGTTTGGGAAGAGATCAGCTTCTCAGAGAGTTTCTTTCCAATGGAAACTTGCAGTTTGGTTAGAGGAGCAAAGAAGATGCTGAATCATAGTTGATTTGGTAGATTTCCAAGGAGGGAAATCAAGTGTTAGAGGGAGCAGAGGGTTCCCAGTTTGAAAAGGACCCTAGATCCAAGATCTCTAGCATAGAGAAGAGGAGCTCTGACACATTCTGAGAAAATGGCTCGTCATGGAATGCGTGATCAGGAAAGGCTAGAGGGCCTCTAAAACTTTTCGATATGGAAAGCTAGAATCCTGATTGTCCTAGAGGCATATGGTCTAAGAGATCATGCAAAGCAGACCCTGGCAATGCCGATAGATGCGGATCTCCTACGGAAGCATAGAGAAACTGCTGGGCATGCCAAGCGACTGATAATGGATAGTATCAAGGACCATATTGTGCCACACATAACTGACAAAAGGACAACTAATGAGATGTGGAAGGCCTTGACTTCCCTATATGAGGGAAAATCATTCCAAAGAAAGATGTTGTTGGAGGCCCAATTGAGGTCATCATGATGACCAAGGGAGAAGACATCGAACATTTCCTCTTCAGATTGCAGTCAATTGGGGATCAACTGACTGCAACGGGTGCAACCGTAGATGATGCAGTGATAGTCAGGACTGCCCTCAATGCAGTCACGAATGAGTGGGAAACCTTTGTCCAAAGTATCCTTGGCAGAGCGGGCCTCCTAGATTGGGACAGCTTGTGGTCGATCCTGCGGCAAGAAGAACTACGAAGGTTCACCAAGAAGCAACACAACCCTGCGTTGAGCAAGGTTAAGAAGGAAGAGGAAGAAGATGCAACCTTGGCATTGAAGAAGCAGCCAAAGAAGAAGAAGGATATTTCTAAGATCAAGTGCTTCCAGTGTGGCAAAATGGGACATTTTACTAGCCATTGTCCAGAAAAGAAGAAGGACAAGGAAGCATCTTCTTCCAAAGCAGCGGTTGCAGATGATGGGTCAGGAGATGATGTAGCCATGAGTGCTCATGAATCACGGAGGTGGGGTGACATGAACATGTAGAGGAGCTACATGGAAGTAAGGCGGGATCCTTGAGCAGCTCATCTCTTGGATTAACAAGCGAGCTTTGGCAGCCTTGAGACAATAGTGGGACAAGTGGAGCAATGCGTGCATAAATCACAGATGAGGTATAAGTAGAGGCAGATCTGGAGGTTGGGAGGAGCAGTGCAGAGCATAGCAGCAACAGTGCAGAGGCTGATGTGATTTTAGCAGCGTAGTGCAGTACTGCTTACGCAGTGCAGAGCTGCAGCAACGCAGAGAGCTTCAGAGGGACAGCGCAGTGCAGTAGCAGCGTGGTAGATTTCAACACAAGGAGCTGATGTGACTTCAGTAGTGCAGAGGGAGTCTGATTACGCAGGCAGAGCTGTAGTTGTGCATCGTTCTTTAGATGCCAGCACAGATCTGTAGCCTATGGAGCTTCAATGATGAGGATGCAGCCCATCTAACTTGTCTGTCAAAGATTGGGCAGGAGATTTAGTTATTTCTATAGACAACTGAAGTTGTAGTGCAGCAGATCAGCAGTGGCAATGCTATGAGCAGCACAGATGCAGCATATTGAGAGGGAGCTGCAGTACAGTGGTTGCAGTGGCAGTGGCAGAGGCAGAGTCATGGGCAACAGTAGTGCAGAGTTGAGTGGCAGGAGACCAAGCTTCAGTAGCACAAAACGAGTGCCCAAAATCATGTAATGCATAAGTGTGATGTATTGCTAGAGCACACCCTTAATGCTAAGAGGGAGTGTTGAGATTTTGTGTATTTGGGGTAGCATCAGTTGTGCTCTAGGTCCCAAATTTTGAGGGAGGACTAGAGTTCACCCGATCTACAAGACCCAGAAATAGATTTGGGAAATTTCATCTTATTTAGGAGATATTAAATTAATTAATTATTTTAATTTATTTCCCAAGTTAAAACTTAGGAAAATAAAATAATTAAAGTGAATTTAATTAAACATGTGATGAAATTGTCTTAAGTCATACGGATCAAGCTTTCTTTTAATCTTAGCCATTGATTAAAGATTTAATCTTGGCCGTTGATTTGTCAACGAGAAAAGTATAAAAGAAAGGCTTGAGGTCATTTTTAAGACACACAGAGGTAGAGCACTAAAGCTAAGCTGAGATTCTAGGGCGGGGTTGGTAAGAATTCTCAAGTGTTTCAGTTGCAGAGAGGGGAATTTAGACCAAGGGGATGATCTGATCCCGAGGTCTAGAATACACAAGAAGCAGAGAAGAGATCAGGAAAGACAGCACAGAGGAAGGCAGCAGCAGCAACAACAGCAGCAAGGATAACGTGATTTTCAGGAAACCCTTTAGGGGTTACGCAGAGAGCCGTAGGGGCAGCGTAGTGACTGCGTCACCCAGTCTAGGGTAACGCAGTCCCTTCTAGTGACAGTGCTGAGCATTTGGAGACCTTCAGAGGCTGACGCAGTGTCTTTCAGGGGCAAATCTAGGGTTTCTAGGCCTAGATTTGGCTGAGTTCTGTAAATCCCATTTGAGGGTGTGGGTCAGTCAGTATTGTTGGTCTTAGATCAGCCAGGTGTTGCAGATCTAGAGTTTTCTCTATAGGGCTTTCTAGATCTGGAACCCAGAGTTGTGTATTCAAAAATATTCTTAATAATAGAACCCTCCAGCAGCCAGAGACCGGTTTTACCACATTGGGTTTTTCCGGGGACAGTTTGTTCAGAAATAACTGTCACTTTGTCTATGTGTGCATGTGCTTATTCTAGATCTGAATTGGTAGAGATCTGTTATGTGTTTTGCTTTGATGTTAACTTGAATTTATTCAGTTGATAACTTGTATAAGTAGGAGAAGCTTAACCAGATTAACAGAAATAATTTCTGCATAATAATTAAGATTCTGAAATTTCTACAAAGACATCGAGCATTTCCTCTTTAGATTGCAGTCAATCAGGGATCAGCTGACTGCAACGGGTGCAACCGTAGATGATGCAGTGATAGTCAGGACTGCCCTCAATGTAGTCACGGATGAGTGGGAAACCTTTGTCCAAAGTATCTTGGGCAGAGTGGACCTTCCAGATTGGGACCACTTGTGGTCAATCCTGCGGCAAGAAGAACTACGAGATTCACCAAGAAGCAGCACAGCCCTGGGTTGAGCAAAGTAAAGAAGGAAGATGAGGAAGATGCAGCCTTGGCATCAAAGAAGCAACCAAAGAAGAAGAAGGATATTTCAAAGATCAAGTGCTTCCAGTGTGGCGAAATGGGACATTTTTCCAGCCATTGTCCACAGAAGAAAAGGGACAAGGAAGAATCTTCTTCCAAAGAAGCGGTGGCAAATGATGGGTTAGGAGATGATGCAGCCATGAGTGCTCATGAACCATTGAGGTGGAGTGACATGGACATGTAGAGGAGCTACATGGAAGTGAGGTGGGATCCTTGAGCAGCTCATCTCTTGGATCACAAGCGAGCTACGACAACCATAAGACAATAGCGCGGCAAGTAGAGCAGTGGGGGCATAGATCACAGATGAAGTAGGAAAATCTAAAGATTGGAATAGGCAGCACAGAGAAAAGCAACAGCAGCGTAGAAGCATTAGCAGCACAGAGGCTGATGTGACTTCTGCAACGCAGTGCAGTGTTGCTTACGCATTGTAGAGTTGCAGCAGTGTGGAGAACTTCAGAGGGACAACGCAGTGCAGCAACAGCGTGATAGATTTCAGCACAAGGAGCTTATGTGACTTCAGTAGTGCAGAGGGAGTCTAATTACGCTAGCAGAGTTGTAGTTGTGCATCGTTCTTTAGATGCCAGCACAGATTTGTAGCCTATGGAGCTTCAGTGATGAGGATGCAGCACATCTAACTTGTCTGTCAAAGATTAGGCAGGAGATTTAGTTGTTACTCTCAACAACTGAAGTTGCAGTGCAGCATATCAGCAGTGGCAATGCTAGGAGCAACACAGATGCAGCATATTGAGAGGGAGTTGTTGTACAAAGGTTGCAGTGGCAGTGGCAGAGTCATGGGCAGTAGTACAGAATGGCAGCAACAGTGCAGAGTTGAGTGGCAGGATGCCAGGAGGCCAAGCTTCAACAACACAAAACCAGTAATCAAAGTCATGTAATGCATAGTGTGATGTATTGCGAGAGCACACCTTTGATGCTAAGAGGGAGTGTTGAAATTTTTGTGTATTTTGGGTAGCATTAGTTGTGCTCTAGGTCCCAAATTTTGAGGAGGGACTAGAGTTCACCTGATCTACAAGACCCATAAATGGATTTGGGAAATTTCATCTGGTTTAGGAGATATTAAATTAATTAGTTATTTTAATGTATTTCCTAAATTAAAACTTAGAAAAATAAAATAATTAAAGTGAATTTAATTAAATATGTGATGAAATTATCTTAAGTCACACGGATCAAGCTTTCTTTTAATCTTAGCCATTGATTCAAGATTTTATCATGGCCGTTGATTTGTCAACGAGAAAATTATAAAGGAAAGGCTTGGGTTATTTGTAAAGAGACACAGAGGCAGAGCACTGAAGCTAAGCTGAGATTCTAGGGTAGGGTTGCTAAGAATACTCGGAAGTGTTTCAGCTGCAGAGAGTGGAATTTAGACCAAGGGGATGATCTGATCCCAGGGTCTAGAATACACAAGAGGCAAAGAAGAGATCAACTCAAGGGCAGCGCAGAGGAAGGCAGCAGCAGCAGGGACATCGTCATTTTCAGGAAACCCTTCAAGGGTTGCGTGGAGACCCTTAGGGGCAGCGCAGTGACTGCGTCACCCATTCTGGGGTAACACAGTCCCGTCCAGGAGCAGCGCTGAGGGTTTGGAGGCCATCCAAGGCTGACTCAGAGGATTTCAGGGGCTTCAGAGGCTGACGCAGAGCCTTTCAGGGGCAGCGCTGGGGTTTCTAGGCCTAGATCTGGCTGAGTTCTGTAAATCCCGAGGGTGTGGATCAGTTAGTATTTGTGGCCCTAGATCAGCCAGGAGCTGTAGATCTAGAGTTTTCTCTGTCGGGTTTTCCAGATCTAGAACCCAGAGTTGTGTATTCAGAAATATTCTTAATAATAGAACCCTGCTGCAGCCAGAGACCGGTTTTCCCACATTGGGTTTTTCCGGGGACATTTTGTCCAGGAATCACTGTGTCACTTTGTCAATACATGCATGTGCTTAATCTAGATTTGAATTGGTAGAGATCTGTTATGTGTTTCGCTTCGATGTTAACTTGAATTTATTCAGTTGATAACTTATATAAGTAGGAGGAGCTGTACCGGATTAACAGTAATAATTTCTGCATAAGTGTTAGATTCAGAAATTTCTACATGTGGGCCCAAAGACGGATGCTCCACCATCTCCAACAGCTCCTCCCTCTCCTCATCGGGAATGTAATGCTCCTGCTGTCCACTAGCCCCCTGCAGAACATTCCCATCAACCTTCGCCATCTCCAGAGGATATGGACCTGCAACTGCTGTCACCGTACTTGATGTCTGTACATCTGACTGCTCGTCCTCAATGGCTGACCCCAAGGTTAGGCGCATATCCATCATAGACTCAATGCGAGCCTCCATCTAGCTCTCCCCCAAGGGACTATCATGCATGATGTGCATAGTATCCTCCTTTGCTGACTCAGGCTCCATCATATGCTGCTCTGGCTGAATCGTCACAAGTGACTCATCACCTAGAGTATCTCCCTTAGAGTCCCCTGACTGCTCACCATGCACACTGGAATACAACTTCGGTCTACTGACATCATCTCTACATGACTGCTCTCGCTCCGCAGAAACATCCTCAGCTGATCCCATGGACTCATCTAAAGAAGAGTCCTCATCCTGGCATACTGAAGGAACGTCTACCTGCTCTACCTCTGCCACCTCATCTGCATCTCTCAAACATGAGTGATCAGGCCACCAAGGTTCTTTGCAAATGAAGCAAAGTCCCTTCCTCCTCAGCTCAATTCTGTTGCTTGATCCGCCAAACTGGAGCAGCTCCTTTGTGGTCAACTGTCTCTTGAAAAGCTCGATGTTCTGCTCAACTAGCCCTTGGGCTAGCTCATAAGCAGCAGGTGAGACCAACTGCTCAATAACCTAGTCTGAAACTCCCGACAAATGGCCTCACGGACTCCCATACATGATGACAAGATGGACTACAGGTGTGCTATGATTGTGTCAGAAAGATGTCTCCTAATGCCGAAGAAGCATTGGAACATCTATAGAATCAAGTCATCACACTCAAGATCAAACATGACCTCATAAGTCCGGGTCATGGCCATGACTTCTAAAACCTTAAGCTTCCTCCCAAATGTAGAGTCTGCAAAGTTGTCCAAGACTTGAAAAGTTCCTACTATCAGTCTGAAAATTCTGTTCATAATATCATCATTGTAGGTAGGAAAGGGTGTTGTTATCCTCAAAATATCACTGAAACAACAGGAAGCTATAAGCTTGACTCTCTCACTTGGATGTTCCAAGAACCTGGCTTGTGCCAATGCAAGCATAGATGGCTCCAAAGCCCAATTTAAACTCCAATCAGATTGCTCTACCTTTGAAAGACAGGATTCCAGTTCCTCCAACATGGAAAACTCATTTTCTGATCTTCCACTCTTTAAGTCCATCCCAAGTGCATAAAGCCAATTTCCCACTTCTCTTTCCTTCTGTAAGTTCCTTGGTTGCTTCTGCTGTAGCATATTATGGACCTCTTTAGAGAAAGGTCTGCTATACTGTCTTGTTTTTGGTTGGTCAAAAGAAGCATGGTGGTTCAAAGAGCTAGCTTCTGCAATGTTCAATCTTTTCAATTTATTTAGAAGTTTTGTGAGTTCTTCCATGATAATAAGAACATTGGTGATAATGAGGCCACTGTTTTTCTAAGTGTACTTGGCGTAATTTCTTTGGGAAGTAATGTTAAACAGTTAGCAAGCATGCTCTAGGGGTTCTATCATCATTTTATTTTGAGGACAGTGCATAACATATTCCCAACAGACCCAGAAATAAGCATGCAATATATATTTAGCATCAACATAGACAGTCTATATTTTTTTTTCTTTCTTTCCCCATTCTTTAGAAATGAATATACTGTGAACCTGGTAAATAGACCAGCAGAGTGCTCTTCAGTAGAGTGATAGGTGGGTGTCTCCTGCTATCCACTGATGCCTCCTTTAATCCAGTCCAGAATACATGCACAACACCAGACTTTAATAGCTCTGTCTTCGTGTCTTTCGCACAACTTGTCCAGCAACTAATAGAAAGCTCAACCTCTTTAAAGCTGTTCCAACTTCGGCCCTATATAAGACTGGTAACTTGGCTTCCAAAGAGCAATCTGCCACAGGACTGATGCAAAATTCGGTCTGCCCAGGAGCCAATGGACAGGACTATAATGGACTGTTCTGGGGATGTTTTGTGACCAATTAAGCTGCTACAAGTTTGCATAACATGGTTCCAAAAGAGAGCTTCAGATCTGAACCAAATTACCAGCGGTCTCCTTTTAAATTCAGACCCTTCTTGATCTATGATGCTCACCAATAATACTTTGTCTTCTTCCAGTGACACTGCTATAGATTTCCAATGATTTAGTCCCTTATAAACAGCGTTGAACAGATCTGCTACAGCATGGAATTTTTGACAAAAGGCTGATCTGCTATGCCACCATAATGTAGCCCGACAAGTCTTCAATTATGAAATAATTTTTAAGCAAAGGTGATCCAAGCAATAATTCGGCCTCTAAATGCACTGTTGATGCACAAGATGATTCAGCTACCCTCTTGTGAGTATCTCGGCCTCTTGTTGGCGGAATCCCTGAGAAGGTTATGGAGGGATAGCACTTAAACCCGCAGTCGCTCTGAAGGAGAATTTTGGCTTCAAGCTATGATGGTGGATCTCCATGATGGCTGCTATGTGATAGTTTGACCAAACTCAGAACATGATGCTACAACTCGTGCCTCGGAAACAATGCTCTTTGCTCTTGCAAATATATCTGCGCCAAGGTATTTGATACGTTGGGCCCCTTCAATTTTGGCAAAATAATTTGTCCCACCAAGACCATGGCATCATTAACGTGGTTCCTTAATAAAATTTCGTGGCCCCACAAAATCACACGCTGCTGAAATTTGACATGGCACTTGGGCTTCCACAAAATGTTTCAACCAACCGAATGTATGTTGGCTTCAATTTATTTACTAACTGTGGCGGCTCCAACAAATTAATATCAGCACTTCCGACGCTTGAATTTGTTCCCATGACAATCACAATTGCTCGGATAAACAACTCGACCCATAGTAAATCACTGTGAATGCCCCTTGGTATAAACACCTAGTAAAATGTTCACGAATGATGCAAAATCTGCCCACGGTCAAGGGTAAACAATTGGTCTCATGAATAGGGGTTTGATCTTCCCTTTTCACTGTGCGTGGGCAGCAACTACACATAGATCATGCGGCCATACTGTAACCTTCAATACCCTACTATCGAATTTTTCCCAGAATGCGGCACTTTAAAGAAAAAAAAAAATTTAATTCTTGGCCCCTTTAAAACTCGACTAACGGCTCAAATTAGTTTTCCACTGTGACCGCTCGCATAAAATCATACGCCACTTTTGAACTTTAATATCTGGCCAATTTGTCAAATCTATAATGCTTGCAACACTTTGCCAGAAATTATGCTACTCATTTGAAAAGATAATTTGTCGAGCCCTTTTAATGAATCCTCATTCTCCTCTACAAGCTACGATTTTGACTTCTCTCCCAAAACCCTTAGACAAGAATCATTACAAGTGTAATTTGAAAACCCGCAGCATGAGCCAAGACCAGGGCTTTGCAACAAACCCTCAGGCTGGCAACATCACCAGCTCCGATACCACTGTAATATCCCAAATGGGATATTTTAACTAAAAATGCAGAAAAATAACTGAACTCCACATTATGCCATAAAATCAACATTTACTTAATAGAAGATTGCCATGTAAAATTAAACATACAAGTATGTGAAAATCCATAACACCATAATGCATGAAAATAACTCCGCTTTATTATAATATCACTGGGGTTACAAGTTGAAATGAAAGATAGTTGAGATAACTGAAATACAACTGGCCTCAAGAAAATCTGCTACACTGCTTCACTGCGCTGGCCTCCAAAACTGAATTGTTGCACTCTCCCTCCAGCAACAGCTACCAATGAATCCACTGAAGCACCCATTGAAGATCTGAAGATCCTCACTCTGATATCGTTCAAGCTCTGTGAAACTTCTGAATGAAGTCTCCTCAAAGAGAGTTGGGTTTCCGTCCAACACTCACAAATCACTTGAGGGTTTCTGTCCTGGGGCTATGGCTGAAGTAGAGAACCACGTCTCAATCCTCTCACACAAGAAAATGATATGATCCCAAAGATATCTGTCAATGGCCTCCTCCCTTTCTTTTATAGATCTCTTGGAGTCTTCTAGAGCATTATTTTATTATTATTTTATTCATGGAGCACTTTTCCCTCTTATTAAAATATTCATTTTTAATGCAGAAAAGAGTAAATTGGCTACCATGTTTCCTCTGGTCACTGAAACTCATGTCCAACCGTCCCATCATGGAGGTATCCTCGTCTTGGTTCTAGATATCTATTACTCTAAGGTGTTCTATCATGTATTCCTCCTGGAATGCCACCTTGAGTGTAATCAGCTGAGTTAAGCCCACAAATAACTCAAATTTCCGAAAGTTGTCGGAATGCATCAGAACGAAAGCCAAACTGCTCGGATGATGGAATATATCAAGCGAATGCCACCTGATCGCATCGAAACTCCTCAAAACTCCTCCAAAAAGCCCCTGGGCCCACTAATGACACCAATCTGTACCTGTGACCAGTCTGCTCCTAACCCTGGAAGTCCATCCTAGCCTGTCATAGGTTACACCAAAAAAGGGAATATTACATCATGTGTGTGAAGGGCAAAGGCCAAATACGTTAAAAAGGGATTAAAATTTTGGTAACCGTCTGAATTTTATTGAGGTTGAGTCTGCTAATAGATGCTATGGATGACATGAGCATCCATCCCGAATTCGAAATTGGGAAGTTATCAGTTGTTGTGTTGTTCTGACACTGAACCACCAGCGGTCGTGTTTCCCTTGTCATCCAGGCGGTGACTGTTGTCAGTATTGACATTTGAGTGATCAACGACGAAACTGGGAATTCAACGTTGACTCTATCGATTGATGAAGGTCGCACCATATTATTCAGCAAGGCTATCACGTAATGACTGTAGGGCCTGTTCGTTATTGCGAGTGGAATCAGATTGCGCGGAGCAGTGGCTGACTTCCGTTCACAAGTTGAGTTGGGGGTCTCGAGACAAAAAGAAGCGAAGGGTGCTTGCGGTTGAGCGATAACAAGTTTCACCTGTTGGGGAGCCGCCTCAGAAGCCAAACCTCGAGCCCGTTGTTGGTATGATCGAGAGTCGAGCAGTGAGAATTCTCATCGTTGTTGAGCAGAGCATACAGAACCTACGTGAATCGTTCCACATCATTAACCACCGCCAGTGACTTTCCTTCACAACGAAATTACAATCGATGGCAGTGGCTCTTGTGAGAATTCAAAGGAGTTATGTCATTGATGCTGGGGCAATGAATTTGGAGGTGCTTGTCCACAGAACCATCGGCCAAAATTTTTTATACAGTGGGTATATGCGTAAGGAGGGGCGATTGTTGGTAAGTTTTAAGTATGTATCCCCTGTAACTACGTGTGGACTCATGAACCTGTATCTGCGTTTAATTTAAAGATATGGACCGCATTTTGTGACTTCTAGGACCAACTGGCCGTGTTCTATTAGTAAAGGGATGTGTTTTCCTTGAGGGACAAAACCCTTCATGTAATTTGATGTACGTGCATTTTATGGTGGACTGTGTTATTGGCACAAGTTCCTCACATCACACAGGTCAATGCACCAGTCCCAATCACTGTATTATCTTCTAGAGACTTTAGCCCCCAACGCTGGGTTGTGTTCTTCCTTGTATGGGGCTGAGATTTAATGGGAGTGCACTGAAACATTTGCTGTGGATGTTACTTTTCTTTGAAGGTTGAGCATCATAATTAAAAGAAAATTCAAGGAGCTATTGTTGGTGACTGCAAGAGGTGAAATAAATTAAACTGTGGCCACCATCACTAGAAATGGCACCGCTGATGTCACATTGGAAAGGACATCTTGCGGCTTACATACCAGGTTCCATCTATCCTCGCATTATACATTTATGTTTATAAGTTTAGGAATTCAAGGTGCATTTGGGAGCTATTTCCAGCAAACAAAGATATTGATATTGGCTGTTATAACATGCATGAGGGTGGTGTGCTTGGTTATGAGAATAATGAGCATAATATATCTTTGATTGAGAAATGGCTGAATGCATCTTTGTGTACCATAATTCCTCTGAAAATTAGCAAACTCTGAAAAATGCATTAAACTTAGAAAACAACAGCCTCCTTATCACAAACGTTCCTGTCATCATTGGGTTGAACAATGGAAGAACTCCTACAAAAATTGAAAAGATTAAACAATGCAGAAGTTAGTTCCTTGAAACAGAATAACAGACCCTTCTCCAAGAAGGTACATAATTTGCTCCAGCAAAGGCACCCAAGGAATTTACAAAAGGAGAGAGAAGTGGGAAATTGGCTTTATGCACTTGGGATGGACTTAAATAGTGGAAGATCAGAAAATGACTTTCCCATGTTGGAGGAACTGGAATCCTGTCTTTCAAAGGTAGAGCAATCTGATTAGAGTTTAAGTTGGGCTTTGGAGCCATCTATGCTTGCATTGGTACAAGCCAGATTCTTGGAACCTCCAAGTGAGAGAGTCAAGCTTATAGCTGCCTCTTGTTTCAGTGATATTTTGAGGATAACAACACCCTTTCCTCCCTACAATGATGATATTATGAAAAGAATTTTCAGACTAATAGTAGGAACTTTTTAGGACTTGGACAACTGTGCAAGCTCTACATTTGGGAGGAAGCTTAAGGTTTTAGAAGTCATGGCCATGACCCGAACTTATGAGGTCATGTTTGATCTTGAGTGTGATGACTTGATTCCATTTGTGTTCCAATGCTTCTTCAGCATTATGAGGCATCATTCTGAGACAGTCATAGCACACATGTAGTCCATCCCGTCGTCATGTATGGGAGGCCATTTGCTGAGAGTTGCAGACTATGTTGCTGAGCATTTGGAGGCAAGAGCAGTTGGTCTCACCTGCTGCTTATGAGCTAGCCCAAGGGTTAGTTGAGCAGAACATTGAGCTTTTCAGGAGACAGTTGACCAAGGAGGAGCTGCTTTAGTTTGGTGGATCAGGCGGTAGAAATGAGCTGAGGAGGAAGGGACTTTACTTCATTTTCAAAGAACCTTGGGGGCCTGATCACTCATGTTTGAGAGATGCAGATGAGGTGGCAGAGGTAGAGCAAGTAGACGCTCCTTCTGTATGCCAGGATGAGGACTCTTCTTTAGATGAGTCCATGGGATCAGATGAGGATGCTTCTGGGGAGCGAGAGCAGTCATGCAGAGATGATGACAGTAGGTCGGAGCTGTATTCCAGTGTGCAGGGTGAGCAGTCAGGGAACTCTACAAGAGATATTCAGGGTGATAAGTCACTTGTGACGATTCAGCCAGAGCATCATATGATGGAGCATGAGTCAGCAAAGGAGGATACTATGCACATCATGCATGATATTCCTTTAGGGGAGAGCCAGATGGAGACTCACATTCAGTCTATGATGGATATGCGGCTAACCTTGGGGTCAGCCATTGAGGAGGAGCAGTCAGATGCACAAACATTGAGTATGGTGACAGCGGTTGCAGATCCATATCCTCTGGAGATGTTGGATGTTGATGGGATAGTTCTGCAGGGGGATAGTAGACAACAGGAGCATGGCATTCCTGATCAGGAGTGGGAGGAGCGGTTGGAGATGGTGGATCATCCATCTTTGGGCCGACACATTGATGAGGTGCAAATAGATGCACATGCAGTCAGCAGAGCCGCAGTACTCTCAGGGAGTAGCACTCTCCAGGAGTACATTGATGGGGCTTGCAGCATATCTTGCCCACTTTGGCCCATCATAGAGAGAGGGGCCTTCTTCTGCAGGCAGATCTCATTGGCAGACAGGGCAGAGCAATGTGAGTTGATTACGCGCTGGCAACAACACTCCAGGCGTGTTTCGTATGCAGTTGTCGCTACATTGGATTCTTCTTCCAGGATAGATTGGCGGGAGATCATGAGTTGGTACCCTCTTAATGGTAGGATCTTCTTTGTACGGAGCACAACGGAGCATGGGCCCTTAGACATGGCAGATGATACAAATTCCAGTTGGCAGTGGGGCACAGTTCGACATTTCTTCAACATTCCATCCTGGTTTCACGAGAGCAGGATCAGCACTGTATTGAGTCAGGGGTTGGATTGGAGAGAGGTGATGAGTTGGTACACCGTTGGTGCGGTAGTTTACACAGTCATAGCTACAACACTGCAGGAGTTGTGGTCTTCTCCTCTTAGAGCATCAGTTATAGCTAGAGGTAATGCGCAGTCCGAGTTGTGGGACTTGGGCGATGATTGGCCATGGTGGCGGGATCCGGGAGGATTGTTTGATGACAGGTACTGTGAGAGATCATTTTGGGATCCCAACATTGAGGGGTCTATTCCAGGCGGCTTGACACAGGTACATAACAGCACCCAGGGGTTTGTATGGGATCCAAGCTTTGGGTCTCAATTTTATCGAGCCAATAGGGTGGCCCACATATTTGGATTCATTGAGGGCAAGAAATCTAGGTGGTGGAAGGTCTATAATATTCCCTTTTTTGGTGTCACCTATGACAAGGCTAGGATGGACTACCAGAGTTAGGAGTAGACAAGTCACAGGTACAGGTTGGTGTCATTAGCGGGCCCAGGGGATTTTTGGAGGAGTTTTGAGGAGTTTCTATGTGGTCGGGTGGCATTCGCTTTATGTATTCCATCATCCGAGCAACTTGCCTTTCGTTCCAGGGCATTCAGACAACTTTCGGAAAATTGAGTTATTTTTGGGCTTAACTTAGTGAATTATGCTCAAGGTGGCATTCCGGGAGGAATACATGATAGAACACCTTAATGTAATAGCTCATTGTAATCGGGATGAGGATACCTACATGATGGGACAGCTGGATAAGAGTTACAGTGACCATAGGAGACATGGTAGCCAATTTACTCTTTTTTGTATTAGAAAGGAATATTTTAATAAGAGGGAATAGTGCTCCATGAATAAAATAATGATAAAATAAGGCTCTAGAAGGCTCCAAGAGATCTATAAAAGAAAGGGAGGAGGCCATTGAGGGACATCTTTGGAGTAGATCATTTTCTTGTGTATAAGAGGTTTGAGAACGTGGTTCTCTACTTCAGTCGTAGCCACAGGACGAAAACCCTCGAGTGATTTGTGAGTGTTGGACGAAAACCAAACTCACTTGAGGGGACTTCATTCACAAGTTTCGCAAAGCTTCAGGGATTGGTGTGAGGATTATTCAGATCTTCAACTTGTGCTTCATTATCTTCAGTGGGTTCAGTGACAACTGTTGCCGGAGGAAGAGTGCAGCAGTTCAGTTTTGGAGGCCAGCACAGTGCAACAGTTCATCTTGGTGACCAGTTTTCCATCTCAGCCATTTTTGGTCAAATTTGCATGTAACCCCAATTTACCATTTATAATAAAATACTGAGATTCTTCCTATTCAATGTCTAATGGATTGTAGTGCTCTATATGTTTTTATTTTACATGGAAATCTTCTGTTTATTAATTCAGTAATTTTATGGTAAAATGCTGGGTTAGTGTGATTTCGGAAAATTTAGTAAAATATCCCATTTGGGGATATTACAGACAAAGATCTTCCTTCTAGCTGCAATGTATATCCTTGATCCTTTTGAGGTATTCAAAATCTGTTAGCCTAAGACCGAGATTCCTTGCACACCTTACAACATTGTTAGTCACCCTCTTCCGAACTGTGTTGCAGACTTTTTCACCCTACTGATGTAGTCCTTGTCACTATGGGAGATGTCCTCAATTCAGAGTCTAGCACTACCTCTCCTCTGAATTGATCACAGTCTCCTTCACACACTAGGTTGCATACTATGTAGACCGAGACCTTAACCCTTTATTGTAGCCTTTCCTTGTGCAGTATGTGTCTCCTCTTCTCGCACTACAACTCGTACTTATCTCACAGAGTTATATCCAAAACAGAGAGCTTCTTATGCCTTTGTTGTGCTGCCAATATTATTTGCTGAACTGCGTTTGCACTTCGCACCAAATCACAGATCTTATCCTCGTACTTGATTGCAAAATTGATCCGAACTGGCTGTCGTGTTATGAGGCCGCAGTTCTCTTATTTATAGAGGTTACTTCACTGTCCTAGACCAACATTTCTTGTTGAGGGTGAGCCGACTTCTTCAAGGGTGTAGGATGACTTCTTCAAGGAGATCTTTGCTTCATATTTGAGCCAACTTTGTGGAGCATATTGACAAGGTCTTGAGGCATACATTTACATCAATAATTTTCCTTTATACAAGTGTAACATGACTTCATATACATGACTCTAATTATATTTATGAAAAGATGACAAACTCCTAAAGACATCAAGAAGAAGTCTTTGACCTATAATACAAAATCTTTGCTCATGAAACTCATGAGGCAAGCATTACAAAATACATTTTATTATCTTTGTCTTCTTCATTACCTAAATTTATAATTACTATTGATTTTTTTTGTAGCATCATAAAGCGATCTAAGTCTCAAATTTGGTGAGGAGGCTTAGACACCAGTATTACAAAGAACCTAGACATCATTTGTGGAAATTCCATTCGGTTCATGTTTTATTAAAATAATTAATTATTTTAATGAAGACCCTAAGTCTAAACTTAGGGAAATTAAATAATTAATGGGTATTAATAAAACAAGTGTGAATCTTCTAGAGAACGAAGATCAAGTCAAGCTTTAATCTTAGCCATTGATTAAACTTCTAATTTGGGGCGTTGTTTCATCGATCAGAAGATTATAAAAGAAGGCTTGAGGGTCATTTGGAAAGGAAGCCGGGCAAACATTCAACAACTCGAGGGAAGTCAATTTTGAAGGA
Organism: Pinus albicaulis; assembly: GCA_034641835.2. NCBI lineage: Eukaryota > Viridiplantae > Streptophyta > Pinopsida > Pinales > Pinaceae > Pinus > Pinus albicaulis. The sequence goes on from CM076579.1 coordinate 1,065,049,211, forward strand.
AGATAATTCAATTTCAGAGGGAGATTTGCAGGGTGAAGGAAGCAGAGGGCATTAGCGGTGTCAAGGCTCAAGGAAAGAAGGATGTAGAAGGGCAAAGAGGCAGCACTCAGGACCTATTGATTTTGATTTATGGTAGCATTGGATGTGCTCTAGCCTTGTAATTTTGTATATAGGCTAAGACACATGTATTCCATAAAACCCAGAAATGGTTTTGGAAAATTCCACTTAGAGATGATTTAATTAAATTAATTAATCATTTTTAAAGTTTTCCTAAGTCTAAACTTAGGTAATTTGATTAATTAAAGTGTATTAATTAAATCAAGTGAGAATCTTCTAGATAAAGTCATGGATCACCTCCAAGTTAATATTAGCCCTTGATTATGTTTTAATCTGGACCGTTGAAGAGTCAATGGAAGATTATAAGAAGGAGGGTGAGGGGTTTATGGAAAATACACTTGACACTTGAGCCTTTGAGCATTTTCGAATTTGTGTGAGAAGACACAGCTTTTGATCAAGAACAAATCACTAGGGTTGGGTTTGCTAAGTGATTTGATTCAGTGATCAGATTCGGAGAGGAGCAGAAGCAGAGATTGGTCAGGAGGGCCAAGAATATATTTCAGAGAGAGGCAGCATCAACGTAGGAGAGAGACAATGCAATTTTTGGCTAGGGTGATGCAGTTACTGCAGAGAATCACGCAGAGTCAGCGCAGTGTCTCTTGGAGTCAGTCCGGAGAAAGATAGAGGTTGGGGTTCTGAGCTAGGAGGGCTAAGATCCAGCTTCAAATTAGCCAGATCAGCTGCAGAGAAGGGTGACGTAGTTCCTCTAGCTTGCCTACGCAGGGTTATGCAGATCCAGCGTAAGCAGTCACGCAAAGGCAGTAAGGGCTTCATCAGCGCTGTTTTTGATCAGCCAGAGACTCGCTGAGTGAGGTATATCTCACAGTCATTTTTGCTGTCTAGATTTCTCTAAAGGGTTTGCCAGATGTTGGCACCCTAGTTGTATTCAAGATTCTGCTACTTAATAATACAAACCCTCAGATTTGCTGCACCGGTTTTCCCAAGTTGGGTTTTTCCAGGGACTTAGTCCAACAATAACTGTGTCAATGTGGTTTTTGATTGAGTTTTATTCAGATTGTTTCAGCACTTAGATTTATTGCGCAGTATTATTTGTGTACACTACTTCAATAATTACTTCGGTATTTCAATGTAATGAAATAATTATCAAATAATAGAAGTAATTCAGATTTGTTGCAGTAGGAATCCAGATTTAGGATTTTTCACATGGTATTAGAGGTTATTTAAGCTGAAGTGTAGGAGAAACGAAGAGAACCAGCGGATCAATGCTGTAGAGTCTAGGATCTGCGTAAGCAGTAGTAGACCCTCCCAGAAAATTACGTTATCCAGGCCTGGAGGGCATTCCAGTGCAGAAAAGGCCCCCTCTAAGAGAGTTGACAGAGGGGTAAGCTTTTCAGTTGCAAAAGAGGCAGCGTAGCAGAGTAGCGTAGTTGAAGGACGCAGTTACTGCACAATAGTAAGAGCTGGTGCATAAGTGTCAGAAAATTCCGAAAAACACAGTTGGGGATTTCTTGATCTCAGAGGGTTCTTACTCAAAGAAACTCAATTTTTCCCGTGCAGCAGCAGAAGAAGTGACTTACTCCTCAAGGAGTGCGTAAGTCAAAGCTGAGCAGAGGGTTAGATCAAGGTATCGACAGTTGAGGAGATGGCCAGCAACGGACTGCGTGACCAAGATAGATTGGAGGGTGCCTCCAACTATGTTATCTGGAAATCAAGGATAGAATTTCTCCTTGATGAACACGATCTGAAAGCTCTCATAGACAGCACAGTTGCAGAACCTCTTGATGCAACACACCTGAGGCAGTGCAAGAAGAATATGGCTAGAGCCAAGAGATTGATCCTAGATGGAGTGAAGGATCACATTGTACCTCACATAGCAGCCAAAAACACTACTATAGAAATGTGGGTAGGGCTAGAAACGTTGTACCAAAGATCCTCCGAGCAACAGAAGATGTACCTTGAAGAGAAGATGCGGAGTATCAAGATGAAGAAGGGAGAGCATTTTGACTCCTTCTTGTCTCGTATTCAGCAGAACCGAGATCAACTGTCTGCAGTAGGATTTGCTCCTAATGACTTAGAGCTAGTAAGGCTCACACTGAACTCCATTTCCGAAGATTATCAAGTCTTCGTCCAAAGTATATTGGGCAGAGAAAGGCTTCCAGGATGGGAAGCAATGTGGGCAGCATTACATCAAGTGGAGTTGAGGAGAGATCTCCTAAAAATCCACTTGGAGGATGGCAGTAGCAGTTCAAAGGTCAAGAAGGAGGAAGAAGATAACACTTCCCTTGCATCAAAAGGGCAACAGAAGCATAAGAAGAAAGATCTATCCAAGATCAAGTGCTTTCGGTGTGGGGAAATGGGGCATTATGCCACACAATGTCCTCTTAAGAAAGAGGATAAAGAGGAGAAGGAAGATGCACATGCAGGAGCTGCCAAGATTGAGGCAAAGAAAGATTGTGCTATGTTAGCTCATATTCCAAAAGGAGAAAAGTGGGCTGATTTGGATTTGTAGATCCAGAATCTACAAGGAGGCGGGATCCTTGAGTATTTTCGAAACTCTTGGATCACATGTGAGCTACGACAGCCTAAAGATAGTAGCAGGATGGACAGCAACAGCAGAATAAGATAAGATGATGTAGTGGCTAGCAATACTAGAGCCTGATCATCGCAGAGAAGAGACAGCAGCAGCAGCAGCGCAGTGCAGAGCAGTGCTCATGCAGTGCTGAGCAGCAACAACGTAGTATTCTTAGAGAGCTAGTGCAGAAACTAGCAACAGTCAGTCTTATTTTTTCAGTTGCAGATATACTTGTCCAATTTCGGATGTTTTTCTGTTGCAATTAGCAATAGTAGTAGCAATGCAACAACAACAGAGATGAGCAGTAACAGCAACAAATGAGCAACAACAACAACAGATGAGCAGCATCAGCGCAGTGCACAAAGAGGCAGCGCAGTGCAAAGTGGTGCTCACGCAGTGGAACAACATGGTTGCAGAATTTATAGGGAGTTGCAGTACAGTGGTAGTTGGCAGCAACAAGCAGAGTCAGCAGTAGTACAGTTGCAACATTTTTTGTGCAGTGTTGGTGAGCAGCATCAACAGCACAACAAAGATGTTCCAGAAGTTAGATCAACAACACATTGAGGTGTTTTGCTAGAGAACTTTCCTCACTAAGAGGGAGTGTTGATTTATGGTAGCATCGGATGTGCTCTAGCCTTGTAATTTTGTATATAGGCTAAGACACATGTATTCCATAAAACCCATAAATGGTTTTGGAAAATTCCACTTAGAGATGATTTAATTAAATGAGTTAATCATTTTTAAAGTTTTCCTAAGTCTGAACTTAGGGAATTTGATTAATTAAAGTGTATTAATTAAATCAAGTGAGAATCTTCTAGATAAAGTCATGAATCACCTCCAAGTTAATCTTAGCCCTTGATTATGTTTTAATCTGGACCATTGAAGAGTCAATGGAAGATTATAAGGAGGGTGAGGGGCCTATGGAAAATCCACTTGACACTTGAGCCATTGAGCATTTTCGAATTTGTATGAGAAGACACAACTTTTGATCAAGAACAAATCACTAGGGTTGGGTTTGCTAAGTGATTTGATTCAGTGATCAGATCCAGAGAGGGGCAGAAGCAGAGATTGGTCAAGAGGGCCAAGAATACATTTCAGAGAGAGGTAACATCAACGCAGGAGAGAGATAGCGTAGTTTTTGGTTAGGGTGACGCAATTACTGCAGAGAATCACGCAGATCCAGTGCAGTGTCTCTTGGAGTTAGTCCGGAGAAAGATAGAGGCTGGGGTTCTAAGCCAGGAGGGCCAAGATCCAGCTTAAATCAGCCAGATTAGCTGTAGAGAAGGGTGACGCAGTTCCTCTAGCTTGCATATGCAAGCTTACGCGGATCCAGCGTAAGCAATCACACAGAGGCAGTGAGGGCTTCATCAGCGTTGTTTTTGTTCAGTCGGAGACTTGTTAGGTGAGATATATCTCACAATCATTTTTGCTGTCTAGATTTCTCTAAAGGGCTTGCCGGATGTTGGCACCCTAGTTGTATTCAAGATTCTGCTGCTTAATAATACAAACCCTTAGATCTGCTGCACCGGTTTTCCCAAGTTGGGTTTTTTCTAGGACTTAGTCTAAAAATAACTGTGTCAATGTGGTTGTTTTTCATTGAGTTTTATTCAGATTGTTTCAACACTTAGATTTATTCCACAGTATTATTTGTGTAGACTACTTTAGTAATTACTTCGGTATTTCAATGTAATGAAACAATTATCAAATAATAGGAGAAGTAATTCATATTTGTTGCAGTAGGAATCTAGATCTAGGATTTTTCACAGGAGCAGTGCAGAGGCCTCACGCAGTAGTGACGCAATCTCATGTTGGCTCTACGCAGAGAGATACGCAACAAGAGTGACACAGGGAGGGCCAATGAGTCCCTCAAGTGTTGGGAATTCTCCGTAGGTTCAGAGAAAATTTATCTCAGATGTATCTCAAGAAGTTTCTTAGTTATTTCTTCCAGTCTTTTCTTGTGAAGATTTCTTGCTGAAGATTAATATATAAACCCTCATCTGCTAAACTGGTTTTCCCACATTGGGTTTTTCCGTGGACAATTGTCCAAAAATAATTGTGTCATTTTGATTGCTTCTTGTGCTTGCATTTTGTTGTTCTTTTCTCTATATTTACTTGAGTGATAACTGCAGTAGTATTTATTTTCAAATTTACTGTAAGGGTTTTTGTAAATAACCTATTGTGGAAATAAGTAGGAGAATTAAATCTATAACTGCAGTAGAAATTTAGAATTGAATTTTTCACATGGTATCGGAGCCGAGATGAGTGACAGGAGTGGAGACTCTGCGATAAGAACAAAGTCTACAAGCTGTTGCAGCAGCAACTCGAAAGGGTTCACACAACTCTCTGGAGAAAAGGGAAGCATGGAATAACAAAGGGATCATGACATCTCTGTATTGGCCTCCAGACTGATAGAGAATTTGCTTGCATATCAAGCTCTGCTTCTCTAGATGTCTGGTAAATTGATAGTGGAGCTTCTGCACATATGACGGGAGTACGAGAATGCTTCTCAAGCTACCAGGAAGAGTAGATGAATTTTCAGATCACCATGGGAAATAAGGCAAAGTGTACCCCTGTTGGGAGAGGTACCGTAGTGTTTCAAACTAAAGCTGGAAATAAGCTTCGAGCCACCAATGTGCTGCATGTGCCTGGTTTGGGGATGAACTTACTCTTAGTGTCTCAGCTACAAAACAAGGGCTATGACGTCTACTTCATTGGAAAAGGAGTATATGTCAAACACCCGAGTTGGAAGAAGAAGGCACAAATCAGAGTCAGGAGCAATAAATTGTATAAGTTGCAGCTCGAATCTCCAATGGCACTGATAGGCAACTATGATGAGAAGGATTTGAATGAGCTATGGCACAGGAGAATGGGGAACTTACACCATGGGGCGCTGAGAATTCTCAAGAAGACCATCACAGATATTCCAGATTTGATCATCAAACAAGATGACGTTTGCAGAGGGTGTGTACTAGGGAAGTACGCCAAGGAAGCCGACCCTAATAGCAGAAATAAAGGTAAGAGTGTGTTGGGATTGATACACTCAGACATCTGCGGACCAATGTCCACTAGAGCTCTTAGTGGTGCCGAATATTTTGTCACCTTCATTGATGACTATTCCAGGAAAACTTGGATCTACTTTTTGAAGACCAAGGACAAAGTTTTTGATCGATTCAAGGAGTTTAAAGCTTTGGTTGAGAATCTAGCAGGAAAGCGGATAAAGATACTGCGATCATATAATGGTGGAGAATATATTGATAAAGACTTCACAAAATTTTGCGCAAGGGAAGGCATCAGAAGGGAGTGGACTGCTCCATATAATTCGAAGTAGAATGATGTTGCAGAAAGGAAGAATAGAACTATTGTGGAGCCTGCAACGACAATGTTGTACGATTAAGACATGCCAAAATGTCTGTGGGATGAAGCTTGTAACACAGTTGTATATGTTCAGAATAGGATTCTTCACAATGCATTTGGTAAGATCACTCTAGAAAGTGTCTTCATTGGCAGGAAGCCAAAAGTAAGCCACTTCAGGATCTTTTGTAGTGTGGCATACTACCATGTACCTGAAGGGAAGAGGAAGAAATTGGATAGGACTGCCGAAAAGAGGTATCTGGTGGGATACAGTGAAAATGCTAAGGCTTACAAAATCTACATTCCTGGCAGCAGGAAGTTTGTAGTGCGGCGAGATGTAAAGTTCATGGAGGAAAGAGCTTTAAGAAAATCCCGAGAGATGACTTCAGCAAAGCAGTCTGAAGATGCCCCACTGGTCCAGCCACTATGACCTGCAGAGGATAGCCTGAATGCTTCTCCAAGGCAGAAGGATCCAAGGGATTCATCTCCAGAAGATTTGTAGGAGGGGGAGCAAGTAGAGCCACCCACTACCAGTGGTAGTACGAGCAGGGAATTACGACAAATTATGAGTGATACAAAGGAGTTTGTCAAAGCCCCTAGAAATGAGAAGAGGCAACACATGAAATTGGATAGATACCAAGCCTTGGTAGCCTAGGTTGGGGAAACCTCTAGTTTTCAGGAGGCAGCGCAGCATCAGGTGTGGGTCGATGCAATGGTGTAAGAGTATAGTTCCATCATGACAAATGATGTCTGGGAGGTGGTTCCTAGGCCTCAGGACAAATCAGTTGTGGGTTCGAGATAGATCTACAAGATCAAATATGTTGCAGATGGCAGCGTAGAAAAATTTAAATCCAGGTTTGTGGAAAAGGGGTATGTTCAGAAGGAAGGGATAGACTATGAATATACCTTTGCCTCAGTTGCGAGATATACTTCTATTAGATCCGTGATATCCCTTGTTGCGCAGATGGGATGGGAGATTCACCAAATGGACGTCAAGTCTGCATTCTTGAATGGGGTGATAGAAGAAGAAGTATATATCGAGCAATCGGAGGGCTTTGAGATGCATGAGTAGAAGACTCGTGTGTGGGCTTAAGAAAGCCTTGTATGGACTTAAGAAAGCCCCTAGAGCTTGGTATGGTTGAATTGATGGCTACTTGCAGAAGATGGGATTCATCAAGAGTGACATAGATCCTAATCTATACTATTTGAGAGTAGGAGATGAGCATCTGATACTGGTGTTGTACGTAAATGATCTATTCCTAACAGGATCATCTAATCTCATCAAGGACTGCAAGAAGAATTTAGTTGCAAAATTCTACATGAATGATCTGGGGCTGATGCATTATTTTTTGCGGTTGGAAGTTTGGCAGCAGAAGGGTGAGATCTTCCTTGGTCAAGGGAGACATGCTACATAAATCTTGAAGAGTTTCAAGATGGAAGACTGTAGACCCATGGCTACACCAATGATCACCAACTGGAAGAAGATTGACACTTACAAAGATGATGAGGCTGATCCTACCCTGTATAGGCAGCTCATAGGGTCCCTGACATATCTGGTCAACACTAGGTCAACGCTAGGCCAGACATTTGTTATGCTGTCTGTTGATTTTTGTAGCATCCGGAAGTGTTCCAAGTCTCAAACTTTGCAGGGAGGCTTGGACAACAGCATTCCAAGGAACCCAGAAACAGTTTGTGGAAATTCCATTCGGTTCAAGACTTATTAAAATAATTAATTATTTTAATGGAGATGCTAAGTCTAAACTTAGGAAATAAAATAAATAAATGGTATTAATAAGTCATAGTGTGAATCTTCTAGAAAACATAGATCAATTCAAGTTTTAATCTTGTCCATTGATTAATATTTTAATTTGGGTCGTTGGTTCTCCAACAGGAAGATTATGAAAGAAGGCTTGAGGGTCACTTGGAAAACAAGCCGGGCATACACTCAGTACCCAAAGAAGATCCACTTTGATGTAGAATTCGATCTCAGTGGGAGAGTTGCAGAAGCAGAAGGAGGAGGTCAGGGGTGATCGGAATCAGGGTCGGAGGGCAACAGCGGGTCACTGGAAGCAGCTTGAGGCTGCAACGCAGAGACCCCACGCAGTCTCCACGCAGATTCACACAGAGTGACGTAGGGGCATGCAGGGGTTGTTCTGGGTGTTAGAGAATTGTCTGAGTAAGCCGAAAGTTCAGTCTAAGGTGGTTAAGAATTTATCTGCCGTATATTTTCCCTGTAAAGATATCATTTGTTGACGAATTAATAAAACCCTCATCTATTGCACCGGTTTTTCCACATTAGGTTTTTCCGGGGACAATTGTCCAAAAATAACTGTGTACATGTGATTGATTCTTGTGCTTATGTTCTCTATTGTTTATTTCTCTGCATATATAATTGTGAATGTTGCAATAGTATTTATTTCGATATTTTTCGGAAGATTTTTGAATAATAACTTATTTAAATAATAAGTAGGAGAAATAAATCTATCACTGTAACTGTTTTTAAATTTTCACATGGTATCAGAGCCAGAGATGAATAATAGAGAGGGGGCATGTATCAGTGAACAAAGATCAACTGTTGCAGCAACAACGCAAAAGGGTTCACACAGTTCTCCAGGAGGGGGAAGAAGCACGATAGAAAATATGGATCAGGATGTATCTGTATTGGCATCTAGACTAGAGGAAGATTTTGCTTGTGTATCGAGCATTGCGTCTTCAGATGTCTGGTATATTGACATCAGAGCCTCTGCTCACATGACGGGAGTATGGGACTGTTTTTTCGACTACCAAGAAGAGAAGATGAATTTCAAAATAACCATGGGTAATAAAGCAAAGTACACTCCCATTGGGAGAGGTACTGTAGTTTTTCAGACCAAGGCAGGGAATAGAATCTGGGCCACTGATGTACTACATGTGCCGGGTTTGGGGATGAATCTACTCTTAGTGTCACAACTTCAAAACCGAGGATATGACGTCTACTTTATTGGCAATAAAGTCTACGTCAAGCACCCTAGTTGGAAGAAGAAGGCACAGATCATGCTAAGAAGCAACAAGCTGTACAAGCTGCAACCTGATTCTCCAATGGCACTAGTTGGCAGCGCAGATGAAACGGAACTGAATGAGCTATGGCACAGAAGAATGGGGCACTTGCATCATGGGGCATTGAGAACTCTCCAGAATACTGTCATAGGTGTTCCAGAATTGAGCACCAAATGGGATGATGTCTGCAAGGGGTGCGTATTGGGGAAATATGCCAAGGAAGCATATTAGAGAAGCAACAATAGGGTCAAGGGTGTGTTGGATCTAATACACTCTGATATCTATGGGCTAATGTCCACTGGAGCTCTTAGCGATGCCGAATATTTCGTCACCTTCATTGATGACCATTCCAGGAAAACCTGGATCTACTTCTTGAAGACCAAGGATGAAGTCTTTAGTCGATTTAAAGAGTTTAAGGCTTTGGTGGAACATCTATCAGGGAAGTGGATCAAGGTATTGCGATAAGATAATGGAGGTGAATACATAGATAAATAATTCACCGGATTCCGTGCAAGGGAAGGCATCAAAAGAGAATGGACAACTCCATACAATCTAGAACAGAATGGAGTGGAAGAAAGGAAGAACTAGACTATTGTTGAAGTAACCAGAGCTATGTTGTATGACCAAGACATGCACAAATTTCTATGGGCTGAAGCGTGTAATACAACTGTCTACATTCAGAACAAAACTCCTCACATTGCACTAGGAAATATCATGCCAGAAAGTGTCTTCACTGGCAGCAAGCCCTAAGTGAGTCACTTTAGGATCTTCGACAGTACAACTTACTGTCATGTACCCAGTGAGAAGAGGAAGAAGTTGGAGATGACTGCTGAGAAGGGGTATTTAGTAGGATACAAAGAGAATGCAAAGGCTTATCGCATTTACATTCCTGAGAGTAGGAAAGTAGTGGTGCGAAGAGATGTGAAGTTCATGGTGGAGAAAGCCTTCAGAAGATCACGAGAGCTACCTTTTGCTACACAGTTAGAGGAAGAGCCTCTGGTCCAACCCCAATAACTAGCAGCAAAAAATTCAGTTGCCTCTCCAAGGCATAGTGATCCAAAGGATGGGTCACCCGAGGATTTGCAAGAAGGAAAGCTGGTAAATCCACCAACCACCAGTGGAAGAATAAGCAGGGAATTTCGACAGATTTTGAAGGATGCAAAGGATTTTGTTGGAGTCCCCTGAAATGAGAAGAGACAGCGTAAGTAGCCTGAAAGGTATCAAGCCTTAGTTGCTCAAGTCGGAGAACCTTCTAGCTTTCAGGAAGCAGCTCAGCACCAAGTGTGGGTTGATGTAATGGTGGAATAATACATTTCCATCATGACAAATAATGTCTAGGAAGTAGTACCCAGACTGCAGGAGAGATCAGTTGTAGGATCCAGGTGGATCTACAAGATCAAGTATGCTGCAGATGACAACATCAAGAAATTTAAAGCCAGGTTTGTGGCTAAGGGGTATGCTCAGAAGGAAGGAATAGACTATGAAAAAACCTTCGCCCCTGTAGCTAGATACACATCTATTAGGTCCGTGATATCCCTTGTTGCGCAGATGTGATGGGAAATTCACTAGATGGACGTCAAGACGACATTCTTGAATGGTGTGATAAAAGAAGAGGTGTATATAGAACAACCGAAGGGCTTTGAGACACATGATCAGAAAAATCATGTGTGCAAATTGAAGAAAGCATTACATGGACTAAAGCAAACTCCTAGAGCCTGGTATGGTTGGATTGACAACTACTTCCAGAAGATGGGATTCGTCAAGAGTGATGTAGATCCCAATCTTTACTATCTGAGAGTAGGGAGTGAGCCTTTGATACTAGTACTATGTGTGGATGATCTGTTCTTGACAGGATCATCAAGGCTCATCACAGACTGCAAGAAGAATTTAGTTGAAGAATTTGAAATGAAGGATCTAGGACGGATACACTTTTTTCTGGGGTTGGAAGTTTGGCAGCAAAATGGGGAAGTCTTCCTTGGTCGAGGAAGATACACTATAGATATTTTGAAGAGATTTCAAATGGAGGATTGTAGGCCCATGACCACTCCAATGATTACCAACTGGAGGAAAATCGACATGTCCGAAGATGATGATGCTGATCCTGCGTTGTATAGACAGCTCATAGGGTCATTGATGTATCTGGTAAATACAAGGGAAAACATCTGTTATGCTGTTAGTACCCTATGTTAGTTCATGGTGGAACCGAATAGGGCACATTAGGCAGTAGCCAGGCATGTTCTCAGGTACCTTTGAGGGATAGTCGAGCTTGGATTGAAGTACACCCATGACAATGATGTCAGGTTGAGTGGTTTCACTGATGCGTATTGGGCTAGAAGTTCAGTTGATTGGAAGAGTACCAGTGGGTACTGTTTCAGTTTGGGATCAGGAATAACTTCCTGGTGTAGTAGGAAACAAAAGTTTGTGGAATTGAGTTCAATATAGGCTGAGTATATGGCAGCCAGCACAGCTTCGTGCAAAGCCATATGGCTTAGGAAATTGCGAGTAAATCTACTCAAGGAGAAAATGGAAGCAACCAACATTTTATGTGATAATTAGAGTTGCGTTAATCTCTCTGAGAATCCTGTGTTTCATGATAGGTCGAAACATATTGACATCTGGTGTCACTTCATCAGGGACTGTGTACAACGTGGAGCTGATCAGTTGCAGTACACTCCAATAGGAGAACAAGTGGCAGACATCCTCACAAAGGCTCTGGGAACGACAAAATCTGTCTACTTCAGAGAGAAGATGGGGATGATGAAGAATCCATTCCAGTAGCAGGCATGGAGGATTCAATATTTAGAGGGAGTTGTGGTACAGAGGCAACAAGTGACAGTGGTAGTGTTAAAGGCAACAGTACAGGGGGCAACAGTGAAGCAGATGGGGGGAGCAGAATCCTGAGATCAACAGCGCAAAGGGTACTTCAGAATGAGAGCATCATGCAGCAAGCATATTGTTGGAACACCTTCCTTGCTAAGAGGGAGTGTTGATTTTTGTAGCATCCAGAAGTGTTCAGTTGAGATTTTGTGTATTTGGAATAGCATCAGTTGTGCTCTAGCTCTCAAATTTTGCGGAGGGACTAGAGTTCACCTGATCTGCAAGACCCAGAAATGGATTTGGGAAATTTCATCTGGTTTAGGAGATATTAAATTAATTAATTATTTTAATGTATTTCCTAAGTTAAAACTTAGGGAACTTAAATAATTAAAGTGAATTTAATTAAACATGTGATGAAATTGTCTTAAATCACATGGATCAAGCTTTCTTTTAATCTTAGCCATTGATTCAAGATCTGATCATGGTCGTTGATTTGTCAACGAGAAAAGTATAAAGGAAAGGCTTGGGATCATTTGTAAAGACATAGAGAGGCAGAGCACTGAAGCTAAGCTGAGATTCTAGGGTGGGTTTGCTAAGAATTCTCAAAAGTTTTTCAGTTGCAGAGAGGGGAATTTAGACCAAGGGGATGATCTGATCCCAGGGTCTAGAATACACAAAAGGCAGAGATCAGCTCAAGGACAACGTAGAGGAAGGTAGCGGTAGCAGCAACAAGGACATTGCAGTCTCTCCAAGGACAGCGTGATTTTCAGCAGGAAACCCTCAGGAGTTACGCAGAGACCCTTCAGGGGCAGCATAGTGACTGCGTCACCCAGTCTGGGGTAACGCAGTCCTTTTCGGAGCAGCGTTGAGGGTTTGGAGGACTTCCAAGCCTGACGCAGAGGCTTTCAGGGGCTTCAGAGGCTGACGCAGAGCCTTTCAGGGACAACGTTGGGGTTTCTAGGTTCTAATCTTGGCTTAGTTCTGTAAATCTCGTTTGAGGGTGTGCACTGTGGACCAGTCATTATTTTGGACCTAGATCAGGCAGTGAGCTGTAGAACTAGTATATTGTTTGTCGGGTTTTCTAGATTTGGAACCCAGATTTGTGTATTAAAAAATATTCTTAATAATAAAACCCTCCAGCAACCAAAGATCGGTTTTCCCACATTGGGATTTTTTGGGACTATTTGTCTAGAAATAACTGTCACTTTTTCAATGTGTGCATGTGCTTATTCTAGATTTGATTTGGTAGAGATCTGTTATATGTTTTTCTTCGATGTTAACTTGAATTTATTCAGTTGATAACTTATCTAAGTAGGAGGAGCTTAACTGGATTAATAGTAATAATTTCTGCATAAGATATAAGATTCAGAAATTTCTACATGGTATCAGAGGAATTGCAGATCTAGGAGGGACACCAGCTGAAGAGACTGAAGGCTCTAGCTGCAGAAAGCAGCTGGAAAAGCAGCAGAAACACAGATCTGAAGGGACATTTCATTTTTCAGGAGCAGATTCATGCAAAGGGAAGGTTGACGTTGTCCAGCGATGTGTCCTAGCAAGACCACACAATTACTGGACAGAGGCAGCTCAGAAACAACGCTAGTTTGGTCTGAATCTAGCCAGTGTGATTCAGATCTGAATCTGTCAGATCCAGAAAAGACTGTAGAAAAGCTGCAGAAACTCAGAAGAGCTGGTGGGGTTAAAATTATGAAGTTTTCATATTTTTAGCCTTAGCACAAGTGACAAAGATTGGGAGGAGATCAGCTTCTCAGGAAGTTTCTTGCCAAAGGAAACTTAGAATTTGATCAGAGGATCAAAGAAGAAGTTGAATCATAGTTGATTTCGTAGATTTCCAAGAAGGGAAATCAAGTGTCAGAGGGAGCAGAAGGCACCTGTTTCACCAAGGGCCTTAGATCCATTTCTCTAGCAAAGAGAAAAGGAAGTTCCGACACATTTTGAGCAGATGGCTCCTCATGGACTGCGTGATCAGGATAGGCTAGAGGATCTCTCAAACTTTTCGGTTTGGAAGGCAAGGAACCTGATTTTCCTTGAGATGTACAATCTAAGAGACCATGTAGAGCAGACTCTGGCCACACCGACAGATGCGGATCTCCTTCGGAAGCATAAGGAAGCTGTTGGGCATGCCAAGCGGCTGATTATGGATAGTATCAAGGACCATATTGTACCACACACATAGCTGAGAAGAAGACAGCTAACGAGATGTGGAAGGCCTTGACTTCCCTGTATGAGGGAAAGTCTGTCCAAAGAAAAATGTTGTTGGAGACCCAAATGAGGTCATTCGTGATGACCAAGGGAGAAGACATGGAACACTTCCTCCACAGACTGCAGTCAATCAGAGATCAGCTGACTGCAACGGGTGCAACGGTGGATGACGCTGTGATAGTCAAGACTGCCCTCATTGCAGTCACAGATGAGTGGGAAACCTTTGTCCAAAGTATCTTGGGCAGAGCAGACCTCCCAGATTGGGACAACTTGTGGTCAATTATGCGTCAAGAAGAACTCCATAGATTCACCAAGAAGCAGCACAGCCCAGGATTGAGGAAAGTGAAGAAGGAAGATGAGGAAGATGCAGCCTTGGCATCAAAGAAGTAGCGAAAGAAGAAGAAGGACCTTCCAAAGATCAAGTGCTTCCAGTGTGGTGAAATGGGACATTTTGCCAGCCATTGTCCGAAGAAGAAAAGGGACAAGGAAGCATCTTCTTCCAAAGCAGCTGTGGCAGATGATGGGTCAAGAGATGATTCAACCATGAGTGCTCCTGAACCACAGAGGTGGGGTGACATGGACATGTGGAGGAGCTACATGGAAGAGAGGCGGGATCCTTGAGCAGCTCATCTCTTGGATCACATGCGAGCTACAACAGCCTTAAGACAGTAGCAGGACAAGTGGAGCAGTGGGTGCATAGATCACAAATGAGGCAGAAGCACAGGCAGATCTGAAGGCTGGGAGGAGTAGCGTAGAGCAAAGTAGCAGCAATGTAGAAGCAGTAGCAGCGCGGAGGCTGATGTGACTTCAGCAACGCATAGCAATGCTGCTTACGTAGTGCAGAGCTGCAACAACGTAGAAAGCTTCAGAGGGATAGCGCAGTGCAGCAACATCGTGATTGATTTCAGCACAAGGAGTTGATATCTACGTGGTCTCTTGGCCCCCTTGGCTCACTTAAGTCACAACGTGTGTCTACTAGGGGATGCACTTTTTATTTTTGAGTGAGTTATGTCCCCCCTCAACTCACTTTTATTTATATTTTAACTATAGAAGACAAAATTAATCAAAATTAATATTTCCAATTAGCTATCGCTAATTGGGAATATTACAGTCTCCCCCAACAAAATGTTGCTTGACCCCAAGCAATTGCAATGATGGATGTTGCAAGATCTTTTCACTCTCCCAAGTGGCATCCTCATCCAGCAAATTCTTCCACCTCACTAAGAATTCGCGGACTGTCCTTCTCCGCAGCTGTCTCTCCTTGTTATCAATAATGGCCTCTGGTTGTAACACCAAATGCCCCTCATCATCCGTAGGCGGTAGCTCATCTGTTGTTGTCACCTGCTGCCCCAATGCCTTCTTCAGGCATGATACATGAAAAATGTTATGAATCTTGCTGCCTTGGGGCAACTCCAACTCATAAACGACGTGTCCAACCCTGTGTATCACCCTGTATGGCCCATAAAAATGGGGCTTGAGCTTCTCAACTCCCTTCTTCTTCAGTGACAACTGTCGGTATGGCTGCAAACGTAGGTAGACCAAGTCTCCTACCTCAAACTCTCTCTCCACCCGACCCCTGTCAGCATACAGCTTCTGCTGGTTCAACGCTGTAGCCATATTATCCTTGAGAGCTCGGAGGATGTCCTGACTCTCTTGGATCCAATCTTTGGCTCTCAGAGCCTTGCTAGCACCAAACATCACATTAGCAAAAGATAAAGAATGGTATCCATACAAAGCATAGAATGGAGACATATCGATGGACATGTGATGTGTGTTGTTGTAGCAAAACTCTCCCAGATGCAGCCACTTCAGCCATGCCCTCTGTTGCCCACTAACATAGTTACACAAGTAGCCCTCCAGCCACTTGTTAACTATCTCTGTCTGTCCATCTGTCTATGGGTGGTAGCTGGTGCTCGGTGTCAACTTTGTCCCCACCAGCCGGAAAAGCTCCTGCCAAAATCCGCCCATAAAGCGGCTGTCCCTATCACTAATGATGGTCTTGGGAAGACCATGTAACCTGAAAATCTCTCTGAAGAACAGCTTTGCCACCTGTGCTGCTAAATAGTGCGTGGATATGGCGAAAAAATGAGCATACTTCGTCAGCCGATCAACGACGACGTATGTGTAGTCCTTGCCTTGCACCATGGGCAATCTTGTGATGAAGTCCATCGAAATGCTCTCCCATTTCCCCTCCGGAATGGGAAGAGGCTGCAATAAACCTGCGGGATGGCTCATCTCTCCCTTGTTCCTCTGCAAACCTCGCACTCCTTGATATGCTGGAGCACGTCCTCCTTGAGGCCCTTCCAAGAGAACCTGTCTCTGATGGTTCGGTAGGTTTTGGTAAACCCCTGATGGCCGGACAATGGTGAGTCATGTGATGCCTGAAGTATCTTCTTCTTGAGCTATGAGCCCTTAGTCAAGAAGATCTTGTCTCTATAGTAGATGATCTCATCAATCACCCTGTACCTGTCATCTGCCACCTGACCATCTAGAACCTCACAGGTAAATCTGTCCTTGGAGTACTCCACCAAAAGTCGAGCCCTCCAATCTGTATCCAAACTCATCAGAGACAACGTGGCTGGTCTACGTGAAAGTGCATCGGCTACCACGTTGTTCTTCCCCTTGACATACTCAATGTCAAAGTCATAAGCCTGGATCTTACTGATCCACTTCTGCTGCCTCTCCTGTAGCTATTTCTACTCCAAAAAGAACCTGAGGCTGTTGTGATCAGTCCTCACCCTGAACCTGTTACCCACCAAGTACTGCCGGAATTTGGCCAATGCATGGATAATGGACAGCATCTCCTTGTCGTATATAGGATACAACCGCTCATGAGGAAGGAGCTTCCGGCTCTCGTAGGCTATAGGGTGGCCTCCCTGCATCAAAACTGCACGGATCCCCTCTCCCGATGCATCACATTCTAAGACAAAAGGTTGCGTAAAATCTGGCAATGCAAGCACTGGGCAGTTGCTCATAACCTCCTTGAGCCTGTCAAAGGCCCGCTGCGCTGTATCTGACCAACTGAATGTCCCCTTCTTCGTCAAATCTGTAAGGGGTGCAACAAGCTGAGAGAAACTCTTGACGAACTTCCTATAATAAGTGCAAATACCGATAAATCCCCGAAGTTCCGTCACATTCCTCGGCTCTGGCCAATCTCTGATGGCCCTAATCTTCTCCTCGTGGACCCTCACTCTGTCCACTCCAATGATGTGACCCTAATACAACATCTCCGTCATCCCAAACTCACACTTGGAGAGCTTAACATAGAACTGTTGTTCCTCCAAGATATGTGGCACTGCCTCTATATGTTGGAGATGCTCCTCCCAAGTCCTGCTATATATCAGTATATCATCGAAAAAGACCAATACAAACTTCCTTAGATGACTGCGGAAGATATGGTTCATGAAAGACTGGAAAGTAGCTAGGGTGTTGGTTAGCTCAAATGGAATAACCAAGAACTCAAAGTGGCCATAATGACACATGAAAGCGGTCTTGGGAATGTCCTGCTCCCTCACGCGAATTTGATGGTACCCGGATCTCAAATCAATCTTTGAGAAGAACTGTGCTCCCCTCAACTCATCCATAAGCTCATCAATCCTTGGTATCGGGTACCTGTTCTTTAGGGTCTTTTTGTTCAAGGCCCTGTAATCAATGCACATCCTCAATGTGCCGTCCTTCTTCTTCACCAACACCACAGAAGAAGCAAAAGGACTGGTACTCGGCCGAATGTGTCCAAGAGCCAGCAACTCCTGAATGGCGCACTCAATCTCGTCCTGATAGGCCTTGGGGTGCCTATACGGTGTGGTAATAACGGCCTGGATACCCTGCTCTAACTCAATCGTGTGCTCAAACCCCCGATCTGGTGGCTAGCCTGGTGGTATATCCCCAAACACCGTGTCATATCTGTCAAGGGTGGCTTGTATATCCGGATGAACTGTCTGCCCGGTAGTCCCTGCCTCTGCCCGCAACTCAACCGCCCACTCTATGTCTCCCTTCTGGAAGTCTGCCTCCATCCGGTGAGCTGAAACAGTCTGGGGTAGGTAAGTGTGCATCCCACGTATCTTCTCATGCTTCCCGGTCTTCTTATCATCCCACTCCATCTCCAAGGCCTCCCAATCTGTGGTGACTTTCCCTAAGGTAATCAACCACTGAACACCCAGTACCACATTGGTATCTGGTATGTTGACCATGAAAAAGTGATCAATCACTGTGTAGGTACCCATCATCACAGCTAGCTCTGGAACATATCTGGCACACTGCATCGTCTGATCTCCTAGGACCAACACTGAGAATCCATCGAAGCTCTCTGTCGAAATGCCTCTCCGCTCAACCATATGTGCATCGATGAAGTTGTGGGTTGCCCCACTATCTACCAAAACTGAAACTTTCTGCCCCCCTACTGTCCCTCAGAGACGCAGCGTCAAATACTTGGGTACTCCTCGCAAATCTGCAAGGGTCCCCCCTATGGGTGCAAAAGCTGCACCTCCTGCTCCTGGAGGTGGAGGTGGCAAATGATCCTGCGCTGTCTGACTGTCTTCTACCTCCCCATCCTCATACTCATCCTCTTCCCCGCTACTCTCGGAAAAGACCTCAATAAAATGTGCTTTGCCAGCAGCACATCTGTGTCTTGGCACCCACTGCTCCTGACAGGTAAAGCACAACCTCTTCTTCTTCAGCTCCCTCCTGGCATCATCATCTAACTGTCCCCTACCCAGATTCCCCTTTGGAGGCGGAATCCTCGTGTCCTTCCCCTTTGGCTGGAAAGCCTGTCTCTGGGGGGTAAGGTGTCCTAGTCCTGGGTAAGGCATCCTGCAAATCCCGGGTCCTGCCGATGGCGTCCTGGAGTGTGGCTGGCCTAGTGGATCTGACTAGACCCCAAAGTGGCTCTGCTAACCCCTCAACAAACATGTAAATCATCCGTGTTGCGGAAAGATCTGGCACCATCACTGAAACCCTCAAGAAATATGCAATATACGTCTTCGGGCTCCCGGTCTGTTTGAGCCTCGTCAGTTCAACAAAATGCTCCTTCGGATCCCTCCAGTCAAATCTCTCTATCAGCCTCTGGGTGAACTCGGCATATGTGGTCACTTTCGAATGCTCGAGTGTCACCTTCCCATGGAATCACCAGTCCTGGGCCTCACCATCCAAATGCAGCGTAGCCACCTTGATGGCCTTCGACTCTGCCATCTCATTAAGCTGGAAATATATTTCCAGCTTCTCCACCCAAGACTTCACCGAACTGTTTGATGAGCCATCAAACATTGGCAAATGGAATCGACTCGCTGTACGCTGGGTATCCCCATCGTGATAATGCCAGTGCCCTCTGTGATGATCGCGGGGTCTACTGTCCCACTGGAGCTGAACAAAATCCCTGAATGAAAGGGCATCCCTGAACTCCTGCCCATATGCCTGGTACTCCGCGAAATAGTCACCCATGTGACTAGGCTCTGGCTCATGATGTGCTCCTGCCCTTGTGTCTGCCCCCAGAAAAGTGGGCATAGTGGAACGTCTGGGTGCATGTGATGCCTGGTGCTGGGTAGCATCACGTTGAGTGGCAATACGCTCCGGAAAATGGTGGGATGTACTCGATCCCTCACCAATTTGGAAACCCCTTGGGGTTTCACGCTGTCTAGCCTCCACAGCGGTGAATCTCTGCCCCATCACCTCAACTGCCTCGCTAGATCCTCTATTGATCTGAGGAGCACTTCCCCAAACTGTTTTGCATCACTGTCATCTGCCATCGACTCTCCCTGCTCTGCGTCTACCACAGGCTCCTCCTGCTTTGTGTCTATTACAAGCTCCTCCTATTCTGTGTCCACCACCCGAACGCAGTCCCCCTCTCCGTAGGTGTTCTTCAACCTACACTCAATATCTCTGTACTTCCTGCCTCTGTAACAAATGTAGGGCTTCTCCCTCGGTGTCATAGACAACTAGCTCTCAGGCTGAGCCAGAACTATGCTCTGATACCACTGTAATATCTCGTTTTAGGGATATCTCTAACACTCAAGCAAACTCCAACCAGAGATGGACTGGGAGGGCGTTTACCAGACATTTCACCTCTGAGAAGAGGGTGAGATCTGGAGGCTACCTGGCCCTTTCTAGATTCTGTCTAAGAGTATGGGGAAAACACACCAAGTGGTATAGAATTGGAATGCTCAAAGATAGAAAAATAACAGTAGTGCAAGCATACAATAGCATATATAGAACATGTAACAAATACTCCAGAAATATAGAGAGAGAATGCTAAGCCATTTTATTATATTGAGAAATATAATGAAGTACAATAGGTGATCAGAGTGATGGCACCTAGACTTGCTCAAGGCAAGTGAAGAAATACTTTCAGAATGACCAAGAAATGGCTGCTCTCTGAACTGTGTCCCAGCTGCTGGAAAACTGTCATGTAGCTGCTACTGCTGAAACAAGATGAGGATTTGGGGCTGCTCCCCTCCTCAGAATGAACTGAAACTCTGGAATTTTCCTCTGCTCACCAAACCCAGAAAAACCCAGAAGGCATTTCTGAAATGGCCGACACCCGAAAATCACTCCCTTGAGGATCTATTCTGTCCCCCAAGGCTCTGCGCTGAGTCTGGATGGAAACCACCAAAATACTGCCCCAAACTCTGTCAAAATCCTCCAGGTAGCAAGGGCTGGCCCCTTGCTTAATCTCACGGCTCGAAACCACCAAAAGGAACCCAATTCGGAGCCCCTCTGAAATGGACTGCGTCCTCCCTCTCAAGACTGCGTAGTCTCTGAATGCACTGCTCCGCCACAAAACCCAAACATCAAATCTCCTGCAAAATAATGATGGAACTACCTCACCCGAGTAGGCACTCGAAGTCCCCCGGGGCTGAGGGTGAGATCTCCAAACAGAGACACTCGGTGTACTAAACAGTGCTGCAGACAAGCGAAACAGCCAGCGTGCTCAAGAAGTCGAAATGACTAGCTCAATATCATCAACATCGAATGATCAAAATGAGGAGGCTCTCCTCTCTATATAGTGCTAGCCTCTCTCAAACCCTAAGGCTCACCTCCTCAAACGTTGCCTCCCTTTGCCACGTGCTCCATCTTGGCTTGCGAAGTCCCTCCGTGTGGTCTACGTGGGCCCCCTCTCTACGTGGCCTCTTGGCCCCCTTGGCTCACTTAAGTCACAATGTGTGTCTACTAGGGGATGCATTTTTTATTTTTGAGTGAGTTATGTCCCCCCTCAACTCACTTTTATTTATATTTTAACTATAGAAGGCAAAATTAATCAAAATTAATATTTCCAATTAGCTATCGCTAATTGGGAATATTACAACACATAAGAGGCAGAGATTAGCTCAAGGACATCGCAGTGGAAGGCAGCAACAAGGACAGAGCAGTCTCTCCAAGGACAACGTGATTTTCAGCAGGAAACCCTCAGGGGTTATGCAAAGACCCTTCAGGGGCAGCGTAGTGACTGCGTCACCCAGTCTGGGGTAACGCAATCCCTTTTGGAGCAGCATTGAGGGTTTGGAGGACTTCCAAGGGCGACGCAAAGGCTTTCAAGGGCTTCAAAGGCTGACGCAGAGCCTTTCAAGGACAGCGCTGGGGTTTCTAGGCCCTAATCTTGGCTGAGTTTTGTAAATCCCATTTGAGGGTGTGGTTCAGTCATTATTTGGCCCTAGATCAGCCAGTGAGCTGTAGATCTAGTATATTCTTTGTCGGGTTTTCCAGAACTGGAACTCAGATTTGTGTATTCAGAAATATTCTTAATAATAGAACCCTCTAGGAGCCAGAGACTGGTTTTCCCACATTGGGTTTTTTTGGGGACAATTTGTCTAGAAATAACTTTCACTTTGTCAATGTGTGCATGTGCTTATTCTAGATCTGAATTGGTAGAGATCTGTTATATGTTTTACTTCGATGTTAACTTGAATTTATTCAGTTAAGAACTTATCTAAGTAGGAGGAGCTTAACTAGATTAATAGTAATAATTTCTGCATAATATATAAGATTCAAAAATTTCTACATGCTCCAGGTCCCAAATTTTGTGGAGGGACTAGAGTACACTTGATCTACAAGACCCAGAAATGGATTTGAGAAATTTCAAGTTGTGTTCAAGTTATTCAAATAATTAATTATTTTTAATGGATTTCCTATGTCTAACTTAGGAAAATAAAATAATTAAAGTGAATTAATTAACACATTTGCTGAAATTGTCTTAAGTCACATGGATCAAGCAGTCTTTTAACCTCAGTCGTTGATGGATGATTTAATCTTGACCGTTGAAGGGTTCAACGAAAAAGTATAAGAGAAAGGCTTGAGGGTCACTTGAGAACACACATTTATCTGTAGAACTGAGGAATAAATCTGGAATTCTAGGGTGGGTTTGCTAAGAATTTCTCGTGGAATTTCCTGCAGTGAGGGGTAGTATTGGCCAAGGGAATGTTCTGATTCCGGGGCCAAGAGACAGCAAGAGGCATGAGGAGCAGCCACAAGGACAACGCAGAGAAGCTTCAGAGCCACACAGAGCAGCAGGGACAGCGCAAAGGCATCTAGGGCCACGCTGGGCTAACGTTGGCCAAGAAGAGGTAGCCCATGGGTAGCGTAGACCCTCCTAGGGTGACATAGGCCCTCCTAGAGCCACGCAGAGGCTTACTCAGTCCCTCCAGGGCAACGCTGGGGCTTCAGAAGTAGCGCTGAGGGTTTATAGGGTCAGATCTGGGCTGAGTCCTGTAAATCCCGTTTGAGGGTGTGGATCACTCAGATATTTGGCACTAGATCTTCAGGTTAGCTACAGATTTTATATCTTTTATTCTCTGTGGGGTTTTCCAAGGTTGGAACCGGATTTGTTGTACTCAGAACTACTTAATAAGAAACCCTCATATCTACTGAACAGGTTTTCCCGCTTTGGGTTTTTCCAGGGACTTATGTCAAAAAATCCATGTGTCACTTTGTTGCATGAGTGAATTATTTAGTAAATAATCTGCATGTGTAGGCTGTAGTTGTGTTTATTTTTCGGTATTTTCTAAATCTAATTTCTAGAAATAACTTGTATAAATTAAATCAAGTAGGAGGAAATAAACCAATACACTACAGTAGAATTTTCACATGTTCCAAGTCTCAAACTTTGCAGGGAGGCTTGGACAGCAGCATTTCAAAGTACCCAGAAACAGTTTGTGGAAATTCCACTCAGTTCAACACTTATTAAAATAATTAATTATTTTAATGGAGACCGTAAGTCTAAACTTAGGGAAATGAAATAATTAAAGGGTATTACTAAGTCAGAGCGTGAATTTTCTAGAAAACATGGATCAAGTCAAGTTTTAATTTTGGCCATTGATTAATCTTTTAATTTGGGCCCTTGGTTCTCCAATAGGAAGATTATAAAAGAATGTTTGAGGGTCACTTGGAAAACAAGTTGGTTATACACTCAATACCCGAAGGAGATCCGTTCTGATGTAGAATTCGATCTTAGTACGAGAGTTGCAGGGTGAGAAGTTGCAGAAGCAGAAGGAGGAGGTCAGGGGTGATCGAGATCAGGTTTGGAGGGCAACAATGGGTCATTGGAAGCAGCTTGAGGCTGCAGCGCAGAGACCCCATGCAGTCTCCACGCAGATTCATGCGGGCCAATGCTGGGACTGCACAGAGAATCACTCTGAGTGATGTAGGGGCGTGCAGGGTTGTTTTGGGTGTCAGAGAGTTGTCTTAGTAATTTGAAAATTCAGTCTCAGGTGTTTCATCATTTATCTGTTGTATATTTTCCCTGTAAAGGTATCATTTGCTGAAAAAGTAATAAAGCCCTCATCTGCTGCACCAGTTTTCCCATATTGGGTTTTTTTGGGGACTGTTAGCCACCTATAATATTTTGTTATACCAAAAGGTGGCTAAGATCTTTTTTGAGCCTCCAAGGAACAAATTTTATCACTAAAAATTGTTGGCTCTTGAAGTCTCTTTTTAGGCCTCATGCCTCTGTCCAAAATCTTCATTACTTTTCCTATTAATTCTGCTGATTTCCTGTAAGAAACTGCTGCAAAGCCATCCCTTTTCCTTTTCTCCCACTCAAAAATTAACCTTCTTTTCCTTTCCTTTTTTCCATATTTTTCCTCTATTATTCATCTTTTCCTTTCTTCCCTTCGTAAATCACCCTTCCCATGGTTAAAAACTCACTTTTTAACCCTTTCGGCACCCTTTGTTTCCATTAAAAAACCGTGAAAAAATCATAAAAATACAAAGTCTTTTTATGGACCTAAGCCCCTTGGGCCAAGTCCTAAACCACTTCCCCACATATAACCCCGCGCTGGGACCAAGCGCTTAAGTCCCGAGCGCCAATCGCAATAAGAGCATCGGGCGGGTGTAAATCCTTTGTAACAGCGCAAACCCCCGATGTGATTGTTTTATTACAAACATGCCCGCGACACATCCCGCACCGTTGATCTGTCCCTTAGATCGACGGCGGAGTGCTAATCGCAAGACCCGGCTCAATCGCAATCGGAACATTCAAGTGACACCTCCCGATTGATCGCAAGTCTTTCACCCAAGCTCCGATTTAATCCCAGCCGTTCATCCTTTCCCCTGATCCAACGGTCCTCCGCCAATCGCATGTTTTATGTTGCGACCCCCGATTGCACTCTCCCCCCGATTGAACGCGCATCGTTGATCTGTCGGTTGGATCGGACGGTCAGCGCTCAATCGCAAGTCTCCTTCCGATCGCAATCGCAAACTGTTTCATCCGACTCCCGATTGAGATCTCCCGATTCAATCTGGGCCGTCCATTTCCCCGCCGATCCGACGGTCAGCGCCTAATCGCTCCATTCCTCCGATCGCTGATCGCAGGTCTTTCTGTCTCCGCTCCGATTCAATCACAGCCATCCATTCCTCCCGCAGATCAACGGTCCTGCGCTAATCGCACCCCCGCCCGATCACTGATCGCAAGTCCTTCCATCTCCCTCCCGATTCAATCCCGACCGTTGATTGTCCTGCAGATCAACGGCCAGCGCTTAATCGCATTGGAAATTTACATCACATGGACTTGTCTGCCACCCCCGATTGAGATCCTCCGATTAGATCTGGACCGTCCACGTGTCCAGATCGGACGGTCCAAAGCCACCCCGCCTGTTTTCCTCTCCCCGCTCTCCTTTTCCTTTTTGCGTAGATCTCCACCGTTGGATGTTTTCATCCAACGGCTATGCTCCTTTCCCCGCCAACTGAAGCAGTTTAAACCTAAAAACGCAGGATTTCTTTATGAGTTTATGTTTTATGCAGGTTTTAAAGAGTCTTCGTCATTATATTAAAGAAAAGCCAGAAGTTGGGAATGACGATTCCCGTGCCTTCGGCCTGTGAAAAGAACCATTCGCAGGGCTTCATTTAAATGTTTGATCGACGTTCCATGGGCGCCGATATCCTAAAAAGCCCTGCGCGGCTCTGCACATTGACAAGACACTGTTTTAATTCAAACACAGTTAAAGAGTATCAGTTTTAAAGACAGAGCACAGCAAATGAAGATTGAAGACAATTTTTATGGGGATTAAGGCTAAGACAGTTATCAAAAGCCTGATCCTCAATCTAAAACATAGTTTAAAGGAAAACCTAAAGTGTTTAATCAGACAGAAAGCCTCCACCGCCACATCTGAGGCAAATTGATTCCTCAGCTACCACCAAGCCACCTGTTGCCTCAAACCTTTCAGAACAGAAGCCGAAGTTATTACTCGAAGAGATATCTGCCTCCAGCATTACCAAGAAGTAATTTATGCAAGGAAACCAATGCATAAATATCTGCAGAGTTACTCCAAAGCATACACAGAGCCTCAAAGTCAAACAAAGCTTCCACCGAGCTTTGATATTTATTTTGAAACAGTTAATGTAGTGATCCACCTGTAAATTTCTCCCTCGAGCCTCTCAAAGGGCCGAGAAGTCTTCACTCTGCATTAATTGTCCTTGAGATATTTTGTTAAAATCTCACCTCCTCATCTTCCTATAAATACTTCTGCATAAGATGAGAAGTTGTTGGTTCCTGTTTGATCACAAGTTGTAATATTGAAACTCTCTGAAATAAATATACAAGTCTGTTGAAGTTGAAGATAATTTGGAGTCTTGGATGTCTGGATGATGTTGTTGCATGTCTGTTCCTAAGAAGGCTCTATCATTGGATCCATGAGCTTGGCTGTTGGTGAAGTGCTCTGAACTGTTAAATGTTTTTTCCTTGTTTTCATTATGTTCCATAATTTCTTACTACAATAGGCTGAAAGTTTTAGGCTAAGAAATGACTCCTGGAAGCACCTTAGACCTGTTCACCCTTCACTGTTTTATGTTTTCTTCTGCTGAAGTATTTTAGGGGCTTTAAACCTTCTCTTTAATCTTCATGCTCGTTTATTTCCTTGATAGCTCAAATAGTTGGTTTCAGCATGTTATGGTTCTCCCTGCTTGTCTGCCATCACTTGAAAGCCGTTATTGAAATCTCCCTTCGAAGTACCATTGTCTTAGGTTAACCAAAGAGGTCGGTTTTGATCTTACCCTTTGCCCCTGCTTAAACAGTTGTTTTGAAGGTCTTTATAGTTGCAAACACATATGTTATTTAGGTGTTCCCTCTTCTATGAATGCAACTATCAGTGAATCTTTTATGTTTTCTAAATCCTTTAAAATAAGATCTTTGAGGAAATAGGGTGTTCCCCGAATCTTAGATTTCATTTTAGAAGTTGTCTTGAAATCATTATTTTCTTAAAGAATGTTTGTAGAATTTATGGTTAGCCCCGTCTATCAAATATCTCTTTATTGATAAGTCATGTTTCTCAAGTTCCCTTTGTTGAGAATTAAATTTCTTTTTCCAAATCATTAATGTCCATCTCATTCCAAAACAAAAGATCCTGTGGCCAAGTTAGATTTGCCCTTTGATATCCCATATCCCTTGAAGAGTTTGTCATGATCTTATTTTGACTCCATTGCCCAATGAACCGGATATTTCCTCTTTCTGTCTATCTTTCCTAGACCTTTCATATTTTGTTGTATCAACTCAACCCAACCAAACAAACATCCGCACGTAATAACTAGTCTAAAATCCATAACCAAAGCAAACAAGATAAACCTTTGCAAACAAATATTTGAGAGATCCCTCTCTGAGAACAGGAGGACTAGATCCTGGAACTCTAAAGATTGGTTCTGATGTTGCCTTGTCTTTTGATTTGCCAAACTGTCAAAACACGGGACACCAACAGGGACAATTGTCCAAAAATAACTGTGTACATGTGATTGATTCTTGTGCTTATGTTCTCTACTGTTTATTTCTCTGCATATATAATTGTGAATGTTGCAGTAGTATTTATTTGGATACTTGTCGGAAGATTTCTAAATAATAACTTATTGAAATAATAAGTAGGAGAAATAAATCTATCACTGCAACTGTTTGTAAATTTTCACACTATCAACACCCTTAGTCAGTTCATGGTGGAACCAAGTAGGGCACATTGGGCAGCAGCCAAGCATGTTCTCAGATATCTGCAGGGAACAGTCGAGCTTGGATTGAGATACACCCAAGGCAATGACATCAAATTGAATGGGTTCACTGACGCAGATTGGGCTGGAAGCCTAGTAGATCGAAAGAGTACCTATAGGTAATTCTTTAGTGTTAGATCAGGAATGACTTCCTGGTGCATTAGGAAACATAAATCCATGGCTCTGAGCTCAATTGAGGTGGAATATATGACAGCAAGCACGACTTCGTGTGAATCCATATGGCTTAGGAAGATGCTTGTGAATCTACTCAAGGAAAAGATGGCAACGACCTACATTCTATGTGATAATTAGAGTTGCATCAAGCTCTTTGAAAATGCTGTGTTTCATGATCAGTGGAAGCACATTGACATTAAGTGTCATTTCATTAGAGACTGTGTCAAGCGGGGAGCTGTACAATTGCAGTGCACTCCGACGGGAGAATAGGTGGCAGACATCCTCACTAAAGCTCTGGGAAAGACAAAGTTTGTCTACTATAGAGAGAAGATGGGGATGATCAAGAATCCATTTTAGTAGTAGAAATGGACATATGCAGAATTGAGAGGGAGCTGCAGTACAGATGAGGCAGTGACAGTGGCAGTGTCATGGACAACAATACAGTAGGCAATAGATGAGGGGCAGCAACAACCAAGAATCAACGACACAGAGGATGCTTTAGGGTTAGACCATTATGCAGCAGGAAAATTGCCAGAACACTTTCCTCGCTAAGAGGGAGTGTTGATTTTTTTGTAGCATCAGAAAGTGATCTAAGTCTCAAATTTGGTGAGGAGGCTTAGACACCATTATTCCAAAGAACCCAAAAATCGTTTGTGGAAATTCCACTCGGTTCATGTTTTATTAAAACAATTAATTATTTTAATGAAGACACTAAGTCTAAACTTAGGGAAATTAAATAATTGATGGGTATTAATAAAATAGAGTGTGAATATTCTAGAGAACAAAGATCAAGTCAAGTTTTAATCTTAGCCATTGATTAGACTTCTAATCTGGGCTATTGATTCATCAATAAGAAGATTATAAAAGAAGGTTTGAGATTCATTTGGAAAGGAAGCCGTGCAAACATTCAACAACCCGAGGGAAGTTGATTTTGAAGGAAGAGAATTCGATTTCAGACGGAGATATGGAGGAAGCACAGGGCATCAACAGTGTCAGGGCTCAATGAAAGGACGAAAAAGGGTAGAGAGGCAGCACTCAAGAGCAGCGCAGAGGCCTCACGCAATAGTGATGCAGTCTCACGATGGCTCTGCGGAGAGATACGCAGGAGTGACGCAGAGTGATGCAGGGAGGGCCAGTGAGTCCCTCAAGTGTTGAGAATTCTCCTAAGGTCAGGAGAAAATTAATCTCAGGTGTATCTCAAGAAGTTTCTAAGTTATTTCTACCAGTCTTTTCTTGTGAAGAATTCCTGCTGAAGATTACTATATAAACCCTCATTTGCTTCACCAATTTTCCCACATTGGATTTTTCTGGGGACAATTGTCCAAAATTAACTGTCATTATGATTGGTTCTCGTGCTTGCATTTTACTATTCTTTTCTCTATATGTACTTGAGTGATTACTGCAATAGTATCTATTTCGAAATTTACTATAAAGGTTTTCGTAAATAACTTATTGTGGAAAGAAGTAGGAGAAATAAATCTATAACTGCAGTAGAAATTTAGAATTGAATTTTTCACAATTACAAGTCATTATGAAGACCGAACCTAGTTACACTTTTCAACACTCCCTCTTAACTAGGGAGGTATTCATAATGGTACATGGTCACTCTCAATTTGAAGAATCTCATAAGAAGAATCAGATTGGTAATCCCATCTGTATAGAATCATATTAACCAACATTGGCATAATGCAAGGCCTTGACTAACAACTCCATATCCCCACGAGATCTTTGAGCTCCAATGTTGGCGAGACAAATGATGAATAGACACCTACATCATTGTCTCTCTTGGATCATATCTCACCCGGGTTCACTCAGGATATGTTCAGGACTATTCTTATCTTTGATTCCCAGTTCTCAAAGAATATTTGTCCTTCCATGACTACTCTTATCTTGGATGCCCTAATACATCCCCTAAAGAGAATCAGATGCCAGATGATTACCCAATCCTCCATTTTGTCTTCCTAGGTGAAGATCAGAAGGACGTGTCTATGTCTCCCTCTCAACCAGGGAGGACATATTCCACAAAGGGATGTACTCATTCCTATACAAGGAATGTACCTAAGCTCCCTCTCGGTTTAGGAATTACCAACTTTCTTCCAAGTAAGAAACTTATTGCCAGGCCCCCTCTTAGTCAAGGACTTGCAACAACAATGATGAAAACACCCAGCTGCACATGAAGAACTCCTTCCTTCAATGTCATGGATTTCTTTGATGTTGAGGAGTCTTCTTCTTTGGGATCTCTTCATAGGGCGCTAATCATCCATCACTTTCATCCAGGAGTCATGTCTTCTATCAGAAAGTGATCCATCAATCTTCTCATCTGGTCTAGCTTCATGCCATTCCTTTGAACCATCTTTCTTCCAAGGATCTTTCATTGTGCCATATCGTTGTCAACTTGTGGAAGACATATACTTCCCTGTAGCAGTCCTGCATAAGCTCATCAGATATTATTTAATTATAAATATGAACTTTTAAATCAAAATTTACCTTAGCGATGATCTTTCACCATGACATTTTTTTGTAGGAATCAACATCCTTCGTTTACAAATTTACACATCTCCTAAAGATATGTATTGTTCAGGGTCTCCATCTTTTCTAGACTTTATCAGAGTTTACATATCCTCCCATGAGATTATGCTTTTTATCATATTTGCACTTCTCACGATCTCTTCCTTTCTTTTTCCACACAATTTGATTTTATTCCCAGGAGCTTCCAATATGCAGTTCCTTGATAGTGTACAACCACCTCATATTTCATATGAGGACATATTATGTTGATTTCATTTGGTGTGGATCATGCCTTTTGGAAAATTGTGCATCAGAGGAAATTATATTTTCTTTTGATCATACTTCTAAAGATAGAAGTATACTAACTGCAACCATATGACATGACTTCATAGCATCTAGTCTCATCATATAAATACATGTACCTCATCTCTTTTGAGTCATCTTGCAATAGTTTTCCTTAGAATGAAGTGTTTTGTTCTCTCGACCTGCTTTATCACCATGTCATCATATCCTAATCCCATAACTCTGCAAGTTAGAATTTTCGATGAAACCTTTTGCTTTCTTTCTAACTAGTGAATCCAAAGAGGATCCCATTAGAAAATGTCAACACCCGTTTCCATATGATTAATGAATGATGAACCTTAATTTAGATGACTGCCTTTTATCAATATTATTTGTAGTGTGTTTCCTAGGAGCCACTTATCTCAGAGCATAGTTGTCACATAAATATGTTATAGACGTCCTCCTATGACGAATGCTCCTCCTTTAATGCTTCCGTCATGATGCCAATTCTAAAATGATGTATCTAACTAATATACAATGCTTCCTAACATACTATTTTAAAACCAATAGATACCTCTTAAAGAGGAAGATGATCTCAATCATAATAGAGATCTTTCACTTATTCTTTCTTCGGTTTCTTTGAATCTAGTTCTTCCATTTCTCCGACGACATGGGCTTCTTCCCTTTTCCTCTTGTCCTTATTATATTTGGGACAATATTTCTTATAATGCCCAAGTTCATTGCATCCATAGCATCATATCTTATCCATGTTTCTTCTTTTCTTCCGAGGACCAAATCTTCCCTTTCTTCTTGACATGGCAGCATAGGCTTGATTCTCTTCATTTGATCCTATATCAATTCTAGCTTTTAATCTAGTTTCTTCTATCTTACACAGAGACCATAGATCCTGAAATGATGTTGCTTCTTTCTTCCCATAGTGTAATATCCCGTTTCGGGGATATCTCTAAAACACGGCAAACTCCAACCAGAGATGGACTGGGAGGGTGTTTACCAGATATGTCGCCTCTGGAAAGAGGACGAAATCTGGAGGCTACCTGGCCCTTTCCAGACTCTGTCTAAGAGTATGAAATAAACACACCAAGTGGTATAGAACTAGAATGCTCAAGAATATATAAAAATAACAGTGCAGCAGACATATAATAACATAGAAAGAATGTACAGCAACTCATCCAGAAATATAGAGAGGAAATGCTAAGCCATTTTATTAAACTAAGAAATATAATGAAGTACAATAGGTGATCGGAGTGATGGCACCTAAACTTGCTCGAGACAAGTGAAGAAATACTCTTAGAATACACCAGAAATGGATGCTCTCCGAACTGTGTCCCAGCTGCTGGAAAACCACTGTGTAGCTGCTACCACTGAAATGAATTGATAACTAGGGGCTGCTCCCCTTGCTCCCCTTGCCGGAATGAGCTAAAAATTTGGAATCCTCCTCTACTCACCAATCCCGACAAAACCCAGAAACCATATCAGAAATGGCCGACCTCCGAAAAACACCCCCTTGGGGAATTACGCTGGCCTCCAAGGCTCTGCATAGAGGCTAAATGAGAATGACTGAAATACCGCCTCAAACTCCACCAAAATCCTCCCAAAGGCAAAGGCTGATCCTTTGCTCAAAATCTCCTGCAAAAACCCTGATTTGGAACACCTCCTAAATGGACTGCGTCCTCCCTCTCAGTGACTGCGCAGTCTCTATGAATGCTCAGCTCCGCAACAAACCCAAACACAAAAACCTCCTGCAAAATGCTGAAGAAATAACCTTGCTCGAGAAGGCACTCGAAGTCCCCCAGGGCTAAGGGCGAGATCTCCAACCGTAGACACTCAATGCACTAAACAGTGCTGTAGACAGGCTAAACAGCCAGCATGCTCAAGAAGTCGAAACGACCAGCTCAATATCATCAACAAAAGAATCAATCAAATGAGAAGGCTCCTCCCTGTTTTATAACATTTTCCTTCCTCCAACCCTAAGGCCCATCTCCTCAATGTAGCCTCTTTCTCTTGCCACGTGCTCATCCTCATCTGCGCAGTAGCTTCTAGAGCATACGTGGGCCCCCTCTCTACGTGGTGCTTGGCCCCCCTTGGCTCCCCTTTAAGTCACAACGTTGTGCTACTAGGGAGGGTGTTTTATTCCACTTAAGTGAGTTAGACCCTCTTCACTCACTTTTTATTTATTAATAAACTATAGATGGCAAAATTGAACAAAATCGAATATTCCAATTAGCTGTCACTAATTAGGAATATTACAGTCTCCCCCAGCAAAATGTTGCTTGTCCTCAAGCAATTGAAGTGATGGATGCTGCAAAATCTTCTCACTCTCCCAAGTGGCATCCTCATCCGGCAAATTCTTCCACCTCACCAAGAATTCCCGGACTGTCCTGCTTCGTAGCTGCCTTTCCCTGGTATCAATAATAGCCTCTGGCTGCAACACGAAATGCCCCTCATCATCCGTGGGTGGTAGCTCCTCTGTCACTGTCACCTGCTGCCCCAGCGCCTTCTTCAGGCATGATACGTGAAAAATGTTGTGGATCTTGCTGCCTTGGGGCAGCTCCAACTCATACGCAACCTACCCAATCTTGCGTATCACCTTGTATGGCCCGTAAAAGCAGGGCTTGAGCTTCTCAACTCCCTTCTGCTTCAGCGACGACTGTCAGTATGGCTGTAATCGTAGGTAGACCAAGTCCCTTACCTCAAACTGTCTCTCCACTCGACCTACGTCAGCATACAGCTTCTGCTGGTTTTGTGCTGTAGCCATATTATCCTTGAGAGCTCGGAGAATGTCCTGACTCTCTTGGATCCAAATCTTGGCTCTAGGAGCCTTGCTAGCACCGAACATCACATCAGTAAAAGATAAGGAATGATACCCATACAAAGCATAAAATGGTGACATACCAATGGACATGTGATGTGTCGTGTTATAGCAGTACTTCCCCAGATGCAACCACTTCAGCCATGCTCGCTGCTGCCCACTAACATAGTTACGCAAGTAGCCCTCCAGCCACTTGTTAACTATCTCCATCTATCCATCCGTCTATGGGTGATAACTAGTACTCGGTGTCAACTCCGTCCCCACTAACCGGAAGAGCTCCTGCCAAAATCCGCCCATGAAGCGGCTGTCCCTGTCACTGATGATGGTCTTAGGAAGACCATGCAGCCTGGAATCCTCTCTGAAGAACAACTCGGCCACCTGTGCTGCTGTGTAATGCGCGGATGTGGCAAAAAAGTGCGCATATTTTTTCAGCCGATCAACGACGACAAAGATACAATCCTTGCCCTGCACCATGGGCAACCCTGTGATGAAGTCCATCGAGAGACTCTCCCATTTCCCCTCCGGAATGGGAAGAGGCTGCAACAATCCTGCGAGATGGCTCATCTCCCCCTTGTTCCTCTGACAAACATTGCACTCCCTGATTTGCTGGAGTATGTCCTCCTTGAGGCCCTTCCATGAGAACCTCTCTCTAATGGCCCTGTAGGTTTTGGTAAACCCCTGATGGCCTGCCAATGGAGAATCATGTGATGCCTGGAGTATCTTCTTCTTAAGCTGAGATCCCTCAGTCAAGAATATCCTGTCCCTATAGTAGATGATCTCATCGACCACCTGGTACCTGTCATCCGCCACCTGTCCATCCAAAACCTCACATGCAAATCTGTGCTTGGAGTACTCCACTAATAGTCGAGCCCTCCAATCTGTATCCAAGCTCATAAGAGATAACGTGGCTGGTCTACGTGAAAGGGCATCTGCTACCACGTTATTCTTACCCTTGACATACGCAATGTCAAAGTCATATGCTTAGATCTTACTGATCCACTTCTGCTGCCTCTCCTGTAGCTGCTTCTGCTCCAAAAAGAACCTGAGGCTGTTGTGATCAGTCCTCACCCTGAACCTGTTCCCTACCAAACACTGCCGAAATTTGGCCAAGGCATGTATAATGGCCAACATCTCCTTGTCGTATATAGAATACGACCCCTCGTGCGGAAGGAGCTTCCGGCTCTCAAAGGCTATAGGGTGTACCCCTTGCATCAATACTGTGCCGATCCCCTCTCCCGATGCATCACACTCCAAGACAAATGGCTGCGTAAAATCCGGCAATGCAAGCACTGGGTAGCTACTCATCACCCCCTTGAGCCTGTCAAAAGCTCGTTGTGTTGTATCTGACCAACTGAATGCCCCCTTCTTCGTCAAACCTGTAAGGGGTGCAGCAAGCTGTGAGAAAATCTTGACGAACTTCCTGTAATAAGTGCATATGTCAATGAATCATCGAAGTTCCGTCACGTTCCTCGGCTCCGTCCAATCCCTGATGGCCTTGATTTTCTCCTCATGGACTCTCTCTCCGTCCACTCCAATAATGTGACCCAAATAAAACATCTCCGTCATCCCAAACTCACACTTGGAGAGCTTAGCATAGAACTGTTGCTCTTCCAAGATATGTAGTTCTGCCTCTATATGTTGGAGATGCTCCTCCCAAGTCCTGCTATATATGAGTATGTCATCGAAGAAGACCAATACAAACTTCCTCAGATGATTGCGGAAGATATGGTTCATGCAAGACTGAAAAGTGGCTGGTGCATTGGTTAGCCCAAAAGGCATAACCAAAAACTCAAAGTGCCCATAATGACACCTGAAGGCGGTCTTGGGAATGTCTTGTTCCCTCACGTGAATCTGATGGTACCCTGATCTCAAATCAATCTTTGAGAAGAACTTGGCTCCTCTCAGCTCATCCATCAACTCATCGATCCTGGGTATAGGATACCTGTTCTTCAGGGTCTTCTTGTACAGGGCCCTGTAGTCATTACACATCCTCAAGGTGCCGTCCTTCTTCTTCACCAACACCACAGAAGAAGCAAACGGACTCGTGCTCGGTCTGATGTGCCCAGGAGCCAGCAACTCCTGGATGGCCTGCTCAATCTCATCCCGACAGGCTTTGGGATGC
Organism: Pinus albicaulis; assembly: GCA_034641835.2. NCBI lineage: Eukaryota > Viridiplantae > Streptophyta > Pinopsida > Pinales > Pinaceae > Pinus > Pinus albicaulis. The sequence continues at coordinate 1,065,084,650 of CM076579.1, forward strand.
CTATAGGGGGTAGTAATCACCGCCTGAATGCCCTGCTCAAGCTCAATGGTGTGCTCGAACCCTCAGTCCGGTGGCCGACCTGGTGGTATATCCCCAAACACTGCATCATACCTGTCAAAGATGGCCTGTATATCTGGATGAACTGCTCGACCTGTGGTCTCTACCTCTCATGCCCGCAACTCAACCACCCACTCTATGTCTCCCTTATGGAAATCTCCCTCCATCCGGTGTGCCGAAACTGTCTGAGGTGGGTAAGTGTGCATCCCACAGATCGTCTCATGCTTCTTGGTCTTCTTATCATCCCACTCCATCTCTAAGGCCTCCCAATCCGTGGTGATCTTCCCCAGAGTAATCAACCACTGAACACCCAATACCATATTGGTATCTGGTATGTTGACCACGAAGAAGTGATCGGTCACGGTGTAGGTACCCATCGTCACTGCCAACTATGGAACATACCGGGCACACTGCATCGTCTGGGCTCCTGGGACCAAAACTGAAAATCCGTCAAAGCTCTCGGTCGGTATCCCTCTCCGCTCGACCATTTGTGCATCAATGAAGTTGTGGGTTGCCCCACTATCAACCAAAACTGACACTCGCTGGCCACATACTGTCCCTCGTACGTGCAGTGTCAAATACTTGGGAACTCCTCGCAAAGCTGCAAGGGTCCCTCCTGTGGGTGCAAAAGTTTCACCTCCTCTCCCTGGAGGTGGAGGTGGCAACTGATCCTAGGCCATCTGACTATGTCCTGCCTCCTCATCCTCCTCCTCATCCTCTTCCCCACTATCATCGAAGAAGACCTCAATGAAGTGTGCTTTGCCAGCAGCACACCTATGCCCTGGTGCCCATGGCTCCTGACAAGTGAAGCACAACTGCTTCTTCCTCAACTCCCTCCTGGCATCATCATCTATCTATGCCCGTCTCGGATTCCCCTTTGGAGGCGGAATCCTCACATCCTTCCCCTTGGGCTGGAAATCCTGTCTCTGGGGGTAAGGTGTCCGAGTCCTGGGCAATGCATCCTGTAAGTCTCGGGTCTTGCTAATAGCATCCTGAAGTGTAGCTGGTCTAGTAGATCTGACTAGACCCCGAAGTGGCTCTGCTAACCCCTCCACAAACATATAGATCATCCGTGTTGCGGATAGATCTGGCACCATCACTGAAACCCTCAAGAAGTCTGCAATGTATGTCTCTGGGCTCCCAGTTTGCTTGAGCCTCGTCAGCTCTACAAAGTGCTGTTCCGGATCTCTCCGGTCAAATCGCTCCATCAATCTCCTAGTAAACTTGGCATACGTCGTCACTGTAGAGTGTCCGAGTGTGACCATCCCATGGAACCACCAGTCCTGGGCCTCACCATCCAAATGTAATGTCGCCACCTTGATGGCCTCCGTCTCCGACATCTGGTTAAGCTGGAAATAGATGTCCAGCGTCTCAACCCAAGACTTTGCCAAACTGTTTGATGACCCATCAAACGTAGGCAAATGGAATCTGCTAGATGTGCGGTGGCTATCTCCATCATGATAATGCCGGTGCCCTCTATGATGGTCGCGGGGTCTACTATCCTGCTGGAGCTGAACAAAATCTCGGAATGAGAGAGCATCCCTGAACTCTTGCTCGTATGCCTGATACTCTGCAAAATACTCGCCCATGTGTTCGGGCTCTGCCTCCTGCTGGGCTCTTGCCCCTGTGTCTGCTCCCGAGAAAGTGGGCATGGTAGAGTGTGTAGGTGCATGTGATGCCATTGGCTGAGGAGTATCATGCTGAGCAGCACCATGCTCCGGCAAATGGTGTGATGTACCTGATCCCTCTCCTACCTGGAATACCCGTGGGGTCTCACGCTGTCTAGCCTCTACAGTAGTGAATCTCTGACCCATCACCTCAATCTATCTCGCTAAATCCTGCACCGATTTGAGGAGTGCCTCCCCAAACTGTTTGGCCTCCGTGTCATCTGCCATCGGCTCTCTCTGCTCTGAATCTGAGACAGGCTCCTCCTGCTCTGCGTCTGTCACAGGCTCCTCCTGCTCTGTGTCCACCACCCGAACATAATCTCCCTCTCTGTAGGTGTTCTCCAACCTACGCTCACAATCTCTGTACTTCCTGCCTCTGTAACAAATATATGGTCTCTTCCCCGGTGTCATAGACAACTAGCTCCACAGGCTGAGCCAGAACTATGCTCTGATACCACTTTAATATCCCGTTTCGGGCATATCTCTAAAACACGACAAACTCCAACCAGAGATGGACTGGGAGGGCGTTTACCAGATATGCCGCCTCTAGAAAGAGGACGAAATCTGGAGGCTACCTAGCCCTTTCCAGACTCTATCTTAGAGTATGAAATAAACACACCAAGTGGTATAGAACTAGAATGCTCAAGAATATATAAAAATAACAGTGTAGTAGACATATAATAACATAGAAAGAATGTTCGGCAACTCATCCAGAAATATAGAGAGGAAATGCTAAGTCATTTTATTAAACTGAGAAATATAATGAAGTACAATAGGTGATCGGAGTGATGGCACCTAAACTTGCTCGAGGCAAGTGAAGAAATACTCTTAGAATACACCAGAAATGGCTGCTCTTTGAATTGCGTCCCAGCTGCTGGAAAACTGCCGTGTAGCTGCTACCACTGAAATGAACTGATAACTAGGGGTTTCTCCCCTTGCCGGAATGAGCTGAAAATCTGGAATCCTTCTCTACTCACCAATCCTGACAAAACCCAGAAACCATATCAGAAATGGCCGACCTACGAAAAACACCCCCATGGGGAATTACGCTGGCCTCCAAGGCTCTACGCAGAGGCTAAATGAGAATGACTAAAATACCGCCTCAAACTCCACCAAAATCCTCCCAAAGGCAAAGGCTGATACTCTGCTCAAAAACTCGGCTCAAATCTCCTGCAAAAAACCTGATCCAGAACACCTCCTAAATGGACTGCGTCCTCCCTCTCAGTGACTCCGCAGTCTCTATGAATGCTCAACTCTGCAACAAACCCAAACACCAAAGCCTCCTGCAAAATGCTGAAGAAATAACCTTGCCCGAGGAGGCACTCGAAGTCCCCTGGGGCTAAGGGCGAGATCTCCGATCGGCATTAAACAGTGCTGCAGACAGGCTAAACAGCTAGCGTGCTCAAGAAGTCGAAACGACCAGCTCAATATCATCAACAACAGAATCAATCAAATGAGAAGGCTCCTCCCTCTTTTATAACATTGGCCTTCCTCTAACCCTAAGGCCCATCTCCTCAACGTAGCCTCTCTCTCTTGCCACGTGCTCATCCTCATCTGCGCAGTAGCTTCTAGAGCATACGTGGGCCCCCTCTCTACGTGGTGTTTGTCGCCCCTTGGATCCCCTTTAAGTCACAACGTTGTGCTACTAGGGAGGGTGTTTTATTCCACTTAAGTGAGTTAGACCCTCTTCACTCACTTTTTATTTATTAATAAACTATAGACGGCAAAACTGAACAAAATTGAATATTCCAATTAGCTGTCGCTAATTAGGAATATTACACATAGATACTTGAAGTGAAGTTTCCCGATCCCTCCAGTAGAGCATTCAATACCATGTGAAAATTTTTGAAACTACTTAACAGAAATTTCTACTGCAAAGTTCTGGTTTAATTCTCCTACTTGCGTTTTTACATTTACAAGTTATTTTCATAAATATTCAGAAAATAGTGAAGTAAACACACTGCAGATATACACATACGTATAGATCAAGTACTGAAGGAATAAGCACACATGACAAATGACACACAAGATTTTTCGGACAAATGTCCTCGGAAAACCCAATGCGGAAAAACTAGTGCAGCAGCTCTTGAGGATTTTATTATTATGTAGAATTCGGAATAAAAACAAGGGCACCAGTAGTGGTTTGCCCAACAGAGAAATCTTGGCAGATGTACCTCTATCTCCGAAGACAAAACATATGGCCGATTCAACTGAGAATGAGGAACCCCACAGGTGCCTATGTAGTCACTGGGTCACCCTTCAATGTGGTTGCGTCACCCCTTCTAGATCTGTTGAATACGAGCCCTTTTTGGCCCACTGAAGCCTCAACGTTGCATCCTCTAGCTTTGCGTCAACCCCTCCTGGCTTGCGTCACCCTTTTATGACTGGGTCAGCCTCTGCGTTTGCTCAGCGTGAGCCTGGTTGGGTCTGTCACCCCTATTGGGCCTTCGATGCCTCTGCGTCACCCCTCATAGACTGTGTTGCCTCTCTGGTACGGATCTGCTTCTCTGCAATTGTATTCTCAGCCTCGGATCTGAAATCCCTCTGTCCATCCGCCCCTCGTTGCATTGCAAGCTCACTCGAAAATTCTCAACAAACTGCGCCCCAGAATTTCGAATTAGCTTAACTACTACCGCTATGTGTGTGTTCTCAAATTGACCCCAAGCCTTCCTTTAATACTTTTCTCGTTGAACAATCAACGACCGTGATCTAATCTCTAATCGACGACTAAGATTAGAAAAGACTTGATCCTCGTCACTTAAAACATTCTCACCCACATGTTTAAATTAATTCCATTTAATTGTTTAATTTCCCTAAGTTAGATTTAGGGTCTCCATTAAAATAATTAATTATTGGAATAACTTAGGTTCCATGTGGAATTTCTCCAAAATATTTTTGGGTCTTGGAGATCTCATGTGTTTTAGCCCCTCCACAAAGTTTCGGAGCTAGAGCATATTCGATGCTATCCAAAAATCAACACACCACTATAGTCATTTCTCTGTCAGACATTACTTCTCCCAATTCTGGCAGTTGATCTTGCATTTCATAAATCTTCATAAACTATGAAGTGATTCCTTCCTCTCTTGACAACTTCAACTTGTATAGTTCTTGTCTCAGATGTGAAAATTCTACTGCAGTATCATGGTTTACTTCTTCTACTTGATTGAACTATACAAGTTATCTTTAGAAATTAGATTCAGAAACACCGAAGTAAAATATGAGGGTTTATTTTATTAAGTAGAATCTGAGTACAACAAATTTGGGTTCCAGATATGGAAAACCCGACAGAGAATAAAAGAAATTTGTAGCTAACCTGTTGTTCCAAGACCAAATATCTGACTGATCCACACTCTCAAACGGGATTTACAAGACTTAGCCCGGATCTGGCCCTAGACACACCAACACTACCCTTGAAGCCCCAGCGTCAGCCTTGCCAGGCTTTGTGTTCCTTTGCGCTCCTCAGAGAGGGACTGTGTAACAACACAGTGGGTGACGCAGTCTTTACGCTGCCTCTGGAGGCCTCTGCGTAACTTCTGAAGCTCCTTGAAGTTGCAGCGCTGCCCCTCCTGGGCCTGCGTAGAGGTTGAAGCCCTGCACTGCGCAGTTGCTACATAGCCTCTCTGCTCCTCTTCACTGTCCTTGTTTTCTGCTCCTCTGCCTCTTGCTGACTCTTGGCTCCGGGATCAGATCATTCCCTTTGCCAATATTACCCCTCGCTGCAGAAAATTTCTCCGGAAATTCTTAGCAAACGCTACCCTAGAATTCCAGATTAGTCTCTCAGCTCTGCCTCTGTGTGTGTCTCCAATTGACCCTCAAGCCTTTCTTTTATACTTTTTCATTCATCTCATCAATGACCGAGATTAAACACTCATCAACGACTGAGATTAAAAGACTATTTGATCTGTGTCTTTTAGAACATTTCAGCACATGCGTTAATTAATTCACTTTAATTATTTAATTTTTCTAAGTCTAGACTTAGGAAATCCATTAAAATAATTAATTATTTGAATAACTTGAACACCAGCTGAAATTTCACAAAACACTTTCTGGGTTTTTGAGTTTAAGTGTGTCTTAGCCCCTCCACAAAATTTCAGGGCTAGAGCACACCCGATGCTACACCAACTACACAAAATCTCAACACTCCCTCTTAGCATGGAGTGTGCTCTAGCAATACATCCACACCATGCACTGTAAGATCTTACTGTTGGTTTTTGTGTTGCTGATGCTTAGCATACTGCCCTTCATCCACTGCACTGCTGCTCTCTGGAGTCTGTACTGCTGCCCATGCCACTGCCATTGACACTACCACATCTGTACTGCAACTCCCTCTCAAATTGCTGCATCATGCTGCCCATAGCACTGCCACTGCTAATTGCTGCACAACAAGTGATCCAGGTGGATATTGGTGGCCACCCACCTATTCCACTTAGGCCCCCATCATTGTCTCTTTCAGTTTTTCAGTTTTGGCATAACTTACTATTTTTAGCAGTTTTTCGGGTCCTGAACTTCTGGAGCCGTTTTGAGGCCCTAAACGATGTTTTTTGGGCATCGCGCAGCAAGCAAATATCATTTCGTTTTAGAATAATATTCATGGCAAAAGTTGTAGTCCTCGGATAGAGCTTTCTAATGATGTATCATGTGCATCAAACGGAGATAGTATGCCAAAGTTACGTCCCTGGGAAGTTGAAACACCAATTTACCCAAACGGGGCCCATAGTTTTGGCGCTTCATCTCCTAGGGTTAGGTTTTTTGATGTTTAGGGTTCTCCATTGTTTCTCAATAATAAATAGGCCCTCGAGCCTCATTGTAACTCAGTTCAGAGGCCTGTAGCCGCCACATCTCTTCTCAGAGATAGCTACCAGTGCCCTAGCTAGTTTTATTTCCATTCGGTCTGTAAGCAAATTTCAGTTCTTTGATATTAATGAAATGAAGTGTTATTTCCGCTGCATCTCTGTATTTATGGTTATGTGTTTATTCTGTTGCGTTCCTGTATAAATCCGGATCAGTGGTATCAGAGCGGTCTGCTTTTTCTCGATCCTTCTTTGCATGTCCCCAACGAGGTCGGGGTATAAGGAGCTAGGGCTTGATCTGGTGGAACCTTTGCAAGATCAGCCTCGCAAACCTCGACGGACGCCCATTGGGGACGAAAAGAAAGATGAGGGAGCAGGAGATCCTATCAAAATATTGCTCGAGGAGGCCCTCGAAAGACAAAGGAACGTGATGATGGATAACTTTGCTCAGATCCTTCAACGGCTACCCACCGGCGGCGCATCTGCATCCAGCAGCCACTCTGGAGGCGCGACTCCTTTTAAGGTACAAGTAAATTTTGACATTCCCCTATTTGAGGGTCAAATAGACGCAGATGCTGTAGATAAATGGTTGAATCTGTTAGAAGGATATTTCTCGGTTCATGACTTTTCAGACCGGGAGAAGATTATTTTTGCACTCCTCAAAGCTACCCCCCATGTTAAGGACTGGTGGGAAACCTACTGTGAGAACAAGGACCAGACAGAACCCTCTCTGTTCTCGGCCGTACCAACCTGGAATTCTTTCCGAGACGCCGTCAAGGAACAGTACTATCCCGTGGGGAGCTATGAGGACAAGTACATACAATGGACCACGCTGCGACAACAAAGGGATCAAGATGTGCACGAGCTGACGAATTTGTTCCATACCCTGCGCACAAAGTTGAGTATCAAAGATTCAGAGAAACATTTGGTGCTAAAGTATCCCAGCTGCCTGCACAGATACATTCAGGAGGAAATGGAGTTCCTCAACATCTCCTCGCTTGGTACGGCATACCGGTATGCTGCCAAGATTGAGCAGAAATTCAAACAGAAGAAGCGAGACTTTGGATCTGCGAATCAAAAGCAAGGAAAAGGTGCTTCCAAACCGCAGAACAAAGGACAGAGCATGGCGGCTAAGGACAAAAGACAACCCGTCAAAGCCACAAGAAAATAACAAGACCGCAAAGCCAAAGAAGGACACGGGAAAGTGGTGTGAGTTCCATAAGAGCTCCACTCACAACACAAGTGAGTGTCGGGCCAAGCAATCGCTAGTGGCCGAGATGAGGGCTTCTGAGTCAGATGCATGCTCTGACTCTGAATCAGAACCTGAAAAGGGGAATGAAAAAGGGAAACAGATTATTGATGCGGAGCCCAACGCCACTGTTGCCACTACAAAGGTCCAGAAGGAGGAACCGAAAGATCCAGAGGAGGAGGAACGTCCCTTCCACTCCCAGATGTGGGTAAAGGGCTCCCCTGTACAGTTCATTGTCGACAATGGGAGCCAAAAGAACCTCATTTCAGCAGACGTCGTGAAGCGGTTGGGCTTGCCGACCACAGCTCACCCACATCCATACACCATCGGGTGGCTTCACCAAGGACGAGATCTCCGCGTTAGCCAGCAGTGCCGCCTTCCCTATAGCATCAAGCCCTTCACGGATGAGGTATTATGTGACGTTGCTCCTATTGATGTTTCTGATGTACTATTAGGACAACCATACTTGTGGAAGCGTCATGCTGTGTATGAGTCTCGACCTCGTGCTGTTATTGTTACTTTGGGAAATAAGTTGTACAGGATACCAGAGGTACCACCTCCTGCCGCTATCTCTTTGGTTACCGCAAAACAATGCAGTAAGCTCATTTCCCAAACCAGGAAATTCGTTTTCCTGATGATCCGCCCCTAGGACAAGAAGAAGACTGTGGCCATGACCTCCAGACAGGGCTCCTCTGCACAACAACAACAAATGGATAAGGTTGTGGAGGAGTACGGGGACATATTCACCTCACCCACAGGGGTTCCTCTGCACTGTCAGGTCAAGCACCCGATTGATCTGACCCCCGGTGCGCCGCTACCTAATGGACTGATCTATCGGCGCTCTGTTCCGGAGAATGATGAAATCAAGAGGCAGATTCAGGAGCTGTTGTAGAAAGGTCACATCAGACCAAGTTCATCACCCTGTGGGAGCCCGATCGTGTTGGTACAGAAGAAGGATGGGACGTGGAGACTTTGTATTGACTATCGGGCGCTGAACAAGATCACTGTCCGGAATAGGTACCCAATCCCACGGATTGATGACCTTCTGGACCAACTCAAAGGTGCAAAATATTTCAGCAAGATCGACCTGAAGTCTGGGTATCACCAGGTACCAATTGAACCTTCCGATGTGTGGAAGACTGCCTTCAAAGCCAAGGAAGGCCTTTTCGAATGGCTATTCATGCCTTTCGGGTTGACGAATGCTCCCGCCACCTTCATGAGGATGATGGATGACATCTTGCAGCCATTCACCAACTCATTTGTAGTGGTGTACTTGGATGACATTCTGATCTTCAGCCAGACTTGGGAAGAGCACCTTCACCACATTCGACAAGTCCTCCAAACACTGCAGCAACACAAGTTGTGTGCCAATTTGGAGAAGTGCACTTTTGGCATGACCCAGGTTCAATATCTGGGATACATTATTAATGAAAGGGGGGTGCATGTGGATCCAGCCAAGATCCAAGTCATTCGGGATTGGCCAGCCCCAACCACTATAACAGAGCTTCGCAGCTTTCTGGGTCTTGCTAATTTCTACCGTAGATTCGTGTTGGGATTCTATCATATCACTTGGCCCTTGAGTCAAGTCACCAAGGGAGGAGCGAGAGCAAAATTCTTTTGGTTGGAACCTCAACAGAAGGCATTCACAGAATTGAAAAATCGCCTCTGTTCTGCCCCAGTGCTCACATTACCAGACTTGCAACAGCCATTTGAGATCGAGACAGATGCCTCCGACTATGCTATTGGGGCAGTTCTTACTCAACAGGGACATCCAGTGGCATATCACAGTGAGACATTGTCTGAGACAGTTCGCAAGTATCCCACTTATGACAAAGAAATGTATTCCATTGTGCAAGCCTGTCGACAATGGAAGCATTACATTCTTGGGAAGGAAACAATCATCCACACAGACCACCGGCCCCTGCAGTTCATACAAACACAAGGGAAGTTGCAGAATGATCGCCATCAGAAGTGGTCCACATATCTGCAACAGTTTCATTTGAACATCAAGTACAAGAAGGGTAGCACCAATAATGGTGCAGACTGCCTCAGCCGACCACCGATCGTGGCGCTCACCACCGTGCTCAACTCTTGTGGGCACGAGACTTCTGATTGGCCGCTTCTCTATGAGAGTGACCCAGAATTCGGCCACACTTACAAGGCACTCTTGGGGGGCACGCAAGTTCCAAATTTTCACCTCCAAGATGCACTTTTATGTCACCCGGGACACCTTTGTGTTCCTTCAAGCGAGCATGCCAAGATGATATGGGAAGCACACTACAGTCGAGTCGATGGGCATTTTAGGGTCGAGAAAACAGTAGCAATACTACAGAAGTATTTCTATTGGCCAAACCTTCGAAAGGATGTCGAGAAGCACATCAGATCCTGCACTGCTTGTGCCATTGCCAAACCGGCCTATATACTCCTCTACCTACCCCTAGTCGACCTTGGGAATCCATCTCCATGGATTACATGTCGGGCCTGCCTTCTACTAAGCATGGAAATGACTGTGTTTTTGTGGTCGTCGACAGATTCTAGAAGATGGCCATTATGGCGGCCTGCAAGAAGAATATCACAGCAGAAGCCACTGCTAAACTCTTCTTTGAACGAGTGTGGGTGCACTTTGGGATCCCACAGTCTATCATATCAGATCGAGATAGCAGGTTCCTCGGCACATTTTGGTCCAGCCTCTGGTCAATGTTGGACACAAAGCTCACCAAGTCCACAGCTTTCCATCCCCAAACAGATGGCCAGACAGAGGTCGTCAACAGAATGATTGTACACATTCTGCGCATGTACAATTCAAAGCATCCACGCACATGGGACGAGAGCCTCCCTTATGTACAACATAGTTATAACCGGGCTCTCCACAGTTCAATTGGCCATAGCCCCTTTCAGGTGGGCTTGGGATTCTAGCCACTATGTTCCATTGACGTAGCCATGCCATTTGCAGCTGCTCAGGCCGATTCAGCGCACGTCCAGTCTGAAGTTGACAAAGCAAGTAGCTTCATCGAGCGCATTCAACACATCCGCCAACAGGTTCATGATATATTGGACGGAGCCAATGCGAAGTACAAGCAGCGCCATGATCAACACCGGGTGCCACACAACTTCCAGGTGGGCGACAAAGTATGGCTACATTTGCAGAAGGAGCGCCTCACTGGACCTCACCGCAAGCTTCGCCGCTCCCGGAAATACGGGTTGTACACCGTCACGAGGCTGTAAAGGAGCAAATGCTTTCAAGCTTGGTCATCCTCCATTCCTTGAGTCTGTACCTTCTGCACCTAGTCTTCAATGTGGATCACCTTTGTCCTTACTTCCCACCTCTACTGGACACCTCGGACATTGCAGAACAACTCACACCAACAGAGTTAAACCCAGACTGCATGGAACAGGCCACCACAGATTGTATCATGGACATGCAAATCAAGAACATTCGCCAGCAGAAGATCCAACTATATCGGGTTGTCAAAGCTGGCCAACTCCTGCACCAAGGAAAGTGGTTCACCAGGGACCAAGTTCAGCAGAAATTTCCTCATCTCATGGAGGAACTTAACGCAATGGGGACCATTGCTTCCTAAAGGGGGAGGAATGATCCAGGTGGATATTGGTGGCCACCCACCTATTCCACTTGGGCCCCCACCATTGTCTCTTTCAGTTTTTCAGTTTCGGCATAACTTACTATTTTTAGCAGTTTTTCGGGTCCTGAACTTCCGGAGCCGTTTTGAGGCCCTAAACGATGTTTTCTGGGCATCGCAACATCCAAAAAATATCATTCCATTTCAAAATGATATTCATGGTGAAATTTGTATTCCTCGGATAGAGCTTTCTAATGATGTGTCATGTGCGTCAAACGGAGATAGTATGCCAAAGTTACGTCCCTGGGAAGTTGAAACACCAATTTACCCAAACGGGGCCCATAGTTTTGGCGCTTCATCTCCTAGGGTTAGGTTTTTGGGATGTTTAGGGTTCTCCATTGTTTCTCAATAATAAATAGGCCCTCGAACCTCATTGTAACTCAGTTCAGAGGCCTGTAGCCACCACATCTCTTCTCAGAGATAGCTACCAGCGCCCTAGCTAGTTTTATTTCCATTCTGTCTGTAAGCAAATTTCAGTTCTTTGATATTAATGAAATGAAGTGTTATTTCTGCTGCATCTCTGTATTTATGGTTATATGTTTATTCTGTTGCGTTCCTGTATAAATCCGGATCAACAAGTTAGTTGCCGATAAGTAAGCAACTGAAGGATTTCTGCCCAACTGTTTGACAAATAAGTCAAGTTGCATTTATCACTGAAGCTCCCTGGTTGCTGATTTACGCTATCCTCTTGAAGCTACTGCACTGCTGCAACTCTACATTGCGTGAGCTCAGCCTCTTTGCGCTACTGAAGTCCCATCAGCCTTTGCATTGTTGCCTCCACGCTGCTGCTGCGTCTGCATTACGTTGCTCCCTCTCCAACTCTTAAGCTCTCCCTTCTGCTTCAATGTGGCCTTCTGCAACCATCTCCCGACTCATCCTGCTATCGTCTTAAAGTAAGGCTCCTGTAGCTCGTATGTGATCCAAGAGTAGGGCGTACTCAAGGATCCCGCCACTGTCTGTTGATGCTCTACAGATCCATGTCACCCCACCTCTTCTCTCGAGGTACATGAGCACTCATGGCTGCATCATCATCAAAACCATCATCCTTTGTTGTTGTAGCCTTGGAATCAGAAGCTCCTTTGTCCTTCTTCTTAGGACAAGTGTTGGCGAAGTGTCCAAGTTCACCACAGTTAAAGCACCAGACCTTGGAAATGTCCCTCTTCTTCTTCCCTTGTTGTTTTCTTTCTTTTGATGCAAGGGCTGCATCATCTTCCTCTTCTTTCTTCACTCTAACTATCCCACCACTGATATTCTGCTTCTTGGTGATCCTCCATATCTCCTCTTGGTGGAGGATAGCCCACATGTCTGCCCAGGATGGTAAAGCTGCTTTGCCTAGTATACTCTAGACAAATGTTTCCCATTCCTCGGAGACTGCATTCAGGACAGTCCTTACTAAGAGTCCTTCGTATGGTGTTGCACCCATGCCAACTAGTTGGTCTCAAATGGTCTGAAGTCGAAAAAGGAAAGGATCTATTTCCTCACTCTTCTGCATCTAGAAAAGCCTCAGATGAAGTCATAGATATACTTACTTGAATATATGTTTTCTTCCTCTACTGGCTTCTTCCTTGTTGATCGTGTAGATAGTAGTAGAAGCTCCCTCTTAGATATATTTCTTCAAGAGTGGTGTTAAGCGATAGATCTCCTTGGATCCTTGATGATGATGATGATGATCAAGGATGGCTTGATGATGACTTCAGCAAAATGATGATTTGATGATGTCTCCAATAATGTTGACTTGGCTTTAATTATGAAATAGCTCTAGCTTCCTTGAAGATAAAGATCACCTCCTTGATCTTGCTTTTCCTCTTGAAAGGATCTTGATGTATAAGTCCTTTGAGTAAGGTCTTTGATCTTCTTGAGATGGCTTGAGGATTTTCCTAACTTCCTGCAAACTTCTCCTTCTTGAATGAAGGAAGATCTTCTTAGATATGGAGAACAAGTAGATATTTCTTTCAGGCTTCATGACTTCTTGAAAACAGATCCTTGGTATCTTCTTGAAAACTGATCCTTGATGTCTTCTTTGAAGACCTTGTGTCTTCTTGCTAAACTGCCCTTTCTTGTCTTCAACACTTTAGCTCTGATACCATGTTGATAAATTAGGGCTTTTATTATAATTTCTCTTTCATGATAATTACTTGTGATTTCGTTATACTTCTTTCACTTAGATATTATCTTTGTTAGATTATTACATTCTTCATTAAGTCAATTATCAAATGCACAAGAGACACAAATATTTAGGCTATCAAGCCAGGGCCAAAATCTCTCCCTCTTGGAGAGGAAAACCCGAAAGTAATTCTTCTTATAGATCTTCAATTGAAGAGTAACATAACCATGACACAGACCCTTGACACCAGTATGGCTCCAAGACCCTTGTCACTGCTCTTCTCGGCTTCTCTAGTTGATCTCAACTTTCTGCACTACTTTGCACCAATGTTAGGAAAGCTCGGTTCCTAGCCTTAAACAGTGATCTCCTTTTTTGCCCTTCTAGCCTCGGCCTCCTTGACAAATATCTTCCTTCTAGCTGCAATGTATATCCTTGATCCTTCTGAGGTATCCAAAATCTGTTAGCCCAAGACCGAGATTCCTTGCACACCTTGCAACCTTCTTAGTCACCCTCTTTTGAACTGTATTGCAAACTTTTGCACCCTACTGATGTAGTCCTTGGCACTATGGGAGATGTCCTCAATTCAGAGATTAGCACTGCCTCTCCTCTGAATTGATCACAGTATCCTTCACGCACTAGGTTGCATACTATGTAGACCGAGACCTTAACCCTTTGTTGTAGCCTTTCCTTCTGCGGTATATGTCTCCTCTTCTTGCACTACAACTCGTACTTATCTCACAAACTTATACCCAAAACATAGATCTTCTTATGCCCTTGCTGTGCTACCTCTATTCTTCGCTGAACTGCCTTTCCACTTTGCACCAAATCACAGACCTTATCCTCGTACTTGATTGCAGAATTGATCCAAACTAACTGTCATGTTATGAGGCTGCAATCCTCTTATTTACATGACTCTAATTATATTTATGACAAGATGACCAAATCCTAAAGACATCAAGAAGAAGTCTTTGGCCTATAATAAAAACTCCTTGCACATGAAACCCATGAGGCAAGCATTACAAAATACATTTTATTATCTTTGTCTTCTTCATTACATAAATTCATAATACAGTTAGAATGTGGCATCCTTCTAGCACCAGTAGGAGGCCGATCCCTTCTTGAAGCAGAAGCCTTAGCAGGAGCAGAAGCATCTAAAACCACTATACTAGCTTAACACGCAGCAGCAGTGTTCGCATCTACCCATCTTACTAAGGCTCGTGAAAAGCAAAGGTAGTACCTTCTATCCCTTCTTCCAAGGGCAGTTCCTTCCACCCCTTGTCCCATCCTGTAGCTTCACTACGAGCCGTTCTAACCCCCACCTGAATGTGGACAGCATCCTGCATTGCCCTCTGTCCCAGCTTATCCATTGCTACCAGACACTATAGAGGCCGTGGGTCCGTCATCCTTATATTATAGATACGCACCAGATGCCCAATGTACATTATGTCTGTCGTTCCTAGATACAGGAGGAGGAGCTGCTGTAGGTCCGTTGCTATTGCTCACTGCAGGAGATTCTATAGAAATTCACCATAGTATGTGAGTTGCCCAGGTAAACCCTGGGAGAGTATCGCTCTTGCCACCTCAGCCACTCGACCCAACTAATTCCTCTGCCTTCCGTAACTGCTACTGCTGGTGGGGCCTGGTTCCGGAGGCTTTACCTGATCTCTGTAAAGAAGGCTTTGCTTATTGGGCCCTCGTTACTATCCCTCGTTCTTAGACCAGCCAAGCCAGTGTGAAAGGCTTGGCCTTATGCACAAGACAGATATATAAGTCTTTACCCTTTCTTTCTCACGGGTTGTGCAAATAAAAAGGTTCAGGGGATGCGGCAGGTAATGTAAAGGATCAAGGTGTAATCTGCCTTCTCTCGGTACAATTTACAAGTCTTTATGAAGATCAAACCTAGTTACACTTTTCAACACCCATCGATTTCTTGGAACTCCAACGACCAAGATTAAATTTTAATCAAGGGTTAGAATCATCTTGAAGTCGATCTGTGTGAGTTTCTAGACTATTCTCACCTTGATATTAAAAAATAGGTTGATAATCTAATTAAGTCATCTCTAGGTGGAATTTCCAGAAATGATTTCTGGGTTTCGGATATCTCATGTATTCTAGCCTCTCCACCAAAGTTTCCTAAGTTTAGACTTAGGGTGGAATTTCCCAAAACGATTTCTGGGTTATCTGAAATGTATGTCTCTAGGCCTCTCCAAAAAAGGTAGCATCGGATGTGCTCTAGCTTTGAAACTTTGTGAAGGGGCTAGAACACATGAGATCTCCAAGACCCATAAATCGTTTGGAGAAATTCCACCCGGAGCTTAAGTTATTCAAATAATTAATTATTTTAATGGAGACCCTAAGTCTAACTTAGGGAAATTAAATAATTAAAGTGAATTAATTTAAAGACGTGGGTAAGAATGTTTTAAGTGATGAGGATCAAGCCTTTTCTAATCTTAGCCGTGGATTAGAGATTAGATCACGGTCGTTGATTCGTCAATTGGAAAAGTATTAAAGGAAGGGTTAGGGTTAGTTGGAGAATACACATAGAGTGACAACACTTGAGCTAAGTCGAAATTCTGAGGCGCGGTTTGCTGAGAATTTTTGAGTGAGCTTGCAGTGCAGCGAGTGGCAGATCGGTAGAGGGATTTCAGATGCGAGGCCGAGAATACATAGGCAGAGAGGCAAATACGTACCGGAGGAGCAGGGCAGCCCAGGAAGGGTGACACAGAGGTAGCATAGGCCCAGCAGGGGTGACGCAGACCCAGCGAGGCTGTCGTAGAGCCAACGCAGAGGCTGACGCAGTCACAGAAGGGTGACGTAGAGCTAGGAAGGAGAGCGTTGGGGTTTCAACGGGCCAGAAAGGGCTCTTATTCAGCAAATCCAGAAGGGGTGACATAGCCACACTGAAGGGTGACGCAGTGACTGCATAGGCACCTGTGGGGTTCTTCATCCTCAGCTGAATCAACCATATTTTCTTTCTCCGGAGATAGAGGTACATCTATCGGGATTTTCTCTGTTGGGTAAACCACTACTGGTACCCTAGATTGTATTCAGAATTCTGCATAATAATAAAACCCTCAACAGCAGTTGCACTGGTTTTCTCGCATTGGGTTTTTCCAGGAACATTTTTCCGAAAAATCTTGTTTTTCCTTTGTCATGTATGCTTAATTCTTCAGTACTTGATCTATATGTATGTGTAGATCTGTAGTGTGTTTACTTTGTTGTTTTCTGAATATTTCTGAAAATAACTTGTAAATGTGAAAACACAAGTAGGAGAAGTAAACCAGATTTCTGCAGTAGAATTTTCTGTTATGTAGATTCAGGAATTTTCACATGGTATCAGAGGTATTGCAGATCAGGGGGAGTTGAAGCCATTAGCGAAGTGACAAAGTTTTTGCTACAGGAAGGCGACTAAGACAGCACAGATCCAAAAAGATGCAACACAACACCAGATGGACAGAGAAAACCCAACAAAGGTGACACAAGCCTCTCTAGCTCACATAGAGCTAACACAAAGGCTGGCGCATGCCCAGAAGGATGACAAAGATCCTGTCTAGCTCACGTAGAGTTGACGCAGGTCCAAGAGGGTGACGCTGTGCCAGTTGCCGTGGCTGGAGGTGCAGTTTTGTTTTTCGAAGTTGCTGGTGGGGCATTGTTTCTGTTGGTATAGAACCATGTCTAGCAGGGTTGAAAAAGTAAGGGGAAACATTTCTTCAACAGACTGTCTAGCCAAAAAGTCCGAGATTTGATCAGCGGAGTGATTGGAGAAGGTTGATTCGATAGAATTGGTGGAGGATTTTCGAGAAGGAAATCACTGGTCAGAGGGAGCGTATTCTCTAGAGGGTTTCTTTCGCCAAGAAACCCAGATCCGGTCTCTTGCTAAGAGTAGTAGCAGAAGAAGGGGGAAGAGCATCTGTTTTGACATTTTGAGCAGAGATGGCCTCGCATGGATTAAGGGATCAAGACAGCCTAGATGGTGCTTCTAACTTCGTCATTTGGAAATCCAGAATCTAGAAAATCCTTGATGAATATCGTATCAAAGATCATGCCGAGAGGGTTGTAGCCATTCCTGTCGATGTTGATCCATTAAAGAAGTATGAGGAAAATCAAGCACGGGTTAGGCGCTTGATTATAGACGGGGTGAAGCATCATCAGGTCCCACACATTGCTGAAAATAACACGGCAAATGAGATGTGGAGAATGTTGACCAAGTTGTATCAAGGCACCTCCGTCCAGTGGAAGATGCTTTTGGAGAATCAGCTGTGGCTATTTAAGATGCACAAGGGAGAGGAAATCTACCCCTTCCTCACTAGATTGAAGACAATTCGAGATCAGTTGGTTGCTATGGGGGCAAATCCTGATGAGTTTCTCATGGTGAGGACGAATGCAGTCACCGATGATTGGGAGAGCTTTTTTCAAAGCAGTTTCGACAGAGCACAACTTCCAAACTGGGAGGACATGTGGGCAACTCTTTGTCAAGAGGAGATCAGTAGAATGTCCAAGATGGGTAGCAGCAGCGGAGGAGCCAAGATCAAGAAGGAGGAAGATGTGGCTCTCGCATCTAAGGGACAACGACAACAACAAGGGAATAAGAAGAAGGACTTCTCAAAGGTTCGATGCTTCAGATGTGGCGAATTAGGACATTTCACCAATACTTGTCCTCAGAAGAAGAAGAGCAAGGAAGATTTGGATTCTAAAGTTGCAACAACGAAGGGCGATGATGGGAGTGATGATGATGTGGCTATGAGTGCTCACGTGCCTTGAGAAAAGAGGTGGGGCGACATAGATCTGTAGATTGAGTTACAGATAGCGAGGGGCAGGATCCTTGAGGTGCCTAAACTCTTGGATCACATACGAGCTATGGGAGCCCTTAATGACAGTAGCTAGACGACTAGGGTCAGATTAGTGTGGAGGATTATGGAGACACATTGGCAGAGCTTGGATACTGAAGACTAGAGTAGCGCAGAGCAGAGGCAGTAGCAGTGTAGAAGTAGCAGCGCAGAGGTTGATGGGATTTCAGCAGCGCAGAGGCAGTACTTATGCAATGCAGAGCGGCAACAACACAGAGGCACGAAAGGGTCAACACAGATTAGTAGAGGGTGTTTCAGTATCAAGATGAAGCCAGATTGACTTGTTTATCAGTATTTTGGGTGATGTCCTTCAGTTTCTTACTTCTCAGCAACTGAGTTGCAGTGCAATAGTTATAGTGTCAGTGCTATGGGCAACATGATGCAACATTTGAGAGGTAGATGTAGTACAAATGAGGCAGTGTCAGTGGTAGTGACATGGGAAGCAGTACAACGAGCAACAACGCAATGGATGAAGGGCAGCAACCGAGCATCAACAGCGCAGAGTACCAATGCCATGGATCAGGGTGATGCTTCAGGTTGAAGTATTGCTAGAGCATATTCCTTGCTAAGAGGGAGTATTGATTTTTGGGTAGCATCATGTGTGCTCTAGCTCCGAAACTTTGTGGAGGGGCTCGAACACATGATATCTCCAAGACCCATAAATCATTTGGAGAAATTCCACCTGGAGCTTAAGTTATTCCAATATTTAATTATTTTAATGGAGACCCTAAGTCAAACTTAGGGAAATTAAATAATTAAAGTGAATTAATTTAAACATGTGGGTGAGAATGTTCTAAGTGATGAGGATCAAGTCTCTTCTAATCTTAGCTGTCGATTAGAGATTAGATCACGATTGTTAATTCATCAACTAGAAAAGTATTAAAGGGAGGGTTAGGGTTAGTTGGAGAATACACACAGAGTGGCAACACTTGAGCTAAGTCGAAATTCTCAGGCGCGGTTTGGTGAGAATTTTCATGTGAGCTTGCAGTGCAGCGAGGGGTAAATCGATAGAGGGATTTCACATCCGAGGCTGAGAATAGATAGGCAGAGAGGAAAATTCGTCCCAGAGGAGTAGCACAGCCCAGGAGGGGTGACGTAAAGGCAGTGTAGGCCCAGCAAGGGTGACGCAGAGCCATCGCCGAGGTTGACGCAGGTCAAGAGGGGCTGATACAGAGCCAGGAAGGCTGACGTTGGGGTTTGAGTGGGCCAAAAAGGGATCGTATTCAGCAGATCCAGAAGGGGTGACGCAACCACACTGAAGGGTGACGCTGTGACTGCGTAGGCACATGTGGGGTTCTTCATCCTCAGCTGAATCAGCCATATTTTCTGTCTTCAGAGATAGAGGTACATCTGCCGAGATTTTCTCTGTTGGGTAAGCCACTATTGGTACCCTAGATTGTATTCATAATTTTGCATATTAATAAAACCCTCAAGAGTTGTTGCGTTGGTTTTCCCACATTGGGTTTTTCCGGGGAAATTTGTCCGAAAAATCTTGTGTGTCCTTTGTCATGTGTGCTTAATTATTCAGTACTTGATCTATATGTATGTGTAGATCGATAATGTGTTTACTTCGTTGTTTTCTGAATATTTCTGAAAATAAATTGTAAATGTAAAAACGCAAGTAGGAGAAGTAAACTAGATTTCTACACTAGAAATTTATGTTAAGTAGATTCAGGAATTTTCACACTATCTACTGCATCTGTCACTCTAGCACCTGACTTCACCAACTGCCACTAGTTCACGCTGGTACTACGTGCAATGGGCTCCCATAGCAAGGTATTGATTCATGAGGTGGACCTCTTCAAGAATCATGCCCATCCTATAGCTCTTTGGGGCTACAAAACCAATCACCCCTCCTCACTCTTGGAGGTATATCAATTATCATGGCAAACTCTTCCTCCAATCTGGAGGACAAACTGTCGATCTTCGCGGATGCAGCCTGTAGATCATGCTTCTCCTCTTTCTCCTTCTTTTTGAGAGGACATTGAGTGTTGTAGTGACCAAGTTTACCACATCTGAAGCATTTGACCATGGAAAGGTCCTTCTTCCTCTGGCGTTGTTCCTGCTGCCCCTTTGATGCGAGGGCTACATTTTCCTCCTCCTTCACTTGCTTCGTCCCACTACTGTTGGTGCTGCCACTGATGGTGCTCTTCACCAAATCTCGCCTCATCTCCTGCTGTTGCAGATCATCTCACATCCGGTCCCACTTAGGCAACTTGTCTCTGCCTAGGATACTCTGGACAAATACCTGCCAGTCTTAGGAAACATTGTTCTTTGCTAACCACACCAATTATATAGGTTGGGGTGTTGACCCTACAACTAACAGCTAATATCAAACACCTTGAAGCCTAGTGAGGAAGGGGTCTATGTGCTTGCCCTTTTGCATACAGGTACACCTCAAATTTTCCTCAAGATACATCTTTTACTACTCGGAAGATCCTTATTATAGCGTAGTGAGAGCATCCTACTGCTGCTTGGCAGTATATTTTCCAGCTATGTGAGACACCACGTGATCTCGAACCCCATCAAGAATCAACCTCTTTGGTTTCACTATCTTCTTCTTGTAGACTTTCAGCTGATCTGGATCCGTGGATACAACCACCATGTTATCAATGTTGGCCTTGAGATCGTATTCATCTAGAAGACAAGAAATCCTTCCCTTCGAGATCATGTAGTTGGAGGCTCCGTCCAACCGATCCTGATCTCTCAGCCCTACTAATGCCATCTCTGCAAAAATGTTGAACTCCTCCTCTTCTCCTCTGTGCAACTGTCTCAAGGCTCTACGCACTCCCTGCTGGACTGTGGGAAAACTGCTTTCCCTCTCGCTGTCTGATCAACTGCGGTTTGGAAGATGGGTCCTCCTCGTCGGCAGCCTCTCTCTACGGCTTCTCGCATTAAATCAACTCTTCTCCCCAGCAAAATATAGAATCTCCTCTGAAGCAGTGCGTTGCCTCTGTGTGGCTCTGCGCTGCCTCTCTGTGGAACTTATTGCCTCTGCACTCACCAGATCTGGAAATGCTTCCTCCGACCTTAATATCCCTGCCCCTCTCATTGAATCTCCTTTGAAGCACTGCGTTGCCTCTGCGTGGCTCTGCACTGCCTCTTTGTGGAAATTACTGCATCTCTGCAATGCACTGACCGGGTCTGGAAATGCTTCCTCTGGCCTTAATATCCTTGCCCCTCTCTCATTGCTTCGATCTCACTAGCTCTCTCTCCAGCAACTTAGTACTGCTACTCTAGAAATCAATCTGCCAGTGAAATCGAACTCTGCAAGTATGTTCTCCAAGCCCCATCGAGTTTCTTCTTATAATCTCTCAGTGAGACATCAACGACTACGATTAAAACTTAATTGATGGCTAAGATTAACAAGAACTTGATCCAAGTCATTTTCTAGAAGATTCTCACCATGAATTAATTAATACCTTTTAATTAATCATATTTCCTAAGTTTAAACTTAGGTAATATTAAAAATTGATTAATTATTTTAATTAAGTCGTATCTAGGTGGAATTACTAGAAATGATTTTTGGGTTTTGGAGAATGCATGTATTCTAACCTCTCTGCCAAATATTGAGGCTAGAGCACAACCGATGCTACAAAAAAAACAGGTATGATGTCATAAAATGCAAAGCAGATTAAGGGGATTGACACTAATTCAATCAAGGAAGCTGCTGAAGGAAATCTAGAAGATCTACAAGAAGAGATGAGGTATGTATGCATATGTTTGGGTAAAAGTTGAGTCATGTCATATGGTTGCAGGGATAAGTGTTGTATCTTGTGAGCATGATCAAAAGAAAGGATCTCCCCCCTTTGAAAGGATGCAGGAAGGCATGGGTCACACATTGAAATCAACATAATAGGTCCTCATATGACATATGAGGTGGTTGACAAAGTTTTTGAAAGTACAAGTGGAAGTTCCTGTGAAGAAACATGTGAATAAAGGAAGGAAGAGATCATCTAATGCAATTATGGATAAGGAAATAAACATCAAAGAACTAAAGAGGTTTTTTACTATAATATCTCCATGGGAAAGATATGAAGATTTTGATGAAGTTTGAGAAAGAAAGAGACCCTTGCCATAGTATAAATTTTGGAGATGTGTTGATATGTATGCGGGATGCTGATGCAAACAGGAACATGTCATGATGAAAGACCATCACAAAGGTAATTTTAATTTAATGATTATTTCTTATTTTTGAATAATATCTAGATGGGCTTATGAAGGGCTGCTAAGGGGAGAGCAATAGATGTCTTCCACAATTGGCACCCATGTAGCAGGATGAAAGATCCCTTCGGAAAGATGGCATGAAGAAGGAAACATGACATGAAGGAAGGCCATATATGGATTAATGTATCACTTACCAATGAAAGGAATGATAACATGACTGACATGACTCATGAATGAAAGTGATGGATGGTTTGTGCCCTATAAAGAAGTCCCGAAAGATGTAGAATCTATAACAAAGACAAAATTCATGACATCAAAGGAAGGAGGTCTACAAGCAGCTAGTTATTCCAATGATCTCCACCTGAAGAGCTGCTGGAAGCAAGTCCCTAATCAAGAGGGAGCTTGGTCAAGTGCCTAGTTAAGAGGGAGCTTAGGTACATTCCTTCAATGGAATAGGTATTACCTCCCTAAGATTGAGAGGGAGAGATAGAGACATCATTCCTGTCTTCACTTGGGAAGACAAAAATGGCGGATTGGGTAAGCATTTGACATCTGATACTCTTTGAGGATGTGTTAGGGCATCCAAGATAAGAGTAGTCATAGAGGACATATATTCTTTGAGGACTGGGAATCCAACAGAAGAATAGTCCTGATGGAACATACCCTGAGTGAACCTGGATGGGGTATGTTCCGAGAGAGACAATGATGAGGTTGTTTATAAATCATTGGTCTCGCCAGCATTGTGCTCTGATCTTGTGGAGAGATAGAGTTGTTTGTCAAGGCCTTGCTATGTGACAATGTCGGTTGATATGATGCTGTACAAATGGGTTACCAATCTGAGTCTTCTTATGAGAATTTTTCATATTGAGAATTTCCAAGTACCTTGTGTAGATTATGAATACCTCCCTAGTTAAGAGGGAGTGTTGAAAAATGTAACTAGGTTTGGTATTCATAATGACATGTGTAATCATGATTTTATGTATTTGATGTGAAGGAGAAAATATAATTATTTTGTAGTGCTTGAGTCATGGGTTTCATGCTCAAGGAATTTTATTTTTATAGTTGAAGCTCCCATTGAGAGCTATTAGGTTTGGTCATCAAGTCATAAAGTCTATTGAGTCAATGTCATGTATTAAAGACCCATTTGGGCCTGTTATGCATTGTAAAAAGAGAAGTTGTTTGAGTCATTAAGCCTCCAAGTTCTTGTCACAAGCACCCCTTGAAGTCGGCCTACAAAAAGGAATAAAGATGATTCTAGAAAGGCATGTCGGCCTGCAACCTCAACCTTGGTGTTGCCTCCTTGACTAGGGGTCTGTGTATGTAGCTATTTGGTTAGGGCACACTTAACAACCCTAAATCTCTGCATAATTCACTGTCTCTCCTTTTCCAATTTGGCTTCCATCTATGCTGTCCACACAAGGTTCCTTAGGCACTGTACTTGGCCTACAAGACACCCCTCTGAAATCTGCTCAAAACAACAACACATAACAGTCCCTTAACACAAGAAGATACCATAGTTTGAGCTGTGACCTCCTCTAGAGGTCTGCGGCTAGGAGAGAGTGTCTCTCTAGCTCTCTCGGCCTTCTCAATAACCCTCTACAACGTCCTGCTGTAGCTTCCTATTTCTGCTACCCAGAACAGTGCCAGATCCATGCACAAATACACCAACTGCTGTCCAATCTGGATCAAGCACACTAACCATCTAAACTGGTCCAAAAATTAGATCCAACACCTAGTAAGAATAAAGGAGAATCATACCTACATGAACTAATGATTGTTCACTGGTTAGGGCACGCCTGTAGCCTACAACAGTCTTCCAATTTTGACCAAATCACCCACAAAATACTGCATTCCTCTCCCATCTACAATATTGGAAACTCGCTACCTAATTTGACTTCTTCAGCACCCTGAAATATGCTTGTTTAGCCTTCCAAACAACCACTACAAGACTACGGCCAAGTCATTATAGAGCAACTACCTTTTCGGCCTGTTTAGGGAAGAGAAATCATGGCAAAACTAGATCAGAACAAATCTCTCTCCTCTTGGCCTTCCTGTGGGTTACCTCGCTCCTCAAAACAGTCACAAGAGAGCCCAAAAAACTCCTCTCTCCTTCTCTCAAGCAGCTACTAACCTGCGGCCCAAAACAAAATGTTCTCCTCCTTATGCGAGTTGTTATCTCTCACATTTTCTTGCCCATGTGTTGCCTCAATGGATACTCTTTAAGTGACTTCCATCACTTTCCTTTTATACACATAGGAAGGGCTTCTTAAAACGTCACAATGGGGGCTGCCAACTGTAATGAGCCTAAAAACACTTTAGGCCGACCTACATTCACATGTGCAAACCCATCATTTACCTTCAAAAATTCGGAACTCTTCAACGACAACTCGGAATCAGATGATTCTCGTTGCGTTAGAATCATCTCACTGAGAGTTATCATCCTCATCCATCACATGTCAAAAACTCATCACGATTTTGGCCCAAACATCGACTGGTGCAAAACCGTAGGCTTGGGTTCTAAGCCCAAAAGCCTACTTGTGGTGCTTTGACCTCCAACCCTCGAACACTAGGGGTTGGAGTACCTCCCAAGCTACACAAAAATCAACACTCCCTCTTAGCGAGGGAGGTACTTCCAATACTAGGAAGTAACCGTCATCACCTCCGATGACAACACTAGTACATCTGGCATCCATCACTGCAACATACCCTATAGAATGAACACGAAAATCTTGGTAGTCCCTCTATCGCATCACATGTGAACCTGAAGATCTCGAACCTCCATAGGGCTGCTCCCTCTGTGGCTAGACCCCCTCTTAGCCTACACAATCTCCACTGGCTCAGTCCTGTAAGCTCTCATCCTCCTGGATCAAATACTACTTTGTGCAAATCCTACCAATCTCAGATATGCAACACCACGATCCGATGAAGATTCTAGCCTGCCAATATGTAGTCCATCACATGAAGCCATCTTCATCAACCTAATCTCGTCCATGCTAAAGAAACCTTCGAGCTGTCCCAACCATCCATGAAAAATCAACAGAAGTCCATGATCAACAACTTGCCCTACAACAAGTTGTTGTTCACCGGGCTCACCACCAATCCACTAGAACTCCCAGCCCATCTCGCCATGTAACTGATCAAGACCACATCTCCATGTCTTCAGTTGAACCCTCTGCTCCTTGATCTAGACACCCACAACTGCTTCATTGTGCACACTCTGTTTCATTGTCCCTCAAAGTAGCTCAGATTGGCTCTGATACCATGCTGTTTTTTCACGATCTTGGAGCTAGGATAGAATCTTAAAATCTCTGACACTACCAAATCAATAATCTCAATGATACTACTTTGCATAGCGAAATATAAACAACAATAAATCATATATGCACAGAATGTAGACAACTTTTTACAATTTCAACCCAACTTTGTTATATTAACAATAGTCTAGGGCTCCCGTACCAGGGATAATGGCCCTCATACATCCACTAGTACAAGATACAAAACAAGATACTCTTATCATCTGGCTGTAGCATGCTCCCACAATTCCTCTCGATCGTACCTTGTACCTGCCTTGTCCTTCGGCTCCCGATCGACAACTCCTGCCTCTATCAATGCTCCAAGTCCATCTGGCCACTGAATCTCGGCTATCCAATATGCTCTCTAGTTGTCCCTTCATCCATCAAGGGCACACCACATCGAGACTACTATTGAGTTGTTCATAGCACCACTTGTGAACAACTCTCAATCTGCCCACTGTTGCTCCTCAGCAACTCAGGGACTGCAATCCACTATGGTCCTCCTGTGTTGCATCGATGAAGACCAACATAGGGCACAAAGGGCTGCCACCTATCGTTGCGAGATGTCCCTCTCCCACAATGAACACGGGCTAGGAGGGCTGCCCATCATTTGCTGTAGAAGTCCTTCTCCACACACAAGTCTCGGGCTCCACAAAACTGCTCCTGGCTGATCAGACCCTTGAGCTCATCAACACTGCCACTCTAGAAACCACCTTTTTCCATCAAGGTGTTGCACATCGAGCTCCAACTTGGACACAATCACGCTGTCCTCCAGCAGACCATAAGCACCCAATCTTCGTCCACACTTGGTCCACTCTCACGTTGCCCTCCAACAGTCCACGAGTGACCAAGTCCACGTTGTAGCATTTGCACCTAGTTAGGGCATCAAATAATCTATTGAGACCCTTCCTCGTGGCTGCTACAGGGTCCTCATCATCTGCCCTTTCCTCTGCAATAGAGGAGTTATTCCACAAATCTAGACTCCAATAATATGTCCTGATCCAAAACATCACCAAGGAGTCATCTGCAACATAACCTTGTTGTTGCCTCCTTGCCTAGGGATCTGTGTACGAAGCAGTCTGGTTAGGGCACACTTAACAACCCTAAATCCTTGCATAAATCACTGTATCTCCTTCCACAATTTGGCTACCATTTACAATTTCCACACAAGGTTCCTTAGGCACTGGGCCTACAAGACACCCCTATGAACTCTGCTCAAAACAACAACACATAATAGTTCCTTAGCACAAGAAGATAGCACAGTTTGAGCTGGGACCTCCTCTAGAAGTTTGCGGCTAGGAGAGAAGGTATCTCTAGCTCTCTCATCCTTCTCAACAACCCTCTACAACATCCTGTTGCATCTTCCTATTTTTTCTGCCTAGAACAATGCCAGATCCATACACAAATACACCAATTGTTGTCCAATTTGGATCAAGCACACTAACCATCCAAACTAGTTGAAAAATTAGAACCTACACCTAGTAAGAATAAAGCAGAAACATACTTGCATGAACTGAAGACTGTTCACTGGGTAAGGCACACCTGTAGCCTACACCAGTCCTCCAATTTTGACCAAATCACCCACAAAACACTGTGGTCCTCTCCCATCTACAAGCTTGGAAAATCATTTCCCAATCTGCCTTCAATACGCTGAAGTAGTCTTGTTTAGCCTTCCAAATAGCCACTACAACACTATGGCTAAGTCATTATAGAACAACTACCTTCTTGGCTTGTTTAGGGAAGAGAAATCACACCAAAACTAGATCAGAACAACTCCCTCTCCACTCGGCCTTCCTACAGGTTGCCTCACTCCTCAAGACAGTTACAAGAGAGCCCAAACAAGTCCTCTCTCCTGTTGAGATTTTGGGGTAGCATCGGATGTGCTCTAGCTCCAAAACTTTGTGGACACATGAGATCTCCAAGACCTAGAAAACATTTGGAGAAATTCCATTTGGTGTAAAATTTATTCAAATAATTAAATTTTTTAATGGGGACCCTAAGTCTAACTTAGGGCAGTTAAAAAATTAAAATGAATTAATTTACACATGTGATGAGAATATTCTAAGTGACGTGGATCAAGCATTCTTTTAATCTTGGTCATCGATTAGAGATTTGATCATAGTTGTTGATGTGTCAACGAAAAAAGTATAAAGGAAAGCTTGGGGTCAGTTGGAGAACACACACATAGCAGATGCATTGAAGCTAAGTCGAAATTTTGGGGTAGGGTTTGCTGAGGATTTCAAAGTGAGTTTGCAGTGCAGTGAGGGGCAAAGATCGACAAGGGATGATCTGATCTAAGGCCGAGAATACAACAGCAGAGAGGCAACATAGTACTAGGCGGCGCAGAGGCCAGCAGGAGGGACACAACCCAACCAAGCTGACAAAGAAACCAGGTAGAGGGTGACGCGGAGGCAATGCAGAGGCCTTCATAGTGATGCAGGGGCAACCTGTGCTGTGTAGAGGCTGCACTGGGCTAGAGGGGCTGACGTAGTTGCTGGAAGAGTTGCACTGAGGGTTTCTAGCGGGCCAGAAAGGGATCATTATCTGTAATTCTAGACTGAGGGTGTGATTCAGCCATATTTTTTGTCTGTAAGTGATAAGGTACAACTGTCATGTAATTTATCTGTAGGGAAAACTGTTTTTGGTGCCCAGAATGTTGTATTCAGATTCTGCATAATAATAAAATCCTATGGAGTTGCTACACCGGTTTTCCCGCATTGGGTTTTTTTCGGGGACATATTTCGAAAAATCTGTGTCATTTGTCATATGTGCATGATGTTCAGTAAATGATCTATTTATGTGTAGGCTGTTATTTGTGTTTACTTCAAAGTTTTTCTGAATATCCAGTTAAATAGCTTGTGTAATAAATCAAGTAGGAGAAGTAAATCAATAGTTAGCGATAGGATTCCTGTAATAAGCGTTTAAAAATTTTCACATGGTATCAGAGCATTGCAGATCAAGCTGAATCATTAGCAAAGCAGTTGAAGATATTTGTTGTAGGAAGGGCATGTTGAGATTTTGTGTATTTTGGGTAGCATTAGTTGTGCTCTAGGTCCCAAATTTCGAGGAAGGACTAGAGTACACCTGATCTACAAGACCTAGAAATGGATTTGGGAAATTTCATCTAGTTTAGGAGATATTGAATCAATTGATTATTTTAAGTATATTTCCTAAGTTAAAACTTAGGGAACTTAAATAATTAAAGTGAATTTAATTAAACATGTGATGAAATTGTCTTAAGTCACACGGATCAAACTTTCTTTTAATCTTAGCCATTGATTCAAGATCTGATCATGGTGGTTGATTTGTCAACGAGAAAAGTATAAAGGAAAGGCTTGGAGTCATTTGTAAAGACACACAGAAGCAGAGCACTGAAGCTAAGCTGAGATTCTAGGGCAGGTTTTGCTAAGAATACTCAGAAGTGTTTCGGCTGCAGAGAGGGGAATTTAGACCAAGGGGATGATCTGATCCCAGGGTCTAGAATACACAAGAGGAAGACAAGAGATCAGTTCAAGGAAAACTCAGAGGAAGGCAGCAACAGCAAGGACAACGTAATTTTCAGGAAACCCTTCAGGGGTTACGCAGAGACCCTTAGGAGCAGCGTAGTGACTGCGTCAACCAGTCTGGGATAACGCAGTCCTTCTCGGAGCAGCGTTGAGGGTTTGGAGGCCATCCAAGGATGATGTAAAGGCTTTCAGGTGCTTCAGAGGCTTATGCAGAGCCTTTCAGGGGCAGCACTCGGGTTTCTAGGCCTAGATTTGACTGAGTTCTGTAAATCCCATTTGAGGGTGTGGATCAGTCATTATTTTGGCCCTAGATCAGCCAGTGAGCTGCAGATCTAGAGTTTTCTCTGTCGGGTTTTCCAGATATGGAACCCAAACTTGTGTATTCAGAAATATTCTTAATAATAGAACCCTCCAACAACCATAGACCGGTTTTCCCACCTTGGGTTTTTTCGGGGACTATTTGTCCTGAAATAATTGTCTCACTTTGTCTATGTGTGCATGTGCTTATTCTAGATCTGAATTGGTAGAGATATGTTATGTGTTTTGCTTCGATTTTAACTTGAATTTACTCAGTTAATAACTTTTATAAGTAGGAGGAGCATAACCGGGTTAACAATAATAATTTCTGCATAAGATATAAGATTCAGAAATTTCTACATGGTATCAGAGCAATTGCAGATCTAGAAGGGTCACCAACTGAAGTATCTAAAGGATCTAGCTGTAGAAAGCAGTTGGAAAAGCAACAAAGAAGCAGATCGGAAGGGACAACACAATTTTCATGAGTAGATTCATGCAGAGGGAAGGGTGATGCTGTCCAGCACTGTGTCCTAGCAAGCCCACACAATTACCGCGCAGAGGAAGCTCAGAAACAACGCTAGTTGGGTCTGAAGCCAGCTAGTGTGATTCAGATATAAATCTGTCAAATCCAGAAAAAGTCTGCACAAAAGTTGCAGAAATTCAGAAGCACTGGTGGGGTTAAAACTCTTAAGATTTCAAATTTTTAGCCCTAGCACAAGTGACAAAGATTGGGAGGAGATCAACTTCTCAGAAAAGTTTCTTGCCAAAGGAAACTTAGAGTTTAATAAGAGGATCAAAGGAGAAGCTGAATCATAGTTGATTTGGTAGATTTCCAAGGAGGGAAATCAAGTGTCAGAGGGAGCAGAGGGTGCCCAGTTCGTAAAGGACCCTAGATCCAGATCTCTAGTATAGAGAGGAGGAGCTCCGACACATTCTGAGCAGATGGCTCCTCATGGACTGCGTGATCAGGATAGGCTAGAGGGCCTCTCAAAATTTTCGGTTTGGAAAGCAAGGATCTTGATTGTCCTTGAGGCATATAATCTAAGATACCATGCAGAGCAGACTCTGGCCACACCGACATATGCGGATCTCCTACGGAAGCATAGGGAAGCTGCTGGGCATGCCAAGCGGCTGATTATGGATAGTATCAAGGACCATATTGTACCACACATAGCTGAGAAGAAGACAACTAACGAGATATGGAAGAACTTGACTTCCCTGTATGAGGGAAAGTTTGTCCAAAGGAAAATGTTGTTGGAGACCCAAATGATGTCATTCATGATGACCAAGGGAGAAGACATGGAACACTTCCTCTTCAGACTGCAGGAAATTAGGGATCAACTGACTGCAACGGGTGTAACCGTAGATGATGCAGTGATAGTTAGGATTGCCCTCAATGCAGTCACGGATGAGTGGGAAACCTTTGTCCAAAGTATCTTGGGCAGAGCAGACCTCCCAGATTGGGATAGCTTGTGGTCAATCCTGCGGCAAGAAGAACTACGTAGATTCAGCAAGAGGCAGCACAACCCTGCATTGAGCAAAGGAAAGAAGGAAGAGGAGGAAGATGCAGCCTTGGCATCGAAGAAGCATCCAAAGAAGAAGAAGGATCTTTCAAAGATCAAGTGCTTCCAGTGTGGTGAAATGGGTCATTTTGCCAGCCATTGTCTAGAGAAGAAAAAGGACAAAGAAGCATCTTCTTCCAAGGCAGTTGTGGCAGATGATGGGTCAGGAGATGATGCAGCCATGAGTGGTCATGAACCACAGAGGTAGGGTGACATGGATATGTTTCTTTACTATGTACATTTGTAACTTATAATCCGATGGTCACAATATGTAGTGATCCGACAGTTCACTCTCTCCTCGGTATTACCGACACTTGATCCGTGGCTTAACACCTGATTGGTCCATGATCTCTATTTAAAGAGCATCGAGGGTCATTTGTCTCGTAACCATTTACGAGAGAATTTTATGTAATTTTCTTTTTTTATATTAATAAATTTCCTGGAGTAGTCGCGTTGGCTCAAGCCATGGATTGTTTCCCTCTTCGAGGGTTTTAACCACGTCAAATACTAGTGTACTGATTTGTGATCTGTTTGTGAGTGGTGACCTTTGGTGTTCGATCTAAGGAACTTACCTTCTAAATTCCTACACATCAAATAAATAAAAGTAGATCTAGGGAAATAAAAGGGAGGAAGCAAGAAATTAATGTGCTTGGACCTAAGGTGTGGAAATATCCAGGGAAGCAAGGTTGTTTAATTTTTCATATACTTCTCTAAATCATAACAACAAGAGCACCAAAATGTATGGAATTCAACTAGGATTCATACAACTCTCAAGCCTATGTAATCTAGGCTAAGGACCTATAGGGTCTAAACTGATAATTAATAGCATAAGCCACCAACCACTCTTGCTTCATTCAAGATCAATTTCCCTAATTTATAGTAATTAGGAAAAACTTGGGACCGATGGTCATAAGGCACAATCAAGGGTGGAGATCAACTCATCCACAAAGATTGATGATAAATTCATAATAAATAAGGAAAATGGATAATAATGACCTATGAGTGTAATTCATCATTGCTTGAGAAATGGATCACCACCAAATAAATTCCAAAACTATCACCATGAGCAGATGTATGTACAATATTTAAAAATTCTAGTGAAAGCTCACACAAGTGCTCTACAAATGATGTTATAATGATCAACATTATGACATTATGTGTTAATTTTTATTCTGTTTATGTAATTAATTACTTGAGATATCTAGCATGTAAAAATATCCTTTTTATTAAACACAAATAGTATGTATTAATTAATATAAATTATTATTTTATATAAACTTTATTTTATTAATAATGAAAATTTGAAAAAGTGATTATTATTAAAAGTTTTTCTCTTTTATTTATATAATATTTTTCTCTTAAATTTTATATTTTTATTAGAAATTATTTATTTTTATAAAATTAAAATAATGTATTATTTTTTTAACAACAGGGAAAATGCTATGTTGAAAATATTCAAGCGCAAGATCAATTAATATGTGAATTATGCAAGTTATCGAATCTCACATTTCAACCTGAGCCTATTACTTGTATATGTTGCGGTCATTCCAAACATATAGATACATACTATGCTTTGGATATTGAAAAATATATATATAAATTTTGTACAGATTGTTTTAATACTGCACATACTGTACTTAGGGTAAATGGATTACCTCCCATTCAAAAAAATGTTTTGCGATTACAAAATAGTGACTTTGTAAAAGAAAAGGTATGTTTCAACCATTTATATTATTTACAATCCATTTTTATAGCAATTTTTTATTACAATATTATGTTTTCAAAACTGGATTAAAAAATCATATTTAATTACTTATTATTATT
This sequence comes from Pinus albicaulis, assembly GCA_034641835.2. Taxonomy (NCBI): domain Eukaryota; kingdom Viridiplantae; phylum Streptophyta; class Pinopsida; order Pinales; family Pinaceae; genus Pinus; species Pinus albicaulis. The sequence goes on from CM076579.1 coordinate 1,065,117,651, forward strand.
TAAAATTGAATTTTAAAATAAATTTTTATTACACTATTTTTTTAAAATAAATTTTTATTACACTTACTTTTTATTTTTGAAAATAATTTTACAGTGGATCAAATGCTATACTTGCAATGGTTGGATTCATCAAATATGTTCACTTTATGATAGTAGAATGAAGACAAATAAAGAGGAAAAATTTAGATGCCCAATATGTCTCAAGAAAGAAATATCAAATGTGAGGAAAACCCTTTCTTCAAGTATTATTCCTGATGTGAGAAATCTTCCAAGTGCACGCTTAAGTGATCATATTGAGAAAACTCCCACTGTGAAAAGTTTACCACGTACACCATTAAGTGATCACATTGAGAAAAGGCTTTTTCGTCGTTTAGAGGAGGACAAAAAGCAAAGGGCACATAAACAATCCAAGAATTGTGATGAGGTAATATTTTATAATCTTAACAATGAAAATACCTTGTAAAATGACAACTAAGAGTCACGTAGTATTAGCATACAATTTTAAAATTAAACAATTTTACTTCTTAAAGAATACAAAAACAAGGCAACAATTGTTATTAAGTAATATTTTATATAGATAATTTTGACAATGTAATTCTTTGTGAAATGATAACTAAGAGGTACATAGTATTGGTACAAAGTTATAATATTATAAAAGTTTCATAGTTAAGCAGTTTTACTGTATTCTTTATTAAATTTGTGTAAGAAAATTTTATATTTTTATAATAAAAAGATGATGTTCTGTGAAATGATGATTAAAAGTTATATAGTATTAGTTCAAAGTTATAATATTATAAAGTGTTAAAGTTGGATAGTTTTATTATTTTTTATTAAACTTGTATGATAATATTTCATATTCTTATAATAAAAATAAGATGAAGTGTATTTTTGTTTACTTACTTCCATATAAGTTTTTAATATATATATATATATATATATATATATATATATATATATATATATATATAATTAATTTAGATAAAGTTTTATTAAAATATTTAACATAATCATTTTCTATGCTATATTTGTTTATATAATATATTTAATAAATATAGTAAAAATAAAGTATCAATGAGATAAACTAGAATTATAATAATAAGAATATGATGATAAATATAATGTGATTTTATTATGCGATGAGATATAGATTTATTGTTGTTTTCTTATTATGAATTTATTTAATTAATAGTTTTGATGTTGTTAAATTATAGGTGATTTTTTTCACTACTTAAAATTTCACATTCATATGATGATTATATATTATTTGACAAAATGTATAATTGATTACTATGAGAGCAGGTGTCGGGGGTAGAGGCCATTTTTGTAAGAGTTGTTTCATCCATTGAGAAAGAGATACAAGTTAAACAACATTTTCTTGATATTTTTAGAAAGAAAGATTTTCCAAAAACATTTCCATATCGATCAAAGGTATGTAATACATATTTCCTTATAAATACATAACCTTATACTAATTTTTAGCTTGCACATGATAATAAATAATGATTTCTAGATTGTTCAATTGTAATCCTTTTAACATTCATTTTCAGGTTGTGTTATTATTTCAAAACATAGAAGGAGTGGATGTTTTAATCTTTGCCTTCTATGTTCAAGAATTTGGGCCAAAGTGCCCTTTCCCAAATGAAAGTTATGTCTACTTATCCTACCTAGATTCAGTGGAGTATTTTAGGCCTAAAGAACCAGCAGCAAGTGAAACATCACTTCGTCGTTTTGTTTATCATGAAATAATGGTAAGTTTTATATTTTAATGATCCAAATATATATAATCTTTATCTCTTTTTCTTTTATTTGTATGTACATATAAATATTAATATTAGATCAAAATAATACATCTGTTCTTTTTATTATAATTAACATTAAAATAATCAATTTTATTTTAAAAATCTAATATTGAAAATTTCTTTTTATTTATATGTTTTGAAAGTAATAACTAATTGTTTACTTTAACACATACAGATTGGATACTTGGAATATTGTAAACTGAAAGGTTTTTCTACTTGCTATATATGGGTTAGTGCTCCTTTTAAAGGAGATGATTATATTTTCTATTGCCACCCTCCAACGCAACATATGCTCAACAATTCACTTCTCCTAAAGTGGTATGTAATCCTTTTATATTTAAGTAAATAAAATATGTTATACAAAATTAATTTGTTCAAAAATATATTAGTAAGATATTTTTTTATTGAAAAATTATAAATAAAAAATAATAAGAAATTATTAGAAAATTTGTTAATGGATTGATAACTCTTTATAGAAATAACATATATGCATGTTGAAATGTTGACATGCAGTAAGGTAATGTATACATGAGAAAATAATTGAAAATACAGTTATAATAGCAAGATGTAGTATGTGGTTTCCTTCATATGAATATGTTAATTGAGCTTTATTGGAAATCATTTTGTCAAAATTTTACATTCAAATTTTGTTTCCTTGAATGATAACTTATATGTCATGACATAGGTTATGTGAGAATTTGCTTTTGATTTTCTTAGACACATCGGAAAGTATAATTAAGTTTAGTAGGATTATTTTTTATTAGAATATTGAGAGCCTTCAAGAATTGGTTAATTTTAAATTGGTCTAAGGTGTTTTTAAGAAAACATGTTTCATTGGTATGATTTTGTAATAATTTAATCTAATGATTATTGTTGCTACAAAATCTAATCGGCCTGGTACAAAGGCTCACTGAATGAGGCTAACCTTATGGAAACAAGAAAAAGCGCTACCATTATCACCTCAACAAGAAGGGAGGCTTCCGAAGATCACCTAAAGGATAATTCAAATACTATGGCTCAAGGTGATGAATATGAGGCCTATGATAAGGGTAGAGTATCATTAAGGCTTAAAAAATACCTAGATTTTCTATAACAAGATTCAAATACTCTATGCCTAGACAAAAGACAAGGTTGTTATAAGTTAGGGTTTGATGAATATGTTGTGACAATTCCTAAACCCAGAATCCTATTGCAGCAAACAGATATAATTGTCCTACTTGATAAATTATACAAGTTATTTACTGTGTTCTACAAGTAAATACTGAAGCAAATACACTGCAACCTTCGCTAAATAAATTGCAGAAAATAAATGCAAAAACAAGATTTGAGCAAGAAAATTAAACACACATGACATTGTTGTTTTTGGAATAAGTCCCTGGCAAAACCCAATGCGGGAAAAAACAGTGCAACAGATGAGGGTTTCTTTATTATTTTTTAGCAAAATCTCATGTACAAAATAAAACCAGCAGAATAGAAGAGGAATTTTTGTGAGAAATTTTACAAACATTTTTTCCCACGCTTCACAGTGAAATTATGACCCTCGAGAGGCCCTAAAACCTCACTTTGTTTCACTGCATCACCTTCTGCGTAGTGGTTGCGCAGTCCCAACGTCACAGCCTTTGCGTTGTCCCTATCCCAACATCACAACCTTTGCGTTGTCTCTCCTCTATGTTGCTTTCTTTGGTATGATCTTGCACTCCCGACTCTTGTTGATACCCTCTCTGTCCAACCTGAAACTCTCCCTCTGATTTGATTCTCTTGCCAAACTTCAACTAGTGAGAAAATCGATTTGCTCAGGCAACTGAGTATCTACCTGGTATATTTCCAAATGCCCATCAGCATCCTTCTTATAATCTTCTCGTTGAGAAATCAACGACCCGAAATAAAACATAATCAAGGGCTAAGATTAACTTGACTTGATCTTCGTCTTTTTCTAGAAGATTCACACGCATTTCTATTAATACAATTTAATTATTTTAATTCCCTAAGTTTAGATTTAGGCTGCCATTAAAAATAATTAATTATTTTAATAAAACTGCATCTGGGCAGAATTTCGCAAAACACTTTCTAGGTATTTTGGAATACATGTGTCTAAGCCTCCCTGCAAAATTTGAGACTTAGAGCATATTCGATGCTACGAGAAATCAACATTCCCTCTTAGCGAGGACTGTGCTCTAGTAATGCATCTTGCTGAAGCATTACACTGATGTGTAACATCTCCCTCTGCGCTGATGATGCCTAAAATTGTTGCCCATCAACTACTGTGTTGTTACATCTATGCTGTTGTTGACCCTGCATACTACTGCCAACTGCATCTGCACTGCAACTCTGCTGCTGTTGTTGCAGCAGAAAAACATCCAAAATTATTGAACTAAGTGTTCACCATGATGCATCTGATACTGAAGATCTGACTGCTGCTAGTCTCTGCGCTGACCCTCTGAAGTTGCAGCATTGCTGCTGACTCTGCGTTGTGCCTTGCTACAATGCTCCCAACTTTGTTTTGCGCTGCTCAGACTTTGGCACTTTCTAGTCACTGCGTTGTCACTCTGGTTCTCCTTTGCACCAACTAACACTGGTCCATCCTTGTTATTTTTGATATGGGCTCTCGTAGCAAGGTATTGATCCAAGAGGTGGAATCCTCAAGGATCCTGCCCAACTGTAGTCGTTTCGAACCAATTCTAGATCACCCCAATTCTCCCCTAGAGATATGGGAAATCATGGTGAATTCCTCCTCCTCGATCCTTGCAGTTGCAGCCTGCGGATCATGTTTCTCGTCCTTGTCCTTCTTCTTGAGAGGAAACTGAGTAACGTAGTGTTAATTTTGGAAAAATAGGTCCAAACTCCATGTTGTGATGCTCAAATGAAGATACCAATATTTTTATTGGATTCCCCTTTCAGAGAGGTGCAAGATCGATCTAAAGATCATCTTGATCCGATGAGCAGAACATTTATTTTGAATTTATTCAAGATATGTGCAGGTCGGCCTTAAGGTTTTGTGCCCCAGCAGTTGTGTCACACTGGATATATATTGGTCAACGTTGGAGGACATTTTCACTCATCTCATCCTCACACATTTCTCTCTCCTCATCTGATTGGTTCGATGACCTTGGAGGCTCTTCTCTCCACACGTGAGAAAATTCCAGCAGCAAGACATTTCTAATTTCAGTCTAGGGTTTTTGCAACAAACATTGACCAACGTTGACTTTGGTCAACGCAAGGTAAAAAATACCTGCAACTCTCCCAAAAGTTTGATTTTCCAAATCCGCATTTTTTGGCACTATTCTCGAAGATAGATGTTGACTTTGACTTTTCTGTGTTGACCTAGCTGTCGCTATTGTTTCCGTTGACCGTTGACTGACAGCATTGACTTTTGGGTTGACCGTTTGGATGTCCTAGAGGGTTGTGACATTGCTGGTTGGCTGACCAAATTGAGACTTTGTTGGTTGAAGCATCCTACTAACCGTCGTAACGCACCAACACACTTATATATTTCTAGCTTGTCTTCTATCGATCTATTGGTATCTTCTGTCAACATTTTACTTTATTATTTATGTGATTGCTGTCTGATATTGGAGAAAAAGTAAATTTGCATCAAGCATAGAACATCTACATAAATTTACATGGAATCAGAGCTAAGGTGAAGACAAAGCCCTAGTTTGTAGCAATCACCAAAGAAGAGGATGGGTTCCTCAAACTACAATGGCTTTAAGGCTGATGAAAAATTAACTTGGAAGGATGACTTCCATGCTTGGAAGATGACATTGGATCTTAACTTGGAAGACCAAGATGTCATGGACTATGTGCAGGGTAAAATCCAAGAGCCTCCATCCACTGCAACTGCTGCTGCCAAAACAAAGTATAAGAAGGGGGAGATCAAAGCAAAGTTGATGATCAGGAACTCAATTCATAAGAGTTTGGTTAACTACATCTCTGAGTTGGGCACATCCAAGGAGATGTATGATAAGTTGGTCCACATGTTCAAGGCCAACAATGCGAATCAAGTCCTATTCTTCAAGAATCAATTGAAGAATCTGAAGAAAGGGACGAATGAGTCTATTAAATCATATTTTCTGAAGCTGATTGAGATCAGGAACAATCTGCTGGCTATTGGGGAGACAATACCTAATCGAGAGATGGTACTCACCGCACTTGGAGGGCTCTCATTCGAATGGCATGTGTTCAACACTACCATTCTCAATAACAATGTGATACCTGAATTTGACGAAGTACTATCAAGATGCGTACAAGAAGAGACAAGGATGAAGGAGTATGAAAATGAAGGAAATGATGCCTACGCTGGTCATTCTAGAAAGAAGAACTTTGGTGGTCCAAGGAACAAAGGAAGAGCAGGGGCCCAAGGAAAGAAGGGCAAGTGTTACACTTGTCACAAGCCAGGTCACTATGCTAGAGAATTCCCTTTCAAGAAGGATTCTCCCGATGATGATGACAACAACAAAAACCGGAGGAATGGCAATCAAAGGAACAACAGGTTCAAGGGAAAGAGGAAGGCTCCCTCCGACGGAAATGGTCAACCTTTCAAAAGGTCAAGAAATTCTAGGTATGAGGAATCAAATGTTGTTGATAGAAGAAATGAATTCATTCTTCTATCTGCCCTCTCTACTGCATCTCCACCCGACACTATGGATGTCTGGTTGATATATAGTGGTGCCTCAAGGCACATCACTAGGTTCAAGGAAGCACTTTTCGATATGGTTGAGAAGGATACTTATCTGGAAATTATCCTTGGAGATAATGCCACATATCTCGTGAAAGGGATAGGGATTGTGACCCTCCACTTGTCTCAAGGTCAAGTCCTTCGCTTGCAGTATGTACTCTATGTACCTAATTTGAAGAAGAACCTTGTGTCTATATTGGCCATGGAAGACAAAGGTTTCAATGTGGCATTCATTGATGGGAAGGTGCGCATATGGAAGAGGAGCTTCAAGGAAGCTATCACAATTGGGTTTAGAGTTGATACACTCTACCAGGTTGGAGGAAGTCCACTGGGAGCGATGACGTGTGATACTATCCAACAGACTGAACTATGGCACCGAAGGTTTGGACACCTTCACCACAAGGCCCTTCCCGAAGCAAGGAAGGTGGTGACGGGGATGGTCGAGTTCTCAAATAATCATGAAGGTGTATGTCAGCATTGTGCCGAAGGAAAGCATACAAGGGGAACTTTCCCCTCAAGTGTCACAAAGACATCTGATGTCTTGCAATTGATACATTCTAATCTGTCTGGGATGCTACCCGTGACATCCTTGGGAGGATTTTCTTATTATATGACATTCATAGATGACTTCTCTCGCAAAACCTGGATATACTTCTTGAAAAAGAAGGATGAGGCTTTCATGTAGTTTCGTACCTTCAAAGCCTTGGTGGAAAATCTGACAGGGAAGAATATCAAGATATTAAGGACCGATAATGGTACTGAATATGAGACGAATGAGTTCAACAACTTTTGCAGAGAAGCTGGCATCAAGAAGGAGACCACAACTGTCTATACTCCTGAGAAGAATGGCGTTGTTGAATGAAAGAATAGGACCATTGTGGAAGCTGCATGTGCCATGCTATTTGACCATGGTCTACCGAAGTTTTTGTGAGGAGAAGTTACGAACACTACTGTGTACATACAAAAATGATGCCCGCATTCCGCTCTAGACTCCAAAACTCCAGAAGAGTTGTCAAATCTAACAAGGTCGGTCTTCATGTTGACTATGTAATTATGAAAAGGAGACAAAGATAATAAAATGTATTTTTTGTTGTACTTGCTTCATGGGTTTCATGAGCAAGATTTTATTATGTAGATAGACTTCTTCTTGATGTCTAATAGGTTTTTGGCTTCTAGGTATAAATAGGATTAAGTGTCAATATCATGTAGAATCCAGACCTTGTAAAGAAGCTCTCAACAACCCTCCTGAAGTGTTGGAATACAAGCTCCAAAATAGCGAAAAAAACCTACAACTATATCGGAATATATGCTGGAGAAAATAAACTACAAGTTGGCCTAAATTTGAAGTTATAAAGTTAGCCTAAGTATCAGCTGAATGGTCAGCCTAATAGTTGATGAGTCTCATATATATATATGTCTATATTGCGGCTCATTTGGAGGACAATAATTGCGGATTATTCTAAGATTTGATAGCATTTAAAGGGAGCAGATCTAAGGACAGAAAGGAATTTGGATTAGCTAGTACAAATTGCAGAAGGTTCAAGAGGAAGCAGATTGCCAAAAGTACAGGAGAAGTACAGTCTACGGAAGGGATAGGAAATGACAGTTTGCGGATAGGTGCAGCAAAAGTACGGATAGGTGCAGGAAGGGCACAGTCTAGACATTTCTGAGTTTAAAGAAAAGAAATTGCCAAAGTCAAAGACAATGATCATAAGAAGAAAGGTTGATTTAAAGATGGAAGAAAGTAAGGAAGGTAAATCAGAGATTTACCTGCCTAACCACACTTCAAAGAAATTCAGTTACAAGTGAAAAATAATTCTGTCTCTACATTTGAATGAGTACTTTGATAATTGACTTGATGAAAGATTAACTAAGTTAAAGAAGAGAATTCATAAGTAAGCTCACAAGTAATTATCATGAAGAGAATTGTATTAAACTACAGCCCTACAAGATTCTCAACATGGTTTTAGAGCCAAGGTAACAGTTAAAGAAAGGGCATACAATCTAAGAGACACTCAAGGAACCTTAGATCAGTCCACCAATACAATATTTGGAAATCCTTCTCTGAGATTTTCGGTGACACACCTCTGTGATTTTCGAATGGCACAACAGAGATCGGGATTCTCTGAGTTTTTCGAAGACATTGTAGGATGACTAACATTGTCCTAATTTCGAATATCTCCCAATGTAAATGTCACAATCTCGGGCCAATCACAACATGTGATCTCTTCTGTTGAAATCACAGTCATGATCTCGGTGGCAGTAGGATGGTACAGTGTCATGAAAGGGTGTTGTGCCTTCTCAGTGCTATCACAGTCAAAGATGAGGGCGCAAAGATCTCGGTGCTGTGCCTTGGTGTCAAATTAATGGTCTCGATGATGGAGCAATGATCTACATTGAAGAAGATCATCAATCGAATCAAGGCCAGTAAGAATTCACATCAACAAAGAATTAAATCCACTAGTCATCTTATAACGGAATGTACAATGCAAAATAACACAAAGTAGAAACAACCAAAAGAAACATTTCATATCTACAAAGAAGACATTTACATGAAGGACCCTTCCCTTATTCTTAAAGAAGGTCATCCAAAGAAGCAATAATCTCCATCAACAAAAGGAAGCTGGATTTAAAGTTGTTGTCACCATAATTGAAGCAATCTCCTTTATTGAAGAAAATCCTTTTCATTTGGAAGCATATCATCCAAAAGGAGAGCACTGATACATCTTTTCTCAACCATCATCGAAGCAATCAAGCTGAAGCCTTGATCTTCACTTCTCAAGTAAGTATCTTTTTTTCCATAATTAAATTTGGTTAAATGACTTTGTTTTTGCAGGGAGATCTATAAGCTGGTTAGGCTACCAAGAATCCTTGCATGAGGAGGATAGTCACAGTCCTCGAAGAAAGAAAAGTCATGAAAAATCTATGAAGGATTGGAGACATCAAGAGAATATATGATAAGCTGAAAGAACTATTCTAGGCAATAAATAAGGTTATGTCACTTAGACACGATTTACACAAAATTGAGGTATCAAAGAATGAAGGGATGTCTTCATAAGATCTTAACTGTAAGATCTGGAAAAGATGATAAGATGGACAACGTAACAAATAGACAAGAAAATTACCTGATTCAACTTGTGGTCTCAATGCTAGATGGAAAAAGACAAATCAAGGGCAAAAAAAAAAATGTTGAAGGATAAGAGACTGAAACATTTGCAGAAGAAAAAGGGAAGTTGAGGAAATGTGGAAGACTTATGGACATTACAAGAAAGATGGTCCTAAAGGGACAATCTCAAATAGGAGAAAGAAAATAAGTTCAAGGAAAAATCACGCAAACTTATGAATAAGGAATTGATTTCTGTTGGTTATATGATAGGAAGAAATGTAGCATCCTAATCGAAGCATGGCAAGAGCTCCTGGTGAATCAGCTCCGGGAAAACCTCTTTGACAAACTTTAAGAAAGTAGTCATCAAGAGAAAGGGTCATCATAGAAACATACTTCTGGGATGTGATGACATATTGATGAAACAAGCCAAGGGAATGAAGCCATTCATTCTTTAAAATTGCTACAGGAGGACTCAAGGTAAAAGTTATGAGGTATGTATATATTTATATGCTGACATTGGATGTTGTGATGTCATGTTATATGGTTGCTGGTAATGAACTTAGAAGTATGATCTATGGAGAAGTATCTCTCAATACACAAGACAGATGAAATCAACATAATATGTCCTCAAGGAGTATGAGGTAGTTGTATATGAACGAGAAACTAGAGAGGTTGTAAGTTCCTGGGAATGAAGAATGTGCAGAAAGGAAGAGATCATGAAGTGCAACCATGTCAAGAGGCAGTTATCATCTGGAGGCCAAGTAGATGTGACTAGGACATCTCCTAGGAAGATATGTAGACTCTGACAGAAGTCTGGTAAAGAAGAAGACCCTTAGCAAAAAATTATCATTAGGAGACATGTCAATCTATATGAAGGATGTCGATGCCTACAGGAAGCTGTCATGGTGAAAGATAATCACTAAGGTAACTTTTGTTTTAAAAGTTTATATGTATATTTTTATCTGGATGAATTTGTGCAGGGCTGCTAATCATAAGAAAGGATGTATGATCCTTGGGGATGATTCAAAGGAAAGCAGCATCGCATAACGGTGGACCAGATGAGTAAGATTGATGAATCACTTTCTGATAGTGGACATGACTTGTGACTGAAAGTGATGGATGATTTGTGCCCTATGAAGCCAAAAGTTGAAGATTCCTCAATATCGAAAACCATGACATCGAGGGGAGAAAATCTTCATGAGTAGCTGGATTGCTGCTGCAGGACCTTGGTTGATGAGGAGCCTGGTGGTAAGTTTCTTGCTTGGAAGAAACTTGAAGTATGTCCTTCCTGTGTTAAGAGGGAGTGACATATGTGATTCTCTATTACATGTGTCATGCACTAGACTAGGACTAATAGTCGTACGTCTTAGTGAAGGCCATGTAAAGAGAATGGATAGACACATCATTCTGGTATTCACCTGGAAGACAGAATGTTGGATTGGGTAATCATCTCGCATTCGATACTCTTTGAGAATGAGATAGGGAATTCAAGATAAGAGTAGTCGTGGACTGATAATCTTTGAGGGTTGGCTACCCAAGAGAAGAATAGTCCAAGAAGGTCATACTTTGGGAACACTCGTGTGGAGTATGTACCTTGGAGAGACAATGAAGAAGGTGTCTATAAGTCATGTGTCTCGCCAGCATTGAAGCCCATTGTCTCGTTGAAGAGATGGGGCTGTTAGTCAAGGCCTTGCACTAGGACAATGCTGGTTGATATGATGCTATACAAATGCGATTACCAATCCGATTTTTCTTATGAGATTCTTTAAGTTTGAAAGTGATCATGTAACTATATGAATACCTCCCTAGTTAAGAGGGAGTGTTGTAAAATGTAACTAGGTCGGTCTTCATGTTGACTATGTAATTATGAAAAGGAGACAAAGATTATAAAAAGTATTTTTTGTTGTACTTGCTTCATGGGTTTCATGAGCGAGATTTTATTATGTAGATAGAATTCTTCTTGATGTCTATTAGGTTCTTGTCTTCTAGGTATAAATAGGATTAAGTGTCAATATCATGTAGAATCTAGACCTTGTAAAGAAGCTCTCAACAACCCTCCTGAAGTGTTGGAAGACAAGCTCCAAAATAGAAAAAACAACCTACAACTATATTGGAATATATGCTGGAGAAAATAAACTACAAGTCAGCCTAAATTTGAAGTTATAAAGTCGGCCTAAGTATCAGCTGAATGGTCGGCCTAATAGCTGATGAGTCTCATATATATATGTCTATACTGCGGCTCATTTGGAGGACAATAATTGCGGATTAGTCTGAGATTTGATAGCGTTTAAAGGGAGCAGATCTAAGGACAGAAAGGAACGTGGATTAGCTAGTATAGATTGCGGAAGGTTCAAGAGGGAGCAGATTGTAGAAAGTACAAGAGAAGTACAGTCTACAGAAGGGACAGGAAGGGACAATTTGCGGATAGGTGCAGCAAAGTACAGGATTATATAATGGTGCAGCAAAATTATGGATAGGTGCAGGAAGGGCACGGTGCAGACATTTCTGAGTTTGTAGAAAAGAACTTGCCAAAGTCAAAGACAGTGATCATAAGAAGAAATGCTGATTTAAATATGGAAGAAAGTAAGGTAGATAAATCAGAGATTTACCTTCCTAACCACACTTCAAAGCAATTCAGTTACAAGTGAAAAATAATTCTGTCTCTACATTTGAATTAGTACTTTGATAATTGACTTGATGAAAGATTAACTAAGTTAAAGAAGAGAATTCATAAGTAAGCTCACAAGTAATTATCATGAAGAGAATTGTATTAACCTACAACCCTACAAGATTCTCAACAATTTTCACTAGTAAGAAACCTGACATCTCACATTTTAGAGTTTTTGGATGTCTTGTTTATTTTCACGTGTCGAAGGAGAAGAGGAGCAAGCTGGATGCTTCTAGGAAAAAGGGAATGTTTGTGGGCTAAAGTGAAACTTCGAAGGCTTATAGAGTCTATATGCCTTGTCAAAGAGAACTGGAGATATGCCACGATGTTACCTTTGACGAAGATGCTTCCCTGAGGAAAGTAGTTAATCTTTCGACATTTGAGGAAGATCATGAAGCAAGGCCTAGAAATCAAGAAGAATCAAAGGATGAGACGATGCTCGATGCTGAAGGACAAATGGACCTGATTGATCCACCTCCTTCAATGGGGAAGAGACCATCATGGCTCAAGGACACCCTCGAGGATGCTGAGGGACATATGGCCCCAAGGGGGGCATTCTGTGAAGGCAAGAAGCCGAATAGATACCAAGGGTATCTAGCAGCCATGAGTACTATTGTACAATGTGAGCCTGGATCTTTTGAGGAAGCCATAAAGCATCAAGTCTGGAAGGATGCTATCCATGAAGAGTATGAGTCCATAATGAAGAATGATGTCTGGGATGTGGTTCCAAGATCGGAGGACAAAGCAGTTGTCACCTCGAAATGGCTCTACAAGATCAAGCAGGGATCTAATGGAAGTGCTGAAAAATTCAAGGCAAGATTCGTTGCTCGTGGCTTCTCTCAAAAGGAAGGCGTAGACTATGATGATATATTTTCACCTGTGGCCCGATACACCACCATCTGATCTATCATAGCCCTTTCTGCTACGCAAGGATGGAGTCTTCATCAGATGGATGTGAAGACCGCATTTCTGCATGGTGCGATAAAGGAAGAGGTGTATGTGGAGCAAGCTTTGGGGTTCGAAGTCCAGGATCGGGACACCCATGTCTGCAGGTTGAAGAAAGCCCTATATGGCTTGAAGCAAGCACCCATAGCTTGGTACGAGAGGATAAATAGCTACCTGATGAAGCTGGGCTTCACTCGTAGTAATGCTAATCCGAACCTTTACTTCAAGGTTGATAGAGAGAAGCCTCTCATTTTGGTGTTGTTTGTGGATGACCTCTTCCTGACAGGTGCTGACCCTCTCATTCATCAGTGCAAGAGGGAGCTCACTGCTGAGTTCAAGATGAAGGACCTAGGAATGATGCATTACTTCCTAGGCCTGGAGGTCTGGTAGAGACCTGGGGAGATTTTCCTTTCTCAAGGAAAATACATTGTGAAGCTTATGGAAATATTAACATTTGGGGCATCGTTCTAGGCTCGACCCCAAGTGTGGGAAAGGGTAGGGGGAGGCTAACCCTATGTGGACCCTGATGGGATAAGAGATGAATGGGGCTAAATTGAGTTGAAAGGGGTGATGTATATGGTGTTGGGAAGTGGGACTAGACAACCAAAATCGAGATTTCCCATGAAGTGCCAATCCTCAAGCTAATGGCTAGTAAAGGCGATCCCACGGGACTAGGGTACAAGGTTAACCACAAAATTGGGTAGTGGAGACAAGAGTACAAACCTAGCCCACTCTTTTCGCCGAACACCCCCACCAATCCATGTCCAAAACTACCCATGACCAGTAAGGAAAATTACTCAACTATACCAATGAAAATCCATACCTTTTGGGTCAGGAGGCCCACCTTCAAACATACAATCATAACAAATGGGCAAGTTTGGTTGGCTCAGGTGACGAAGATAAAGGCACATCATGTTATCTGGTGGATGTAAGGGGTTGTTGGCTGTCGGTTGAGGACCATCTAGGAGAAACATTTTCTCCTATATACACTACCCATAGGTGGTGGGTAACATCTGGCTCCAACTGGGAAATGAGTTCTCGGAGAGGCGCATTAAGGTACTCGAACGAGAGGTCATGAGAAAACCAACAATCTCTTGGTACCGCAGACCTGTTAGTTGCACATATCAAAGACAAAGCACACGAGGTAGCATGTTTTTTGTGGTTTCTTATGACCACCCATGCTTAGTATTAATCCATAAAAATCAACAAGAAAGTAAAGTGAAAATTTAATTTAAATGCATCTAATCTATCATGGAAATATCATATGATGTTAGTTCTAATGAGAAAATCAACATGTAATGCATGCTACACTAACATGCATGCTACATCACCCAAATACTAAGTGTAATCATAGACCCAATGCAACCAACACATCATCCAGTAAATTTGAAAACAAATGCCATTCTGCTTACTCATGCAACAGATCCAAAGGCAGGGGTAGGAATGACAACATGTAAGGTCATATGGGCGGGAGATGGGAAAATGAAATGACCATGCATGGAGGAGGGAGCTAAGGGATGCAATCTATTCCACGAGGTCCTTTCTTCCAACCAAAAGATAAAGATGTAATATCCCGTTTCGGGGATATCTCTAAAACACGGCAAACTCCAACCATAGATGGACTGGGAGGGCGTTTACCAGATATGCCACCTCTGAAAAGAGGACGAAATCTGGAGGCTACCTGGCCCTTTCCAGACTCTGTCTAAGAGTATGAGATAAACACACCAAGTGGTATAGAACTAGAATGCCCAAAAATATATAAAGATAACAGTGCAGCAGACATATAATAGCATAGAAAGAATGTACGACAAATCGTCCAGAAATATAGAGAGAGAATGCTAAGCCATTTTATTAAACTGAGAAATATAATGAAGTACAATAGGTGATCAGAGTGATGGCACCTAAACTTGCTCAAGGAAAGTGAAGAAATACTCTCAGAATACACAGGAAATGGCCGCTCTCTGAACTGCGTCCCAACTGCTGGAAAACTGTCGTGTAGTTGCTACTACTGAAATGAACTGATGACTAGGGGTTGTTCCCCTTGCCGGAATGAGCTGAAAATCTGGAATCCTCCTCTACTCACCAATCTCGGCAAAACCCAGAAACCATATCAGAAATGGCTGACCCCTGAAAAACACCCCCTTGGGGAATTACGCTGGCCTCCAAGGCTCTGCGTAGAGGATGAATAGGAATGAATGAAATACGGCCTCAAACTCCACGAAAATCCTCCCAAAGGCAAAGGCTGATCCTCTACTCAATCTCCCGGCTCAAAACCCTTGCAAAAATCCCAATCCGGAGCTCCTCCTAGAGTATCCTGGGTAGAGAAGTGTTACCTTCCTGGGCAGACATGTGGGCTATCCTCCACCAAGAGGAGATCAGGAGGATCGCCAAGAAGCATAATACCAGTGGTGGGAATGTAAAAGTGAAGAAATAAGAGGAAAATGATACAGCCCTTGCATCAAAGGAAAGAAAATCAATAGGGAAGAAAAAGAGGGACCTTTCCAAGGTCCGGTGCTTTAACTGTGGTGAACTTGGACACTCCGCCAGCACTTGTCCTAAGAAGAAGGACAAAGGAGCTTCTGATTCCAAGGCTGCAGCATCAAAGGATGATGGTTCAGATGATGATGCAACCATGAGTGCTCAAGTGCCTTGAGAGAACAGGTGGGGTGACATGGATCTGTAGGGCATCTATAGACAGAGTGGCGGGATCCTTGAGTCAACCCTACTCTTGGATCACATATGAGCTATGGGAGCCTTAAGATGGTAGCATGATGAGTCGGGAGATGGTTGCAAAAATTCACAATGAAGCAAAGGGAAATGATGGAGAGATGAAGAGGGAGAAGCGTAATGTAGAGGCATCAATGCAAAGGGGCTGATGGGACTTCAACAATGCATAGAGGTTGTGATCACGTAGTGCAGTGTTGCATCATAGTAGTGGATTCAAGGGGACAACGTAAATCAGCAGCCAGAGAACTTCAGTGATAGATGCAGCTTGATTTATCTGTCAAACAGTTGGGCAGGAGTCCTTCAGTTGCTTACTTCTCGGCAACTGAGTTGCAGTGCAGCAGTTAGCAGTGGCAGTGCTATGGGTAGCATGATGCTGCAATTTGAGAGGGAGTTGCAGTATAGATGTGGCAGTGTCAGTGGAAGTGGCATGGGCAGCAGTACAGAGAGTAGCAGTACAATGGATGGAGGGTAGCAGGCCAAGCATCAGCATCACAAAATCCAACTTCAAGCTCTTGTAGTGCATGGTGTGGATGCATTGCTAAAGTACACTTCGTTCTACGAGGGAGTGTTGATATTTTGTATAGTTGGTGTAGAATTAGGTGTGCTCTAGCCCTGGAATTTTATGGAGGGGCTAAGACAAACTTGAGCTCCAAAACCCAGAAAGTGTTTTGTGAAATTTCAGCTGGTGTTCAAGTTATTCAAATAATTAATTATTTTAATGGATTTCCTAACTCTAAACTTAGGAAAATTAAATAATTAAAGTGAATTAATTAACACATGTGCTGAAATGTTCTAAATGACACAGATCAAGCAGTATTTTAATCTCAGCTGTTGATGAGTGCTTTAATCTCGACTGTTTATGTGTTCAACGAAAAAGTATAAGAGAAAGGCTTGAGGGTCAGTTGGAGACAGACACACAGTTGCAGAGCTGAGAAATAGATCTGGAATTCCAGGGTGGGTTTGCTAAGAATTTTTGGAGGAATTTTTTTGCAGCGAGGGGTAGTATTGGCTGAGGGGATGATCTGATCTTGGAGCCAAGAGTCAGTAAGAGGCAGAGGAGAAGAAAAAAAGGACAACACAGAGAAGCAAAGGGCAACAACAATAGCTACGCAGTTGTTGCATAGCCGCTATGTAGGACAACGCAGAGGCTCCAGAGAGCTTCAAAAATCACGCAGAGGGTCTCCAGGGCCAGCATAAGGCATGTGTCACCCTCTCATGGGTTACACAGTCCCTCTCTGGGTAGCGCAGTGGCACTCTGAGGCTAATAGGGCTGACGCTGGGGCTTCAAGGGCAGTGTTGGGGTTTCTAGGGCCAGATCCAGGATGAGTCTTGTAAATCCCGTTTGAGGGTGTGCATCAGTCAGATATTCGGTCTTAGAACATCAGGTTAGTTGTAGATTTATTTTATTCTCTGTCAGGTTTTCCAGATCTTGAACCCAGATTTACTGTACTCAGAATCTACTTAATAAAATAAACCCTCATATATGTTGCATTGGTTTTCCCGCTTTCGGTTTTTCTAGGGACTTATGTCCAAAAATCCATGTGTCACTTTGTTGGACGAGTGTATTATTCAGTAAATGATCTGCATGTGTAGACTATAGTTGTGTTTATTTCGGTATTTTCTGAATTTAATTTCTGGAAATAACTTGTATTAATTTAAATCAAGTAGGAAAAATAAACCATGATACTGTAGTAGAATTTTCGCAATTCTCCATGCAAGTCATAATGGGGGCCCTAATACTCTGAATGAGGGCTATGATGATGGTGCCTACCATCCCATGTCTAAAGTGTGAGACAAACCTCCTGTAGGAATCAAATCAATTGCCACTCCAGAATGTTATGCATGGATGGGAAAATTGGTCCAAGTGCATCATCTCGTGAATAATGTGGGGAAATAAAAAAATTGTTGAAGGTGTTGATGTTGCCCATGGTGTAAAATGATGCTCTGCACATGATTGGAGTCCCATGGCTCTCAACACACCCCCTGGGGTTTCAATATGATCCTATGGTGGACATGTGCCCCAATTAATTTTCCCAGTCCATGATGAAATCATCTACCAATTACATATAATGTCCAATGTGTATCCTCACCATTAGGGGCAATAATTCATTAGTGAATCTAACTGAAACAAGCTTGTTAATCAAGCACACGATGAGACTTCATATAGGGTTTGTCTTCCAAATTTGGGGCTTTGAAATTTAAGTAGTGTTACCTCCTTGGGTGGGAGTGGTTAATAAGCGACCCTATTAGGTGTTCCCATCCCCTAAGGGGAAAGACATGTCCTAGGTACATCCTTCAATTGATAGGGGTCATGTGAATAATGATGAATGGATGGGGAGACAGTGGCCTCAAGGCCATATGCTTGCCTAAAGGCTTACCCCTTTGGTTATGTCCATGGGTACAAGGGTGGAAATGATGAAGAATATCCACGTGGGCATAAAACTGTAGGAGGGAGTGTTGAGAAATCAGAATGCTTGTAGATTAGGGTAGATTTATCTTAACTTGATAATTACGTGTGAATGTTGGCTTCTTATTAAATTTATATTCTCTTTCATCAAGAAATTACCAAAATGAACAAAACATGAATATCATAAGAGATAAAGAACACGGGAAATTAGCCTCCAAGCTAGGGAAAAACCCCACAAGGGGGAAAACCCAAGAAAATCCTCCTCTTATAGAATCAGATCAAAGTGAGATATCCAAGACCCAATACCAAGACCAAGACTGCCACAAATACCCAATTCATTACTCCTTCACTAATATCCAACAAATCTCAGTCAATAGAAGTCAACGCTAGTCAAATCTAAAAAATATGGTCATCTCCTAAAATTTTGGCCCTTGAAATTTCGGGCCTGCAATTCCATATAAACTGCATAAAAAACTCAAACATGTGAGAAGAAATTAGGCCAAAAATAATTTCATTCTCTCTCTCCTTTGACTTCCATTTATTTCCTTTGACTTCGACATGTTATCTTCTTCTTCTTGGCACAAAATTCAATGAGTGAGTGTGTTCAAATCAGATTGAGCTTCTCTCTATATATATACACATCCAGGAGGTTGAATAACTTCCTCTTCTAGGCCGACTTGTCCAAGAGGGTTGAATTGGTCTGTGGAATACATTTTAACTCAAGAAAAATAATTATTATTTTTCTTTAAAGAATTCCAAATGGGACTTTGACTTAATTGCATTTCTTTGGCTTAAGATAAATGTTTGTTTTGGCTCAAATAGCCCTACAAGCGTGAAGAACATGCTTTGACTAGAAAACAAAATAATAATAATAATGATTTCTTTTTCTTCTTTTGTTTTTACATGAAATACATATTGATACAAGTATAATGATAATTATGAAGACTGAACCTAGTTACATTTCCAACACTCCCTCTTGACTAGGGAGGTATACATAATGACACAACATGATACTCTCAAATTGAAGTATTCTCATAAGAAGGGATTAAAATTGATAAGCATCATCATAACATCATAAACAACATTGTCAAAAGTAGCAAGGCTTGACTAACAAGCTCTATCTCTCCACTATATTAGAGCACAATGCTAGGAGGCATAAATTTGGACACCACCACTGCCTCTCAAGGCACATACCCCATTCAGATGTTCACAATGTATGTCCTTACATGACTATTCTTATCTTGGATATCACCCATCCTCAAAGAATATTGGTCCTCGGGACTACTCTTATCATGGATACCCTATCCTCAAAGAGTATCGATCCTCGAGAATACTCCTATCTTGGATATATTTCCTTAAGAAGTATCGGTCCCATATGATTACCCAATCCACCATTCTCTTGAACAGTGCCTTCATGAGGTTTACAGTTCTTAGTCCTAGCCATAGTGCATGACACATGGAGAATATGGTGTCCACCCTCACTCCCTCTCAATTAGGGTGGTAGTCCTCACTCCCTCTCAAACATGGAGGAACAACCACACGCCTAAATTTGTCTCATAAAATACTCATTAATGCATTGAATACATGTTTTTCCATGGATATATGTTGTAGCTTCTTTGGATCCTTTCTAAAATCCATCATAATGAGCTTCAACCTTCCTGGTTTTATGAAATTTTTCGTCTAGATTTGAATCCAACATGTCATCAAGTAGTTTATCAAACATCTTATGGAGCCAAACTTCTTCACAAGTATAATCCTTCACATATTCTTTCTTTGTAACAAGGTTTTTCATTCATGCTCTTCCAAGAAATTATATTAGGTTCCAATCAATAGTAATTTCATCATTACTGTCCTCCCAATCAATGTGTTATTGGATTAATCAACTGCTGGTACAATGAGTTTAAAACTCGTTATCTTCTTGCTACAAGATATAGCCATAGATCAATCATCTTCTCCTTTTGATCACAAGATTCTCTAGAGCTCTCAAAATTCAAATGATATTGTATCCATCCTAGATCTCATAGCTCTATATTCCAAGTAAATTTCTACCTTTATATCCCTTCTAAAGTCGATATCACTTCCTTCTCATTGTTTAGCTTCACATCCTTCAAGAAATCATATTATCTCCCAAACATCTGTAGTATCTCTATCAACATTAATACTTTCAATATGTTTCTAAATTGAACCAATCATAGCTTCACATTCTTCAAGAAATCATATTATCTCCCAAACACTTGTAGTAATATGTTTCTAAATCGAACCAATCATAGCTCCCTCTTTCCAGTTGAGGTAGGTGAACATCTAATCTACTTTTTATTCCTCCCTTTTAAATATTCATTCTTTGCTACATTCTTCCAATTCTTCTAATTGTTAATCAATCTCAAATAATTATTCTTTTGACCTGAAACCTTTGTTAGAGGACTATGAAATAACACAAATGTTGATTTTTATAGCCTCAGAAAGTGTTCTAGGTCTCAAATTTTGAGGAGAGGTTTGGACTACAGTATTCCAGAGAACCCAGAAATTGTTTGTGGAAATTCCACTCGGATTTTGATGTGATCCCTAAGTCTAAACCTAGGAAAATTAAATAATTAAAGGGTATTAATAAAGCAGAGTGTGAATCTTCTAGAAAATGAATATCAAGGCATCTTTTAATCTGAGCCATTGATTAAGGATATGATTTGGGCCGTTGATTCATCAACGAGAAGACTATAAGAGAAGGCTTGAGGGTCATTTGGAAAGAAAGTCAGGCACATCCTCAGTACCTAAAGGAAATCGATTTTGAAGCAAGAGAATTTGATTTCAGTGGGTGAGTTTGTAGAGGCAGGGTTGCAGCGAAAGGAGGAGGGAGAAGTTAGTAGACATAGAAGAAGATAGGCAGAAGGACACAAGGAAGGCAGCACTAAGCAGCAGCACTAGCCCTTCACACAGGATTACTCAGTCCAGGCAAGGATTGCGCAAAGAAGCTATGCAGATTGACGCAGAGGGTGCAGGAGGTCATCCCGTGTGTTGGGAATTCTTCCAGATTTTCTGGAAAATTCACATCAGGTGTATGATAATTTATTTTTCTCGTCAGGACTTCTATAAATGATATTTTCACTATTGAAGATAAATACAAACCCTCATCTGCTACACCGGTTTTCCCACATTGTGTTTTTCCAGGGACAATTGTCTAAAAATAACTGTGTTCAATGTGATTGTTTCTATTGTGCTATATGTGTTATATTTTTTCTTCCGCTTTTGATTAGAGTGAAGTACTGCAACTCTATTTATTTTAAAATTTACTAAAGCATCTGTAAATAACTTATCAAATAAGTAGGCAAAATAAATCAATTACTACAGTAATAATTTTCATAGTGAAAATTTCACATGGTATCATAGCTAAAGGAAAAAGACAGAAAAGGGGGTTCTGCAAAGGAAAGACTATTCAGCAGTGACACAACTTGGAAGGAATTACGCCATTCCTTAGAGCACATAGAGAAACAAAGGGAGCATGACATGTTTGTTCTGGTATCTAGACTATAGGAGGATTTCACTTGTGTGTCAAGCACGACCTCTCTAGGAGTTTGGTACATTGACAGTGGAGCATATGCTCATATGACGTGAGTTCGAGAATGTTTTTCGAGCTACCAAGAAGATCATATGAATTTTCATATCACAATGGGAAACAAGGCCAAGTGTACCCCCGTTGGGAGAGGTACCATAATATTTCGAACATAAGCTAACAACAAGATTCGAGCCACAAACGTTCTGCATGTACCGAGTTTGGGGATGAATTTACTCTCGGTGTCTCAGCTCCAGAATAAAGGGTATGACGTATATTTTATTGGAAATAATTTTTTATGTCAAACACCCTAGTCGGAAAAGAAAGGCACAAATCGGAGTAAGGAGCCACAAGTTATATAAGCTCCAGCTTGAGTCCCCAATGGCACTAATTGACAGTACGGACGAAAGGGATATGAATGAATTATGGCATAGAAGGATGGGGCATTTACATCATGGAGCCTTGAAGATTCTCAAGAAGACTGTCATAGGAGATCCAAAACGCAGCATAAGGAAATATGAGGTCTGCAGGGGGTGCGTACTAGGGAAGTATACCAAGGCAACATTTTCAAGAAGTAGTAGCAGGGCCAAGAGCATATTAGAGTTGATACACTCAGATATTTGCGGTCCAATGTCCACAACTGCTCTCAGTGGTGCAAAGTATTTTTCTATCTTCATTGATGACCATTCCAGTAAAACTTGGATCTACTTTCTCAAAACCAAAGATGAAGTCTTTGACCATTTCAAAGACTTCAAGGTGCTGGTAGAAAATTCAACCACAAAGAGGATCAAGAAGCCGCGATCAGATAATGGTGGAAAGTATCTCGATAAATACTTCACCAGTTTCTGCGCAAAGGAAGGCATCAAGAGAGAATGGACAACTCCATACAATCCAGAGTAGAATGGAGTTGCAAAAAGGAAGAACATGACCATTATAGAAGTTCCAAGGGTGATGCTATATGGCCAAGACATGCCCAAATTTTTGTGGGCAAAATCCTGCAATACAACTATGTATGTGCAAAACAGGGTGCCCCATAGAGCATTGGGGAAGGTAACTCCTGAGAGTGTGTTCACAAGAAGCAAGCTTGAAGTGAGCCATATCAGGATATTTAACATTATGGTGTATTGCCACATACCAGATGAGAAGAGGAAGAAGTTGGATCAGACTGCGGAGAAGGGTTATCTTGTCGACTATAATGAAAATGTGAAGGCATATCGCATCTATATTCCGGAAAACAAGAAGATCGTAGTAAGGCAAGACGTCAAATTCATGGAGGAGAGAGCCTTTAGAAGATCTCAGGAAATGTCTACAAATATGCAGATTGAGGAGGATCCACTAGTACAACCTCTACGACCTACAGAGGATGGGTTGAGCGCCTCTCCATGACACAAGGATTATGAGGAGAGTTCCTCCGAAGAAGAGCAGGTAAGACCACCCACCACCAGTGGAAGATTGAGTAGAGAACTCTAACAAATTCTTAGGGATGTGGAGGAATTTTTTGGAGCCCCTAGAGATGGGAAGAGGGTACGAAGGCAACTTGAAAGATACTAGGCACTAGTAGCACAAGTCAGAGAACCCTCTAGCTTTCGGGAGGCAGCTCAGCATCAGGTGTGGGTAGATGCCATGGTGGAGGATTATAGCTCCATCATGGCAAACGATGTATGGGAAGTAGTCCCTAGACTACAAGACATATCAGTTGTAGGATCGAGGTGGATCTACAAGATAAAGTATGCTGCAGATGGCAACATAGAGAAGTTCAAGGCTAGATTTGTGGCTAAGGGTTATGCACAGAAATAAGGGATCAACTATGAGGAAACCTTCACCCCTGTAGCTCAGTACACTTCAATCAGATCCGTCATCTCTCTAGAAGCACAGATGGGATGCGAGATTCACTAGATGGATGTCAAGACAGTGTTATTGAATGGGGTGATAGAAGAGGAAGTGTACATTGAATTGCCAGAGGGCTTTAGGACACATGAGTAGAAGACTCATGTTTGTAGGCTTAAGAAAGCCTTGTATGGTCTAAAACAATCCCCCGAAGCATGGTATGAGCGAATTGATAGCTATTTGCAGAAGATGGGATTCGTCAAGAGTGACGTAGATCCCAACCTCTACTACTTGAGAGTAGGGTATGAGACGTTAATCTTGGTATTATATGTAGATGATTTGTTCCTTACTAGATCATATAAGCTCATCAAAGACTGCAAAGAGAATTTGGCTACCGAATTCGACATGAAGGATCTGGGGCAGATGCACTATTTTCTTGGTTTGGAGGTCTAGCAGGAGAAGGGAGAAATCTTCCTTAGGTAAGGGAGGTACACTACAGAGATCCAGAAAAGGTTTCAGATGGAAGACTGTAGACCCATGGCTATGCCAATGATTACAATCTAGAAGAAGATAGACACGACATAGGATGATGAGGCTGATCCCACCTTGCATAGGCAACTCATCAGATCATTGATGTATCTAGTAAACACTAGACCAGACATCTGTTATGCAGTGAATACCCTCAATTAGTTCATGGTGGAACCAATGAGGGCTCACTGGGCAGTAGCCAAACATGTTCTCAAATATTTGAAGGGGAAAATCGAGTATGGGTTGAAGTACACCAAGGGCAATGAAGTTCAGTTGAGTGGGTTTACAGACGCAGATTGGGTTGGAAGCATAGTGGATCATAAAAGTACAAGTGGGTATTGTTTCAGTCTTGGATCAGGAATGAATTCCTGGTGCAATAGGAAATAGAAGTCCATTGTGCTAAGCTCAACCGAGGCATAGTATATGGTAACAAGCACAACTTTGTGTGAGGCCATATGGCTTCGTAAATTTCTCTTGAAGTTACTCAAGAAGAGGATGGAACTGATCAAAATTATGTGTGATAATCAGAGTTGCATCAAGCTCTCTGAGAATCTTGTGTTTCATGACCAGTTGA
Organism: Pinus albicaulis; assembly: GCA_034641835.2. Classification (NCBI taxonomy): domain Eukaryota; kingdom Viridiplantae; phylum Streptophyta; class Pinopsida; order Pinales; family Pinaceae; genus Pinus; species Pinus albicaulis. Next base: position 1,065,142,451 of record CM076579.1, read on the forward strand.
AGCACATTGACATTCGGTTCCACTTCATTATAGAATACGTCCAATGGGGAACTGTGCAGTTGAGGTACACTCCTATAGGAGAAAAGTTGGAAGATATGCTCACCAAGGCTTTGAGTAAGATTAAGTTTACTTACTTCAGAGAAAATATGGAGATGGTCGAGAACCCTTTCCAATAAAGGAATTGATTGTCTATAGAGACAGAGGGAGATGCAGTATGGATGAGGCTATGGCAGAGATAGTGTCACAGGAAATAATACAGAGGGCAGCAATGCAAAGTTGAGAGGCAGCAACCAGGACATCAACAACACAATAGATGCTTTAGAATCAGAGCAGTACAGTTGGTATCTTACTTGAACACTTTCCTCACTAAGAGGGAGTGTTGATTTTTATAGTATCGAAAAGTGTTTCAGGTCTCAAATTTTGAGGAGAGGCTTGGACGGCAGTATTCTAGAGAATTCAGATCGTGGGTGGAAATTCCACTCAGATTTTTCTTTATTAAAATAATAATTATTTTAATGTGATCCCTAAGTCTAAACTTAGGGAAATTAAATAATTAAAGGGTATTAATAAAGAAAAGTGTGAATCTTCTAGAAAATGAAGATCAAGTCATCTTTTAATCTAAGCCATTGATTAAGGATATAATATGGGTTGTTGATTCATCAACGAGAAGACTATAAGAGAAGGCTTGAGGGTCATTTGGAAAGCAAGTCGAGCACATTCTCAGTACCCGAAGGAAATCGATTTTGAAGCAAGATAATTTGATTTCAGTGGGTGAGTTTGTAGAGGTAAGGTTGCAATGACAAAAGGAGGAGGGAGAAGTCAGTAGACAGAGAAGAAGAAAGGCAGAAGGACACAAGGAAGGCAGCACTGAGCAGCATCACTAGCCCTCCACACATGATTATGTAGTCCATGCAGGGACTGCGTAGAGAGGCTATGCATATTGACGTAGAGGGTTTAGGAGGTCATCCTGTGTGTCGAGAATTCTTTTAGATTGTCCGAAAAATTCACATCAGGTGTATGCTATTTTATTTTTCTCATTAGGACTTCTGTAAATGATCTTTTCACTGTGGAAGATAAATACAAACCCTCATCTACTGCACTGGTTTTCCCACATTGGGTTTTTCCGGGGTCAATTGTCCAAAAATAACTGTGTTCGTGCGATCATTTATATTGTGCTATATGTGTTATATTTGTTATTCTTCTTTTGATTAGAGTGAAGTAATGCAGTTGTATTTATTTCAAAATTTACTAAAGCATCTGTAAATAACTTATCGAATAAGTATGCAAAATAAATCAATTACTGCAGTATTAATTTTCATAGTGAAAATTTCACAGTAAAGGCAAGGTATAAAGACAATAACATTAGTAGTAATCAAGGAGATGTTGAGTACTTATCTTTTGAGGAAGTTCAACTCCATCTTAATCTTAGACCCGTCACCAACCTTGTTCTCACATGATGTTATTTCTGTTATCATCTAGGATTAGATCTACTTCTTACAACACAAATGATTAGATAGGGGTTTTGTTCCTAAGGTTTTCTAACTCAAAATTTTGCTAGGTTTTACAAACCATAGATTCTCCATAGTCATCAAGACCTGCCATTCAAGAATTACAAAATTCTACAAGCATACTAGTGGATTAGTTGCAAAACCCTAGAGATATTATTGACAAGCCTTTTTATCTATTTCATTTCTTGATCACAAGAACTAGTATTCAAATGCAATTAAATACTTGGGGTTCTAACATATCAACAATCTTTTATATGTCACGGTCTCTAATATATATATTTATGCATACCCTTTTACTAGATTTCAAATGATCATCACCATGACCTAGTGAACTTAATATAATCGACATAGATCATGAAATGCACACAAAAATTATACATACCTATACAAATCTACCTCATTTGAAAAGATTCAGTCCTTTTTCTTATCTTCAGTTGTCAATTTCCAACTTTCTTCAACAAAGGTGCCTCAACTCCTTCAACCACATAAATTTTGTTTATTTTCTTGCTTTGTCTTGGTTCTTTTCAAACATGTTAGATTTATTGATGTGGTTAGTCCTTCTTCTACGTTATGAGTAGTACATCTACTACATACATTTATTTGTCAGAGATATGCTCCAAATACTTCAAATTCTAGTGATGATTTTTGTTTCTTCCATAAAGTTTTAGTCCCTTCCACCATACCGCAAACAGAGTGATATTTCAATCAAAGAAAAATGTTATAGTTTTGTCCTCCATGAACATTTGTAACGAGGTCAAATTCAACATCAATTGCAAGTCTTAGAATCTTGATGACAAACTTATGTTCTTGTACCAAACCTCTAGATTAGACCCTAGTTCTTCACACTAATGAAAGTATTTCTTATGCTGCCCCTTATATACAATTCGTTATTATTTGAGTAAGCTTTGAGTGTTTCAAAAGAGTGTTACCATCAAGAGTAATGTGTATTATATTTTTGTGAAAGAGCTCATATGTTATGTATGGTAAATGTTTAAGTTTGATATCATCATGAATACTTAGTCTTATAGCTTTAAATGTAACACATTTATCTCAGAGTAACGTACCACATGAGGCTTGCATTAGTGTAAAGACAATAGGCTTTCGTATTCAACTTCTATACTCTGATATTGTTCATATTTGTTTGTTCACCTCAGAAGTTCCACAGAGTACAACATTCATGATGAGAATTCATGACACACTTATGTCCTTTATACAAACTTTGTCCTTTGTCCCTTAGGTATATAACCTCAAAAATTTACATATTGCAATTCGGAAGGTTCATGCCATGTCTTTTTCTTTGTTTTTCTTGGTATGAACTTCAGATGCTAAGTATATTCAAAAAATATGTTTCTTCAGATACTTCAGGGAAGTACCTTCGAACCTTTTGAGTTGAGAAGCAGTGCCTGCATATGAAGATAATTTCACTCATATTATTTTCACAAAATAATAGTATATTGTCACAAAGTTCAGATGCTTTGTTTTCTTAACTTGTATGGTGATATTGCATCATAGACCTCAATCCAAGTTGTAGAGGAATAATGGCATGCCATACTGATATAGAAATTTATTAGGTAGCTTGTGGAATAAATAGTGCACTGAAATCTCGAATGTATGTCATCATTAGTACCCCAGAGAATTTTCATGTATGCCTTAGAATGGTTGATATTGTTGCCTTTGGAGTTTTCACCTCATAGAGAGAAAAGGAAAAAAAAAATTCACTTTTACAGAGAGATAAGACATGTATTACAATGATGCTACTATATATACACTCTTTTAATGCCTTAGATAAAAGCCCAAATCATTCTTATAAGCTTCAACTTTTGTCCACAAAGCTCAGACATGTGTTTCCGACTAGAAATGACACCACCGAAGTAGTGAATTCGAATGTCTCTTTTCCCAAACAATCCTTCTTTCTTTGCTTTGATAGAGAGAGATATGAATATTGCAAGGGTGTCCTCAAGTATAACTACAACAAAGGAGATAGATTCTATAGGAGTGTCCTTAAAAATGCCAAAAATATGTGATCTTCAAACTTCCTTCCTTCACCTTAACTCTGATACCATGTTGAGAAATTATGATGCTTGTAGACTAGGGTATATTTCTCTTAACTTGATAATTACTTGTGAATTTTATTTGGCTTCCTATTAAATTTATATTCTCTTTCATCAAGTAATTACCAAAATGAACAAAACATGAAGATCACAAGAGATAGAGAATACAAGAGGCTCCAAACTAGGGTGAAACCCCATAAGGTGGAAACCCAAGAAAATATTATTCTTATAGAATCAGATCAAAGTGAGATATCCAAGATCCAAGACCAATACCAATGATGCCACAAAGACCTGTCAACCCTCCTTCAATCCATCTCCAACAAATATTGTTCAACAAAAGTCCACACTGGTCAAATCTTAGAAATTTGGTCATCTACTGAAATTTCAGGCTTGGAATTAAACAAAAACTACCTCAAAAAACTCACATGTGTGAGCAAAAGTTAGGTCACAAATTAGTTCATTCTCTTTCTCCTTTTATTGTCCCTTCTTTCCTTTGAATTCAGTTGGTTATCTTCTTCTTCTTGGCACAAAATTCGATGAGTGAGTGATTGTTCAAATTAAGTCGAGTTTCTCCCTATATATACACTTCCAAGAGGTCGAATAGCTGCATCTTCTAAGGCAGCTTTTCAAGGAGGGTCAACTTGGTCCATGGAGGATATTTTGACTCTTTTTGACTCAAGAAAAATCATTTTTTATTTTTCTTACAAGAAGTCCAAAGGGACTTAGACTCAATTACATTTCTTTGACTCAAGATAAATTTTTCTTTTGACTCAAATAACCCTACAAGCATGAAGGACGTGCTTTGACTAGAAAATAAAATACTAATACTAATAATTTCTTTTTCTTATTTTGTTTTTACATGAAATACATATTGATGCAAGTACAATGATAATTATGAAGACTGAACCTAGTTACATTTCCAACATGGAGCAATCATGGATACATGAGTTACACCAACCTTTGTTTTTCTGCCCTTCTTCATTTTCCTTTTTCCTTTTCTTGATTTTTCTTTGTATTGCTACTTGGGAATATGAGAAATGAGAGAATGATGTTTATGATGCAAGCAGTTATTACCGCCTTAAGGTGGGGCAGTGCATCACCCATCAAGGGTTGGGATGTGCATGGGTTCCTAAATGACGTGGGGGCATTCTGGGCCCTAGGAACTAGGATTATGGCCATAATGTTAAGGGGTAGAGCACATTTTTGGTTTTTAATGATGTGTTATTTTAATGTCTCGGCCATATTTTTAATTTTATAATATTATTTCTTTTGTTTTTGTAGCCATTACTTTCTTTTAAATCTATTTTAGTTGCATCAACCACTAGTGCAACATTTCCAAGCCCGACCCAGAAATGTGGACAAAGGGAGGGGGTGTGCTAGTGCCTTGTGGACCCGGAGAGGGAATATGATGAAATATGGCTTGTAATGTGTGGAGGGGAGTGAAAAATGTGAAACTAAAAAACAAGATTGCACTACCAAAATCGAGGTTTCCCAAGTAGTGACCTTCCGAAAGGCACAGGCTGATAGGGGAGATCCCACGGGACTAGGGTTGAGGATTAACCCCTAATTTAAGGTGAGGGAACAAAATCCCGATCAAATTCCGTCCTTCTTCCAAGTCACCAAATAATCCATTCCCAAAATTCCCACTAAAAAACAAGCATGTCGTGATTGCACAATGAAAAACATACCTTCTAGGTTAGATTTATCACCTTTGAACATATGCTCTCGACATATGGGTGAGGGGACATATGATTGATTAATGGAACAAAGATCAAATGGCACAATATATCGGCTAAATTGGTGGTTGTCAGTGATTGTTGGTTGTTGGTTAAAGATATATCTAGGAGATAAATTGTCCTATGGGGCCACCCACTTTTGGTGGGTAACATTTGGCTCCAACTAAGACATGAGATCTCTGTAGAGTGCACGATAAATGTACTCAAATAGGGAGGTCATGAGAACCAAAAATCCTCTAGAACCACATACCTCTATCCTATGTTAATTTTCCACTACTCTATGTTATTTCAATTACTTTAACCCAATTCACTCCTTTAATAAGCAATATTTTTTAGTAAAAGTTAATTCTTCCAATTCAATTTAGTAATTGAAGATAGAAAAATAAAATACAATGACAATAGGAGACAATCAACATATCGACAAGAGACGTTGATTTGGTCAAAGACCAGGGAAAAACCCCACATGGGAGAAAACCCTTTGAAATTCTTCATCTATTAGATTTTCATAAAATGTTTGACAAAGATTACACTAACCCAAAATCCAACAGTCAAATTCAAAACTTGACTTGTCAACAAATCAACTATCCAAGATCCAAATTCTAATGAAGAAAAGTCAAATTTGTTTAACTATCGCAATCTGCAATTTTGGTCAATGATAAACAACAATCAATGTGCCCTAACGAGTCCACTAATCTGCTGTCAAAGTGCTCCAATCAAACTTCCTTAAAGGTAAAATACTGTGGCCTCAAATGATGGTCAACTAGAGCCCAAATAGTCCAAAAATATCTAGGCAAATTCGGTCAAAGGAGAGAAAATTCTACGGTCAAGTTTGCAATTTTTCCTATGGTAAACCCAAGTCAAATTCCTCGGTTTTTGTACCAAAAGGTGTGGCCTTCCCAAACAGAAATTATCCCAAAATATCAAATCCAAAATCAGCTTAGAAAATGAAATTCAACGCTTGTCAAAGTTGTAGAAAACTTAAGATTTTAACCACCTGTAATTTTCTCCTCTTTGTCCTTCACATGTGTGAGAGAAACCCTATGTATCAAACCAAAAAAAGAGATGATGAGATGATGTGATGATGGTGTCCAAAGGAGGCTCCTTGATTTTCTATTTATAGGCATTGGAAGGGAAAATTTTCCTCTAGGCCAACTTGATCAAATGCGACATTGTGGGCTTCACTTCAAAAATACACTTTCCCTTATCTGAATCAAATGCTTCAAAGGTCAAATTTGATCCTCTCTGAAAGAGGAATATAGTCCAATGATTGGAATTTGTCACTGAGCTATTAAATTAACACTCCCTCTCAGGTAGGGATAAATTCCAACTGTCTCATGTGATCATCGCAAGTATCCTGTCATCAAATCATGTCCCATCTATGTTCAACTTTATTTGTTGAATCATTCTCGAATATAAATAAGAAGAATCATAGGGGATATTTAGCTACCATCCTCTATACCGAAAAATAGGATAGATACAACTTTTCAAGCAAGGATCACAACCATCCCATTATGCAATCAATGGGCGAGATACCACTTGCTATATGAGAGGTAAGGATTACATCCATCCTATTGCCTACTGATCTTCTGAGCAATGATCCGCAAGTGTCATGTGGTAGAACACCTGCATCATAATCTGAGCTTGGGTGAGATACCTAAATTACCAAAGGTATATATCACACACCCCTAAGCCTCCTCAACCCTTTGGCTAGATGGAGAGGGACAATCCGAACAAGCTCGGCTTGGGGGTATGATGCCAACTCGGGTATACTCTTCCAAACCAAGATAGGGGAAGATACCTGAATTGCGAAAACATACAAGGATAACGCACACCCTATGGGTGAAAATAGGGGAGATTCCTGACCTACTGTAAGAGTAGGGAGCACATACACCTATTGTCTAGAGTTCCCTCAACCACAAGAGCCATCAACACTCCATTCCCACCTTGGGAGCTCAACCAAAGGGGGAAATCTATGATCAATGTTCTTGATCAGTGATGTCCCTTATTCAGAAGGGTTGCATTTATCAGTCCAAGTTGCTCTTTGAAGACCAAGAACTTCCCCTTTGGAAAATCGACACTGCTTCTTCTGAATACAAGCTTCACTAGGTAAATATCTATGTGGTCGTACCATGCTCTGGGGGCTTTCTTTAATCCATACAATGCCTTCTTCAACCTGTAAACATGTGTCTTTCGGTCCTCCACTTCAAATACTTGCGGCTGCTCAACATAAACTTCTTCCTGTAACATACCATGAAGGAATGTTGTCTTCACATCCATTTGGTGAAGGGTACATCCTTGACTTGCAACAAGAGAAACTATAAACAAATGGTGGTATATTGGACCACATGAGAAAATTTAGCAACATAATATTCTCCCTCTTTTTGGTAGAATCCTCTTGCCACGAACTTTACCTTATATTTCTCAATACTTCCATCGATTCCATGCTTGATCTTGAATAACCATTTTGAAGTCACCATTTATTTCCTCTTCAGTATCAGAACAACAGCCCATACATCTTTCTTCATAATTTATTCATATTCTTTGGCCATGGCATCCTTCCAGACTTTTTATTTAACGACTTCTTCAAATGTGTGAGGCTCATATTGAATCATATTTCCCATTGCTACAACATATCCCTAGTACCAACACGACTTCTTACTTTCTCTAAAATTCCCTCTGGCGGGAATGTGTCTCTTGGCGTCCTGTAACGTGCCACGAAGGCAAAATGGCGTCTTCCTAAAATGGGGATCATATGGAGGAGGATCCAAGGGTTCCATGGGATCAATGGGATCATCAACAATGCATCTCTCAAATTCAGACATGGAAGGACCTTCTAAAATATCGATGTCATCACTTTCCTTCTAAGGAGGAGGAGGTGGAGGAAGGTCCCTTGCTTTTCCAAGGGAAACATCTTCATCGAATATTACATCCCTGCTAATTTCAATCGTCCTTTGAAAAAGAATATATATTCTAAATGCTTTGGAATCTCACAATACCCAACAAACGTACCTTTTCTTCCAGTGGCTTCCATCTTGTTTCTTTTGTCTTTCAGCGCATGGAAATATCTGGGGCAACCAAATATACAGAGATGACCAATGTCCGGCTTGAACCCTTTGAATACTTCTTCGGGAGTCTTGTTGTCCAATGTGTAATGAGGCGCCCTGTTTTTAACGTATACTGTTGTATTTTTTGCTTCACCCCAAAGGAACTTTAGTATATTTTGATCATGGAGCATGGTTCGGGTAGCTTCCACACTAGACCTATTCTTTCTCTTAGCCATTCCATTTCGTTTGTGATTATAGGGAACAATCGTCTCCTTCTTAATACCTTCTTGCAAAATCTATGAATTCATTTGAAATGTACTCTCCACAATTATTTGACCTGAAGATCCTAATTTTCTTCCCTGTTTGATTTTAATCCAAAGCCTTGAAGTCCTTGAACATATCGGAGGCCTCATCCTTATGCTTCAATTAATATATCTATGTCTTCCTTGAGAAATCATTGATGAAGGTTAAGTAGTAGAGATGGCCACGAAGAGAATGTACGGGCATTGGTCTACATATGTTGGAATGAATGAGTTGGAGGATGTCATTAATCTTATTCTTGCTAAAGGGGAATGGTCCTCTTATATTCTTCTCACTGGCACATCCTAGACATACTTCGTCATGTTGAGATTGAACATCAGGGATCCCAGAGATCAACTTCTTTAAATTCGGAAGAGCTTCATAATTTAGATAAGCCAATATTTGGTGCCACATCTCGCTTTGATGATTAGTATCATGGACCATTGCTAGAAGAGGTATTTTAGTGACTCTATATATTCCTTCAAATCTAGATCCCAATGTGAAAGCATATCTCATTCCTTTGTCTTCCAAAGCAAATATAGATACCAAATTCTTCTTAAATCTTGACACATACATCACATCATGAAGCAAAACAGATTTCCCAGATTCGAAATGAAATTCAACAAAACCAAATCCCTTAACAGGATGAGTGGATTTGTCTCCAAGAATAATACTCAAATTGAACTCCCTCTCTACCAAGTTAGAGAGAACCTCCTTATACCTAGAGAAATGATGAGAGGCCCCCCTATCAACCAATAAACTATCCCAAGTATCTGGGGGAGAGGAACTAGAAAGTGCATAAATAAGGATATATTTAGATTGACTAGTAGCAACATTACTTTCATACGTGGAATTTCTTAACTTATTTCGAGGACGATGATATTCATCACGATCATTCGAAGCATCTCTTATTATTCTTTCATCTCTTCCATTAAGATCATTCCTTAGATCATGTCTCCCTCTTTGATTATTGAACATGCTATTGTTGCTTCTAGTGTTGTATCTTGGAGCATTGTTCTTCTCAGGGAAATATCGAGCATAGTGACCCTTCTTGTGACAATTGTAGCATTCAATGTGCAATGATTCCTTGTCTATTCCATTCCTCCTTTTTGAATTTCAGGGAGCAGGATTCCTTGAACTTGATGAGCCTCCTTTTCCTTTCTTTTCGTTGTTATGAGTGACGGAAGTAGCGTACTATCGTTCTTCATGATTTTGTATCCTGCCTCTTGAGATCATCCTTGATTCTTCTTGAGTGAGTTTTCCAATGAGCTCATCAAATGACGAGAAACTACTATTATTGCTTATGGTGGTAATGAAGGTTTCCCAAATAGGAGGGAGACCTCTATGATTTACCAACACTAACTCCCTGTAAGGCACAATTTCCCCAACTCTCTGCAATTGATCTTTAAGACGAGATATCGTCATGATATAGGATTGTAGAGATTCTCCTTTATCCATCTTCATATATTTGAGTTGATCTTTCAAGGAGATGATTTCATTCAAATTGGTAACTTTTATACATGTCAGCCAACTTATCATACATGTCCTTAAACTTCTTCAAATTTCCAACATAGGCAAGTAAATTAACTTGTAAACCATCAACTATAATTTTCTTTTCTTTTAACCCATCTTTCTTGTACTTGTTCTTGGAAACAACGAGAAGATTTTATGGAGTCATGAGAACTTTTCCTTGTATTTATTCCAAGACATCATTGTCATCCGATATGATTTCCAACTTTATCTCCCAAGCAACAAAGTTTTATGAGTCACCCAACTTCTTGTTTTCCTTGAAGTAAGAGGTAGACATATTGACTTGATTAGATAGGCTTCTTCAATTTTTCCAAAGATGATTGCTCTAACTCTTGTCTCCTTTGGGCTTGTACTTCACCTTAGCTCTAATACCATGCTAATTTTCCACTACTCTCTGTTATTACATTTACTTTATCCCAATTCACTTCTTCAATAAGCAGTATTTTTTAGTAAAAATTAATTCTTCCAATTCAATTTAGTAAGTAAATATAGAATAGTAAAATGCAATGACAATAGGAGACAAACAACACATCAACAAGAGACACTAATTTGGTCAAAGACTAGGGAAAAACCCCACAAGGGGGAAAACCCTTTGAAATTATTCTCCTATTAGATTGTCATAAAATGTTCATCAGAGAGTACAATGATCCCAAGTGGATCCCAAATACAAGAGTCAAAGTCAGAACTTGACTTGTCAACAAATCAACTATCCAAGATCCAAATTCAAATGAAGAAAAGTAAAATATGTCCAACTGTCATAATCTGCAATTTTGATTAATGGTCAACAACAGTCAACGTGCCCTAACCAGTCCACAAATCTGTGGTCAAAGTGATCCAATAAAACTCAGTCAAAGGTCAAAGAGTACAACCTCAAATGTTTTTCAACCAAATCCCAAAATATTCCAAAAACATCAAGTTAAAATCAGTCAAAGGAGAGAAAATTTTGTGGTCAAGTTTGCAATTTTTCTTGCGGTAAACCCAAGTCAAACTCCTTCAAATGCCTTGGTTTTTGTGCAAAAATATGTGGACTACCCAAGCAAAAATTATCCCAAAATATTGAACCCAAATTCAGCTTAGAAAGTCAAAGTCAACGTTGGTCAAAGTTGCAGAAAAGTTCATATTTCATCCCTTTGTATTTTCGTCCTCTTTATCCTTCTCATGTGTGAGAGAAACCCTGCAATTTTCAGATGTATCGAACCCAAAAAGAAATGATGAGTTGATGTGATGATGGTGCCCAAATGAGGCTCCTTGACTTGTATTTGTAGGCATTGGAGGGGCAATTTGTCGTCTAGGCTGACTTGATCAAATGTGACATTGTGGGCTTCACTTCAAAACTGCACTTTTCCTTATCTGAATCCAGTGCTTCAAAGGTCAATTTTTGTCCTCTAGGAAAGAGGAATATATTCCAATGATTGGATTTTGTCACTAAGTTTCCAAATTAACATCCTACACATCACATACAATGTTGGAAGCATGCGTCCTGAGCTTACTTTTATCGCCCACATTTTCATCAAATAATAAAACCATACCATATAGAAAATATATTCTATGCTACAAGTGTAATATAAATGCATCTATTCTAGCATGGGAACATGATATGATGATAGTAGCTATGAAAAATCAATATGCAATGCATCTACTCTAACATCCATCTACATTATGCAAGTGCTAAGTATAGTCATATAGCCAATGTAACCAACATATCATTAGATCAAAGATCATATATCCTACTCCTATGATCAATTTTGATATACATTTGAAAGAAAACATGATAATCATGACACTCATATGCTAGGTCACAAGGGTGCGAGGTGGGAAAATAAGGTGACCATGAATCATGCAAAGGGACCATGGGAAAAGGGGAAGAACATGAATTAGGATGGGCACATCAGATCATTCCCTCGGCCCTCAATATAGAGAAATCAATGATGAAACTCAAGCTCTCGTTCTCAAAAGTATCTTTAGTGGTTGTAGGATCACAACAAATAATTTTCTTTTCCTCATAATCATATGCAAAAGGGGGAAATGAACTATGCTCATCATTATTAATAATCGTTCATTAAGAAATGATAAGAGGGTCCATGGATGGCTTAAATCCATCCCCATGATCATAAGGAAGGTAGGGAAATACAAGGTTTTCATTGATATCATCATCGATATCATAGATCGGGTCCTTGTCAAATGATTGTCAGGGATCTTCCACTTCCCTTCTTCAATATGCAAGTAATCACTAATGCCAACGTCCAATGGGTTAATGGGGTCTCCTTTATCAAGGTCCTTGATATGCACAATGTTATAGATAACATCCTTGAAAAAGATGGGGCTATCTTCAATTCTACTTTCTAAGGATCCCTCTTCATCAAAATCATTAGCATGCCCCCATTAAAGATCTCCTTTAATTTATTCATCAATGATATCATCCTAATGATCTAGAAAGGGTTCCTTTTCTTTTTCATGATCCTCCTCATGTTCAATGAAGGCCTCCTCTTGAAAATCAATACCTAATGTTTGGAAATCATGGGCCTTTGTTTGATAATGCTCCTAAAAGTTATCAAAGAGTGCTTCAATTGATGAAATACTCCTAGGCTTGCAATTATATATCCATGAAAAATGACCTTGAAGGGACGTTATGAAAAACATTATGAGAACATCTTGATGAACCACATCAATTTTTGAGGTATATGTAGCAAATATTTCCACGTGATCAATTTTAGAATACGGATCACAATCACACTTGTGTACCCTAAATATCGTGTTGAAGGTCACATGATTCAAGTACCTAGGAATGTTAACAATGTCCAAGGTGGGGATTTCATCAAGGTAAGACATTATATTAGGTTACATCAATCATGCAAGAGTCACCAGGGTGAATTAAAAGTGCCTTGAGAGATTATTACTTCACCCCACAAGCATTTACTTTAAGGTTCAATGAAGAACAAGGGCTTTGTTCTTCCAATGGATTCACTAGAAGAGGATATATATTGTCGTTAAAGAGCCACCTCTTCAAATATTTGACCAAGGAGGTAGACCTGCTTTGTCCTCGGAAGCAAAGCCAAAAATGCTACCACACAATATAGCATGGCCTAAAGAGGGAAACCCTAAAGGACCAGGAGCTAGACCAAATGATAACAATGGGACAATGACCCACTGTCACCACAGTCAAAGTCCCTTGCTCTTTACAAAATTTCAACGATGGGAGGAGTCCCAACAAGTAGATGATCACCTTTGATAGATATTCTATGGCTATTGATGCTAGGTGATGAGGTAGGGCCTCTTGATGAAGACTCAAGGTTATAGTATAATACTTCTAAGGAAACTTCACTTCCTTCAAGAGGCCTAGGAAATACTTGCACAAGACCTCGGGTTTTATGGATAAACATGGTCAAAGGCCCTGTCAAGGTGAAGGAAAGGAGGATAAAGGGCATATTATGATCTACTTCTTCGAGTACTATGCTCATACAACCATCAAAGAAGCCCGTAAGTCAAGGATGTGACAAGCTAGGGTTATAGATGAAAACTTAAGTGATGCTCACCAAACCTTGAGGTCTTGTAGCCAGGGACTTAGGCTTGAAGCTTATACCCTTGGGATCCACCAACTCACTCTCTAGGGAATTTTGCTTGATGCCCTAGCCTAGCCATCTAAGAGAAAGGTGTCGAATATCTAGAAGGAGAAAATATGGAGAAAGAGGAATTTGATCTCCCAATTCCTTGGACTAGAGCCTAGACCTTTGGTGAATGAAGTCTTGAGATGCTTAAGATAAGATAAAACATCTTCCAAGTAGGATCGAAATCGATGCCCTAGGTATCAAACTCAAACATTTACCCTCTTCAAGATATAATGGAGTTTCATGAAGAATTCAAATAAGTTCATTCACTAGGAACATTCATTACATGTCTTGCATTGGATAACATATGCAATACTATACTAGAAAATCTCTCCAACTTTAATCTTCAACAATTAGGGCACAAATTTGCATATTCTAGAGTAGAAATTCCATACATTAAATAATTTTCAAAGAAAAAATCCATCAACATTAAGCACTTACAAAGAGACATGCAATATATCTATCCATCATTCAAGAAGAAGCTCCAAAGAAGAAAAATGAATTATCTCCACAGATTGAAAAGCATCAAAAGAGTATCCAATAGCTCCAAAGAAAAAGTGCAAGTTCTTTTACAAGAGAATAATACAAGAGATGATGATCTCTTACAAATGAACCTAAGTTATATTTATATGATTTTTCCTAAGTCGAAGTATCCTATTAGCCCCCAAAATATTAAAATAATGAGTAAGAAACACGTGTCACAAGCCAACCAAGAAGATTTTATAAATTATGAATTATCCATCCAAATACTAGCCTATTTGATGATGTTATGTTGATGTAAGGTCGTTGGAGGGCCATGTTGGGTCCTAAAGGTTCCAAGATGAGAGAGAGGGCTCCATAAATCACCAATTAGGGGATGACCCCTAATCCTTCATGGAAGTCATCATGTAGGGCCCCAAAGTGGGTTTGGGGAACAAATTCTAGTCTCATGGGTCTGCTGATGATAGAATAGACTATATAATGCTCCAATTGAGGGATATGATGATGGTGCCCACCCACCTATGTCTCAAGGGCGAGACAAACCTCAAATGTGCCTCAAATCAACTGTCACTCCATAATGTTATGCTTGGATGGGAACACTACTCCAAGTGCATCATCCCACAAATAATGTGCAACAATAAACAAACTGTTGAAGGTATTGAGGATGCCCATGGTGTAAAACAATTTCCTGCACATTATGGGAGTCCCATGGCTCTCAACACATCCGACTGTCAAATTGTCAATATGATCCTCTGGTGGACATGGGGCCCAATTAAGTTTCCCATCCGATGATGAAACCACCTTCCAATTACATATAATGTCAAATGAACATCCTCACCATTAGGTACAATAATTCATTAGTGGATCTAAGTGAAAAATCTTGTTAATCAAGGGCATAATGAGACTTTATATAGGGTTTCCCTTCAAAATTTAGGGCTTTGAACTCAAAGTTGTGCTACTTCCCTAAATAAGAGTGGTTAATAATTGATCCTATTAGGTGTTCTTAGCCCCTAAGGGGAAAGAACTCTTAGGTACATCCTTCAATTGATAGGGGTCACATGAATAATGATGAGATGGATGGGGACATAGGGATCTCAAGGCCATATGCCATGGGTAAACGGGTGGTAATGATGAGGAATGTCCACATGTGGGAATACAGATGTAGGAGGGTGCAATCATGGATACATGAGTTAATAAAGCCTTTTTTTTTCCACCCTTCTTCATTTTTCTTTTTCTTTTTCTTGATTTTTCTTTGTATTACTGCTTGGGGCTCCAAGAAATGAGAGCATGTTGTGTAGTGATGCAGGAAATTATTACCCCCTTAAGGTGGGGCAGTTCATCACCCACTAAGGGGTTGGGACGTGGATGGGTTCCTAAATGACGTGGGGGCACTCTAGGGCCTAGGATATAAGGTGATATCCATAATGATAAGGGGTAGAGCTCATGTTTGGCTTTTTCCCACGTGTTATTTTAATGTTCGGACCATTTTTTGCACTTTATAATATTCTTTTGTTTTATTTCTTACTTGTGGCCATGATATTCTTTTAACTTTCTTTTAGTTGCATCAACCTTTGGGGAAACATTTTCAAGCCAAACTCAGACATGTGGACAAGGGGAGGGGGTGTGCTAGTGCCTTGCAGACCCAGTGGTCACGTGGACATGCAGAGGGAAGACGATGAAATAGGGCTTGTAATGTGTGGAGGGGAGTAAAAAATATGAAATGGGAACTCTAATACCACTTGTAATAAAATTTTAAATATATAGGAGATAATATACTAAGAAAATTTTCAATATAAGCTCAAAAGAAAAATATACAAAATACATTCACCATGAAATACACCAAGAATGTAGAGAAAAAAACCCTTAAGGTATACAACTCAACACACTTTCAATGCAATGATACTCGTGATACTCATGTGTATTTATACTTTATGAGTATTTTTAATGGCTTTATTCTCAATACTGTTTATTATTTTTAAATTCCAAAGTGGGTCTATTCCATTATTATGACCACATTACCTTCCTTGTGCCTCCCTAGGTATCCCATATTATCTCCCTAGGTAAATTACAAAATGACCCAATCAACCATCTTATCCTCAATATTAATGTCACTTGATCCATGGATTATGTTAGTGTCAGTCTTTATAGCTTGTCACCAGTGATCAAATGGGCTCTTATCATGTCTTGTTAGGGTCTCATAGTCAAATTTTTGTCATTTCATTAGGTTTTCAAGCAAAAATTTGGTCATTGGGTATTAGGTTTAGGACTATTTTCCACTTCTTCCAAATTTTTTATATGTTGGTCCATGTCACCACTCAACTGAGTGTATCATCATTCAGAGATTATCATCATCATTTCAGTCATCTCCATTATGATTTCATTCAGTTTAATGTCTCCATTAGGTCATTAGGGTTTCAAGGTCATCAAAACTGTCATTTCATTCATAAAATCTGGCAATTGGAGGAGTGGTAATAGGCAACTTTATTCAATAAATTTTGATTTCAAAATGTAATTTTATGTTTCTATATGTAATAAGTACTTCATGTTCCTAAAATCTGTTCAAAATTCCAAAGAGATTCAATGTTCCAAAGAAGCCACAAAAAGTTCAAGGTTACAATGTCCAAGGTTACAAAGTTCAAAACATGAAAGAAATGCTAGAAAAAGACACGTGGGGCCCATCATCCCTTAAAAGGAAGTCATTTCAAGTTTATAAAAGAGCCAAATAGACACAAGATCATTTCATTTGCACTTGTATTACCTCTCATCATCGTTCTAATCCTTCATTTAGCAAGAAAACATGGGTTGTTTACCTCAAATTGGGAGAAATTGGTTGGCGTTGTGCATACAGACACTGCGCTGCACTTCTGGAGGAAGGCGCTGCGTGTAGGAAGACTGTGTTGCGCAGAAAATTGACCACTAAAATTAATTTTTGAAGTTTCCACTGAGGATTTTTTCACCTCTAAGCTCCATAACAAGTAAGCTCACTCATATTTATTCCCTCTCTTGCTTTGCATACCAAGAAATTGATCAAGAGCGTAGTCTTCTAGGGTTTACCAGAATTTCACAGTGTTGGTCTTCATAAAGATGGATTGATGCTATAAAAACTAGCTTCATTGTCCCTACACCTCTATTTGAAACTTATACATCACCTCCATCCATCACAAAGCCATATCCCATCATTTTTCTTATCTTCCCTATAAACCCTAGCCCTATTCTACAAATTTGGGCAATTTCCCTAAGATAGGACTGTGTTTAAATTTCATAGCCCATTTCCCTCACTCATTTCCCTTCATTTCACTCCCTAAGATCTCTAAGACCCCTACCCATCTCCCTAAATTTTCCTGCTCCCATCTGCCTTCCCTAACTCCCTCATTTCATTCCTTTACTCCTTTTCCCTGTTTTTTCCCTCCTATCATCTAGGGTTTCAATCATGGAAGCAGATTCTTCACCATCAGAGAAACGAAAACACCACAAAGGGGGGAATATAATGAGGTATGAGCCCTCAAATTTCAGTGAAATCACTTCCTCACCATTCATTAGAAAATGCTTTGAAGATGTAAACTTCCTAGTGGAGGAGGTAGGTTTCCATGAGCAGCTTACATATATGTTTGCTACCAATTTGAAAGGAGAGAAGGTCACCATAGCAGGAGTTGATTTCACATTCTTAGTAGATGTTATATCTAATGCTACAGGGATACCAAACCATGGTGAGTATTGGTTCAAAGGCATGAACCTATACCTAGAGCAGTACAAACCCTACTTGAAATCATAGTATAAAGGAGCTCATACACACATTTTCCCATTCAGATATTTGCTGGAGAGATATGCATCATTAAGGAAGGTTGTCATGAAAATTTTCACATGTGAGGGCAAGTTCTCAAGACTGTACCAATATCACATTAGACTACTCATGCACTTCACAACAGTGAAGTCTCTCAATTTATGCAATTTCTTGTATATAAGCATGATCAAGATGTCTGAAAAGGTGCAAGTCAAAAACACACAACATTACCCTAGCCTCTTTCACCACAGCTTGGTGAAGGTCATAGTTCTCCATCAGTTGGTAGAGAAGAACATAACATGGGATACCTTCACTGAAGCAACCCTACAAACTACTTCACCTAACCAACAACAAAACATGCCACATACCATGCAGGATGTTGGTTCATCAAGTAAGGAAGAAGTAATGACAAAGAGGCCTAGCCCTGAGGTCACTCATACTTATCAGAGAGCCATAAGGCTTGTGTTTGCTCCATTAAAATGAGGAAGGGGCCAAGCCTACTTTATCAGAGTAGGGAACATCAACACAACATGAGACATCCATGCATGATGAGGAGGAACATGATTTTGACCTAGTAGACTTGGAAGGTAGTGATGAGGCTGAAAACCTAGAGAGGGTTATCAAGGAAAAGGATGCAAAAATAAAAGAGCTCCAAGACAACTTAGGAAGGGAAAACTTTGTCATTTCATTTCTAGAGCAAGAAAACCAGCAACTGAAGGCAAAACCGTTGGTTTTGGAGAAAAGGCAATTTGAGGCAACAAACATGATGAGAAAGGCAAAACAGTTGCTGAGCATGATGAACATGATGAGCATGAACAACAAGTGAAAAGGAAGAGGCCAGGAACCATGGGTCTCAAAAAGGCATTGCAGAAGGAAAAAGAGTAGAACCTTACAGATGAAGAACTCAGTTTTGAAAATAGGATTGTAAATGAGATCAATGAGAAAGGGAGTTTTGGATTGAGAAGGTCAACATCCATTTGGAGAAGCTCCTTTACAAGGCCAACAGGGACAATCAGATGTTGAGGCACATGGTTGACCATTACCATACAAGAAACAAAATTTGCAATGTCAAGGTTAGGCAATTGCAAGATAAGCTCAAGGAAATCCTAATCGGCCAAAATGAGAAGGGTAAGTTAGATATTATTGTTGACGCCTCCATGATAGCATAGCATACCTCATTTTCCACTTCTAGACCAATTTTGTGAAGATTTGGAGTAGTTTTTTTTTTTGGTGAAATTTGGTGTAATTTTGCAAAATTTAGAAATTTCACTAGGTCTAGAAGGCACTGCACTTTTTCCTTAGGGCTCCAAATGACAAATGGTTGAAATTTATTGATAGCTAATGGCCTCCTCTCAAAACCCATTTGCTCATATTTTTTATTCAGGGCTCAAATTTTGAGAAAAATGAGAAAAAGGGGTCAAAATCAACATTCTGCCCCTCTTTTTGACTGGCGCTACACTTCTGGAGACACCTTGGGAGAATGAGTTTTTGAATGCCTTCCCATGGTCATTTAAAAAAATTCAAGATGTTCTAGAAACTAGACAAACGGGTCTATTTTACCTTTCTTTCATATTTCAATTTTGACTTCAGGAAGGTGCCTAAAAATGGCCTCCAAGATGGCGTTGCACTTTTGCAATTTTCTGAGATTTTAATTAAATTTTCACTGTGTAATTTTCTCCAATTTCTAGTTTAGATTTTGTAAAAGTCAAAAGGTGAAAGTAGGTGAATGTGAAATTCAAAATGTAAGTTTAAATGGTAAAAATGGAGTTGAATAGGTGTCTTATCCTCCATTTATTTCTTTGAGGATATGTCTCTTGATGGTTAGATAAAGGAGGAATTTGTTAAGTAACCTCCCTAGTGTGTAGCAAAATTTGGTTAGATGCATGTATTTGACTATGATTGTTTGAAATTTGACCTCCAAGGGAGGATTTCAACCTCAATGGCTATATGAGGCCCATTGTAATCATTTTCAAAGGTTGGATGCTGTGGAATTGAACCTTGAACACTATTGTATTTGTGAATTTGGCAAGAAGTAATAGACAAAATTTGTAGCTATTTTGGTGGGATTCATGTGGTATGTGCTTTAACAGTGTTTATTCTTCTGTGATAATATGTTTGAATATATTGTACCTTCCGTTTCCATTTTCATTTCTTACGTGATTTATTTCTAAGTTTGATAAGAAGAATGCATTTATTAAATACTCTGTTTTGGAGAAGCTTTCGCATTTATGTTCATTTTCTTCTGATATAAATGAATTCATGATATTCATGCTCATTTTGAAACCCTATCAATATACTGTATTCCCCAAGATACCTTTAAAGTGCTAAAGTGTGCACCTACCTTGCCCCATTACATCTCTGCAAATTTGATTTTCAGAGCCTTGACCTAGTTTTTCCTAGACCTAATTCACCACCCAACAGAAACCTTCAAAATCAAATCAAACCTCTGCATACCTAGCCTAAAATATTTCATGATCCAGTCAAATTGGCTGTGATCTCATTGAGAGAGCCCTCTCAGCCTAGTAGGGCTAGCTACTAGGTCGAAGTGGTCTGTGGTTACCTTTGCTGGTCTACTTCTCAGCCTTCGGAGAACTAGTAGAGTGCTAACGGATTAACACTCGATTAGTCCTTGATTTGTATTTAAAGAGTATGAAGGGTTGACATTTGATGATGATCGATTATGAGAGATTCTTATGTAAACTATTTTATTTTCACATTAAAATATTGCCTCAAGTAGCTATGATGTTTGAGTTCACGGGCTATTTCCCACTTTAATGGTTTTAATCACATATATAATGGTGTTCCCAAAAACAAAAAAGACCTAATGAACCAATATAAACTCTTTTTGAAAATTTATAATCAAATTTCAAAAAGAGATTAATATCGAAAATGAGAGCTTTGAAGGGAATGAGTTTAAAAGAGGCCTAATAATTCATTAAATTTCTTTTAAAGGTTTATCATGTTTGAACTTGACAAATTAGATTGGGATATTTTAAAACAAATTCAATTGGATTCGATGGGTTAATATTGAGGCATTTCTATAGATGTTTGTTTGAATTTGAAAAAAAATCTTGACATTTTATGAAGTTCTTCTCACTTTTAAATGAAACAAGTTAAAGAAGGCATAATCAAGTTAAAATGAGAAGATTTGTTATAATTTCAAATTGATGAATTTTGAAAAAGGATCGAACAAAAATTTGTTTCACGCAAATAAAGCTCTCAATTTTTATTTTTATTTTTATTTTGGTGGGTAAACATCTAAAATGATTTAAATCTTAAATCTCATAATTTACATATACTTCGTAACATAACACTTACCAATTAAATTACCCCTTTTATAATAAACCCTCAATTTTAATAATTTTTTTTTTGAAATTAAAAAAAAAAAATTAAAAGAAATGAATTCAACCATTTTCCATATGAACCTTAAATATAAGATATATTTAAGATGAATTATTCTTAGGAAACCAAGAAAAGGGTAAACATGAGTCTAATGAATACTTTATTGAGAAAAGAGTGCAAATTCATCAACATTACATCGAAACTACATCAAAATCCGAAAGTCCTTTCAATAGTCAAAGCATCACCACATGAATACTATAGAAAATAAAACTAGATAAAATAATTTAATGGTGAAGCTTTGACGGAAGTAAATAAAAAGGGCTCTCCAAGTTTAAAGACTAGTTGAGGTCTCAAAAAATATAAATATATGTTTCGCACTGTACATCTAATGACCTTTTGTCTGAAATATATGAATAAACTATATGCATTTTATGATATCTATCAACTTTTTATTTTGTTCTTATTATTTTTTTTTCTATTATGTACAAGTTTCTTTTGTTATGTACAAGTTTCGTTCTAGGTTGTTATTATTAGTTTTTGTTATTATGTACAAGTTGTTTTTGTTATGTACAAGTTGATTTTGTTGTAACTTTGTTCATTCTATAAAATTTTCGCTGATAAAAACTGGAAAGGAAAGGAATGAAATGAATTGAATAACAAGCAACTCACAAGTGAACAATGCATCTGGAGACTGCAGAAATTGGAGAGTACACTTTACATTCAATTAATCAAGGATAAATCAATAAATACATCTCAAAAGAATAGGTATTTGCGAACAAATGCCTACAACCTAGGAACTAATCATATCTTAAGGAGTTACATTACAACCATGTAACCATTTCTCCATTAATACAATATAATATTAATTATTTTCAACTCTACCCCTTAATGGAGAAAGGATTATCCGTAGTCCTAACATCCATATAAACAATTCAAACTTCACTTTCCCAAGAGGCGTAGTAAAAATATCAGCCACATTGTCGCATGTTTTACAATATTCAATAAAGATTTATTTTGACTAGACTTTTTCTCTGACAAATTGAAACTGAGTATCGATGTGTTTCGTGTTCTTATGAAACACTAGATTGTTTGCTAGCTTAATGGAACTCTAGTTGTCACATTTGATGGCAGTTTCCTCTTTATGCTCTTCTCCTGCATCATGGAGAAGCCTTCTCAACCAGGTAGCTTCACATGTTGCTGCACATAATTCTTGGTACTCAGTTTCAGCTGAAGATAAACACATAGTGCTCTTATTTTTACTACTCCATGCTATGACCCCATATCCAACACTAAATTCATAACCTGTGATGGATCTTCGAACATCCAAGTTACCTGCCCAATCAGAGTCTCAAAAAACAGCTAAAATAACATCAGATGTATCACTGTATAAAATACCATAATTACTAGTCCCATGAAGATACCTCAACACACTTTTTGCTGCCACCCAATGACTTTCAAGAGGTTTAGACATGAACTGGCTTAGCACACTGACATAATATGCTAAGTCTAGTCTAGTTGTAGTTAGATATATCATACTACCAAATAGCTTACTATACAAAGTGGCATCCACCTCCTTAGAGCCATCATCACTGCACATTTTCAGATTCTTCTGCAAAGGTGTTGATGTTGTCTTACACTACTCCATTCTGAACTTTTTGAGCAGCCCTCTGACATACTTCCCTTGAGTAAGGAAAGTCTTCCCAGAGTCTCTCCATACTTACAGACCTAGACAATAATGTAAACTTTTGAGGTATTTCATTTCAAAAACCTATGACATCTGCAATTTGTTTTCTTTGATTAATGCATTTGCATTACTTGTTATAATAATGTCATTCACATACAAGGAAATCAAAATAATTTGCCTATGTTAATCATACATGGTATATATATTTGGATCATTCATACTCCTATGAAAACCAAGCTATAAGAAAAATGAATCAATCTTCTCGTACCAAGACCTGGGTGCTTGTTTTAAACCATAAAGTGTCTTTTTCAATATACACACTAAATATTCCCACCCTTGCTTAGCAAACCCTTCATGCTGCACTAAATAAACCTTTTCCTTTAAGTTCCATTTAGGAATGCAGGTTTACATCTAACTTGTGTAGCTTCCACTAATATTTTGTAGCTAAAGAAATTAACATTGTAATAGTATTCAGATTGGCTATAGGAGAAAAGGTTTCTCCATAGTCAATTCCCTCTTTCTGTGAATAACCCTTTGCTACCAGTCTAGCTTTAAACTTTTCTATACTCCCATCTGCATTAAATTTAGGTTTGTAAAGCCACTTACAACCTATGGGTATTTTTCCTTCAGGAAATTCAACTAGTTCCCAAGTATTGTTTCTAATAATAGATTCAAATTCTTCATTCATTGCAACCCTCCACTCATGAGATTTACTAGCTTCTTTATAATTTGTGGGCTCTATAAAACATAAAATGTTTGACATTAAATCACAGTCTTTCAATCTGGCTGGTAGTTGAGTCTACCTACCTGATCTTCTCGATAAAGGACTCACATAAAATATGTCTGCTTCAAACCTTTGCGGGCTTGATTATTGACTACATCACCTGTCTCTTCTTCTTTCTGTTGTTGTTTCTCCTGTTGATTTTCCTCACTGCTTTCTTCCATTAACAATGCAATGTGCCATTCTTCAAGACTGTTTTCCTTATTTCCTTCCTCAACCTACTCATGAAATATGACATCTCGACTTGAAAATACTTTATGAGTCAAAGGATTAAACAACTTATAAGCTTTAAACTCAATGCAATATCCTATAAAGATGCATTTCATGGCCTTAGGATCTAACTCTTTCTATATTCCTTGGGTATATGGGAAACAGATTTTGACCCAAAAAATCTTAAATGATTCACTGTTGGCTTATATCCATAAAGTGCTTCAAAAGGAGTTTTAAAATTAAGACATTTAGTTGGACTCTTATTTTTTTAAGTAAACTACAGTGTTAATTGCTTCAGCCCAAAAGACATTGGATAGACCCTTACCTTGAAGTATACTTCATGCGCACTCAACTAGGGTTCTATTCTTTCATAGGCACTATGAACTGTCGAATAATCCCATGATCTCTGCAAACTTTCATGAACTCTCCCAACTTGTATTCTCCCCCTTGATCTGAGTGGAGAATCTTTATGAATTTCCTTGTTTACTTCTCCACCATATTCTTAAATTCTTTAAAGCATTGAAATGTTTGGCTCTTTTTGATGATAAAGTATATCCAAGAGAATATAGTGCAATCATTAGTAAAAAGTAAAAAATAATATGCACCACTTAGTGACCTAGTTTGCATAGGTCTGCATATATCTGTATGCACAAGTTCCAGAATATCTCTTTTCTTCCTATCAATATTCAAAGGAAACTCTTCCCTATGCATTTTCCCTAATGCACATCCATCACAATCTAAATGAACATTATGAAAAGCAGGAATTCCATCAACCATACCTTTCCTTTGAAGCAGCATGAGATCTTGTAGGTTAAGATGACCGAATCTCTGATGCCAAAGGTTCTCGGATATCAATATTGTTGAAACCAGGGCTTGGTGTGGCATGCTCTTGACATTCAATCTATACAAGCTTCCCACACGCACTCCTGATGCAACTGGTTCCTTCTTGTTGCCTTTTATGACACAATATGTTTTGAAGAATTCAACTCGCAGGTCATGATATGTTATCATTGAGATGAAGATTAAGTTCTTCTTGATCTCGGGACATACATTACATTTTTAATACGTCTGATATCACAGCCAAGCATCATCACCGAAATGTCATCGTACCCCTTAATCTCATAACCTCTGTCATCACCTAGATAAATTTTATCTCCACAAGTAGTTTCTTCAAAAAACTCAAACCAACTTCTATTACATGTCATATGTGAGGACACACCTAAATCAACGTACCATTTTTCGACTTCATCCTCCTCAGAAGATGAAAGAGCACAATCAGCTACAAAAAATCGATAATCATGACTGTGACCTTCATCAACAAAGTGTCATGTGTGCTTTCTTTGTTTATTTCTAGCCTCATCTGTCTGACTCTTGAAACAAAACTTAGCTAGATGATCGTTTTTCCCAAAGTAGAAAAATTTAATGCTAGAAAAGTTACTATTGTTACTTGCAAACATACCTCTAAATGGTCTCTTCTGAAAACCGCCATCGCCTTTCTGTCCCTATGGATGTCTCCCTTTGTATGCTTCCTTCCTCGCCATCAGAGAATGATCGACACTCTATGGTCTCAAATGCTGTCAGCGCTCTTCTTCCTGTAACATGATTCCTATCAGCTCTTCGAATGTAGGGGATTTATCCCATGCAAACAAACCTGTGATGAACATATGGTGTTCATTCGTCATCCTGTTCAAAGTAATTGTGATAAGATCGGAATCAGACACCTTCTCCCTGATGTCACCCAATCTGTCCTTCAAGTCCTTGACCCTTGCAATGAATCCAACAACATATTCATGCTCCTCCATCCTCATGGAAAACAACCTTCCTTTGAGCGACAAGATGTGATTGGTGTGCTGTGTCTGGTGTAGATTCAGTCTCCTCCAGACCTCATTAAACGATTTATCGTCTCTGATACCTAGGATAATATTGTCTTTAATGGCAATCTTATATGAGTGCAGCCGCACTTGTTGCACTGTTTGGCTTCTGCTCATCACCATTGATGATCGACCATGCACCCACTCCCTCAAGCAACGTCTATAGATTGAATTTACAATTGGTATAGTTGGTCCCATCGAGTTTTCTAGTCTCGTTGAGATAATTTTTTGTAAAATTGTTCATTTTGGACTAATCGGATTCCAAATCCTCCAATCTTCAGTCGATTCTAACCAAGTGAACAATTACAAGCTACAAAAAACTTCAAAACATACCATAACTTGATCACATATCTGCAAGCGATCTGGCACGATCTCTATGTCTGCAACTCAGATCCGCCACCGATCTGAAAAAATGTTGTCTTCTACTCAAATTCGTCACCAATCTGGAAAAATATCATGCGCAAAACCATAAAAAGATGTCAACACTCCTATCAGATAAAAACCCGCGCGGTTAAAAATTTCGATAAGGGAACCTCTACTAGCGTTGTAATGGCTCTGAAAAATGCGCTGATCAGTGTTGTTGTGGCTCTCAAAAACGCGTTGATCTGCTTTGTGCTCAGTAAACTGAGACCTGTGAGGAATCAAGTTCCTTATGTGTGTAAGGTGTTTCTGTAGACCACCTATACATAGTTGTGAGCGCTGAGGCTCCTATGTGCATTATAGCCACAAAGGCTCAGTAGCCACTAAGGCTCTGTAGGTAAATCAGGTTCACCAGATTTGGGCTTTGATACCATATAAAAACTAGAAAGGAAAGAAATGAATTGAGTAACAAGCAGTTCATAGGTGAGCAATGCACCTGGAGACTACAGAAATTGGAGCGTACACTCTACATTCAATTAATCAAGGATACATCAATAAATACATCTCAAAAGAATAGGGAGTTGGGAACAAACTCCTACAACCTAGGAACTAATCCTCTCTTAAAGAGTTATGTTACAACCATGTAACCATTTCTCCATTAATACAATATAATATTAATTATTTTCAACTGGAAAGGAAAGAAATGAATTGAATAACAAACAACTCACAGGTGAGCAATTCTCCTAGAGATTACAGAAACTAGAGCGTGCACTCTACATTCAATTAATCAAGGATACATCAATAAATAAATCTCAAAAGAATAGGGAGTTGGGAACAAAATCCTACAACCTAGGAAATAATCCTATCTTAAGGAGTTACTTTACAACCATGTAACCATTTCTCCATTAATACAATATAATATTAATTACATAGAACACCAATCGCATCTTGTCGCTCGAAGGCAAGTTGTTTTCCATGAGGACGGAGGAGAATGAATCTGCTATTAGATTCATTGCAAGGGTTAAGGACCTGAAGGACAGATTGGATGACTTTTGGGAGAAGGTGTTTGATTCTGATCTTGTCACAATTACTTTGAACGGGATGATGGATGAATACCAGATGTTCATCACAAGATTTTATGCACAGGATAAAGCCCTTGCATTCAAAGAACTGATAGTAACCCTGTTACAGGAAGAAGAGCGGCAACAGAATTTGAGACCACAGTGTCGATCTTTCTTTGATGGCGAAGAAGAAGCCATACAAAGGGAGACAACCACAAGGACAAAAAGGTGGTGGTGGTTTTCAGAAGAGACCATTCAGAGGTATGTCTGCAAGTAAAAATAATAACTTTTTTGGCATTAAATGTTTTTATTGTGGGAAAAACGGTCATCTAGCTAGGTTTTGTTTTAAGAGACAGGCGGATGAGGCTAAAAATAAATAGAGAAATAACACAGGACACTTTGTCGATGAAGGTCACAGTCATGATTTTCGAATTTTTGTAGCTAATTGTGCTCTTTCAACTTCTGAGGAGGATGAGGCCGAAATATGGTACGTTGATTCAGGTGCGTCTTCACATATGACAGGTAATAGAAGTTGGTTTGAATTTTTTGAAGAAACTACTTGTGGAGCTAAAATTTATCTAGGTGATGACAGAGGTTGAGATTAAGGGGTACGGTGATATTCTGGTGATGATGCTTGGAGGTGATATCAGACATTAAAAATGTAATGTATGTACTCGGGATTAAGAAGAACTTAATCTTCGTGTCAATGATAACAGATCAGGACCTCCAAGTTGAATTCTTCAAAACATATTGTGTCATAAAGGACAACAAGAAGGAACCAGTTGCATCAGGAGTGCGTGTGGGAAGCATGTATAGATTGAATGTAAAGAGAATGCCACACCAAGCTCTAGTTTCAACAGGATTGATAGCCAAGGATCTTTGGCATTAGATATTGGGTCATCTTAACCTACAATATCTCATGCCGAGATCTTTGGCATCAGAGATTCGATCATATTAACCTACAAGATCTCATGCTGCTTCAAAGGAAAGGTATGGTTGATGGACTTCCTGATTTTCATAATGTTCATTTAGATTGTGATGGATGTGCATTAGGGAAAATGCATAGGGAGGAGTTTCCTTTGAATGTTGATAGGAAGAAAAGAGATATTCTGGAACTTGTGCATACAAATATATGCAGACTAGGTCGTTAGGTGGTGCATATTATTTTTTACTTTTAACTGATGATTGCACTAGATTCTCTTGGATATACTTTGTCAGCAAGAAGAGCCAAACATTTCAATGCTTTAAATAATTTAAGAATATGGTGGAGAAGCAGACAGGGAAATTCATAAATATTATCTACTAAGATCAAGGGGGAGAATACAAGTTGGGAGAGTTCATGAAATTTTGCAGAGATCATGGGATTATTCAACAGTTCACAGTGCCTCTCACACTGCAGCAAAATGGAGTTGTAGAACGAAAGAATAGAACCCTGGTTGAGTGTGCACAAAGTATGCTTCAAGGTAAGGGGCTATCCAATGGCTTTTGGGCTGAAGCAATCAACACTGCAGTTTACTTAAAAAATAAGAGTCCAACTAAATGTCTTAATTTTAAAACTCCTTTTGAAGCACTTTATGGATATAAGCGAGCAATTAATCATTTACGGGTTTTTGGGTCAAAATACTTTGCCCATATACCCAAGGAAGATAGAAGTTAGATCCTAAGGCCGTGAAATGCATCTTTGTAGGATATTGCACTGAGTTTAAAGCTTATAAGTTGTTTAATCCTTTGACTCATAAAGTCTTTGCAAGTCGAGATGTCATATTTCATGAGCAGGTTGAGGAAGGAAATAAGGAAAACAATCTTGAAGAATGGCACATTCCATTGTTGATGGAAGAAAGTAGTGAGGACAATCAACAACGACAATAGCAGCAGAAATAAGAAGAGGCAGGTGATGTAGTCAGTAAGTCAAAGCCCGCAAAGGTCTGATGCAGACATATTTGATGTGAGACCTTTACTGAGAAGATGAGGTAGGAAAACTCAACTACCAGCCAGATTGGAAGACAATGCTTTAATGTCAAACATTTTAAATATTATAGAGCCCACAAATTATAAATAAGCTAGTCAATCTCATGAATGGAGGGCTACAATGAATGAAGAATTTGAATATATTATGAGAAAAAAAACTTGGGAACTAGTTGAATTGCCTGAAAGAAAAATACCTAAAAGTTTCCAGTGGCTTTACAAACCTAAATTTAATGCAGATGGGAGTATAGAAAAGTTTAAAGCTAGATTGGTAGCAAAGGGTTATTCACAGAAAGAGGGAATTGACTATGAATAAATCTTTGCTCCTGTAGCCAAACTGAATACTATTAGAATGTTAATTGCTTTAGCTACAAAATATCAGTGGAAGCTACACCAGTTAGATGTTAAGTCTGCATTCCTAAATGGTGATTTAAAGGAAGAGGTTTATTTAGTGTAGTCTGAAGGGTTTTTTAAGCAAGGGCAGGAACATTTGGTGCGTAGATTGAAAAAGACACTTTATGGTTTAAAACAAGCACCCACATCTTGGTACAAGAAGATTGATTCATTTTTCTTACAGCTTGGTTTTCATAGGAGTATGAATGATCCAAATCTATATACCATGTATGATGAACATAGGCATATTATTTTCATTTCCTTTTATGTGGATGACATGATTATAACAGGTAATGTAGATGCATTAATCAAAGAAATCAAATTGAAGATGTCACGGGTTTTTGAAATGAAAGGCCTCAGAATTTTACATTATTGTTTAGGTCTAGAAGCATGGAGAGACTCTAGGCATATTTTCCTTACTCAAGGGAAGTATGTCAGAGGGTTGCTCAAAAAATTCAGAATGGAGCAGTGTAAGACAACATCAACACCTTTGTAGTAGAATCTGAAAATGTGCAGTGACGATGGCTCTACGGAGGTGGATGCCACGTTGTATAGGAAGCTAGTTGGTAGTCTAACACATCTAACTACAACTAGACCAGACTTAGCACATTTTGTTAGTGTGTTGATCAGTTCATGTCTAAACCTCTTGAAATTCATTGGGTGGCAACAAAAAGCGTGATGAGGTATCTTCTTAGTACTAGTAATTATGGCATTTTATACACTGATATTTTTTATGTTATTTTAGTAGGTGTTTCAGACTCTGATTGGGAAGGTAACCTGAATGATTGACGCTCCATCACAGGTTATGCATTTAGTGTTGAATCTGAGGTCATAGTGTGGAGTAGTAAAAATCAGAGCACCGTGTCTTTATCTTTAGCTTAAGTTGAGTACCAAACATTATGCACAACAACATGTGAAGCTACTTGGTTGAGAAAGCATCTCCATGATGCAGGAGAACAGAAGAAAGAGGAAGTTGTCATCAAATGTGACAACCAAAGTTCCATTAAGCTAGCAAACAATCCAATGTTTCATAAGAACACGAAGCACATCGATACTCAGTTTCACTTTGTTGGAGAAAAAGTCTCGTCAAAAGAAATTTTTATTGAATATATTGTAAAAAATGTGATAATGTGGTTGATATTTTTACTAAACCTCTTGGGAAAGTGAAGTTTGAATTGTTTAGAGGGATGTTAGGACTACAGGATAATCCTTTCTCCATTAAGGGGGAGAGTTGAAAATAATTAATATTATATTGTATTAATGGAGAAATGGTTACATGGTTGTAATGAAACTCCTTAAGATAGGATAAGTTCCTAGGTTGTAGGAGTTTGTTGCCAAATCCCTATTCTTTTGAGATGCATTTATTGATGTATCCTTGTTTAATTGAATGTAGAGTGTACGCTCTAGTTTCTGCAGTATTTAGGTGCATTACTCACTTGTGAGCTATATAGTATGTAATTTTTGAAACATAAAAATTATAAAGTACATTGTTTGTTAGCTAGGTTGATTTTATGAAATCAATTTATAATTGAAGGTTTGGTCTAAATCTATATATATTATATGTCTCAACCCACCACTATAATATGAGGTTGTTAACTAGGTTGACTTATGAAATCAATTCATAATTGAAGATTGGGCCTAAATTTATAATTGAAAGTTTGGCCTTAATCTATATATATCATAGACCTCACCTCACCATTACAATATGAATTTGGGTTATGGCATCTTATTAGTTTTTAATATGTACAAGTTGTGTTTAATTAGTTTAAAATAGTCATTTAAGAAAAGTTTGGCATATTATATAAATTTTGTCTCATCAAAATTCTATACTACATTGTTCTATATTACATTGTTTGTTACTTTGTGGATTCATAAGGTCTAGGTAACTAAATAAAAACCTAAACCTATATATATCATAGCCTTACGTCACCACTACAATATGAGGTTGGGTTGTGTCATCACATCGTAGTGTAAAATATTTTTAAAAGAGTATGCGTGTTTCTTGAAGTGTCATCTTAGTGATGAAAAATATAACGTAAGAGGTGGCTTGCATTGATTTTTGCTTTATGTTTTGGAAAACAACTTTGCAAAGCAATTTTTACCTAGGTTTTGTGTTAACATTTTTTTATTTTATTTTATTTTTTCTTTTCTCTTTGTATTTATTAGGTCTCGTGTCAATACCATTATGAATTTTCTTATGGTTGTTCTTCTATTACCATGAGAATCTAGTTCTTTTGAATTGTATTTTTGTCTTCGGGAATCATCTTAGCCTAAGTTTCTGTATAAACGGTTTAAATTTGTTTTTGAATCATAATGAAGTTATTTTTTATCATATACATGACAATTGCTTCAATTTATCATCCTATTTGCATCATTTTACAATCAAGTAACTTGTATTATTAATGATTTTATTATTTCAATAATTTAACTATTGTTAATTGATTTATTCTTATTAATTTAATGATTATTTAACTTTTATAGGATGTATGGGAGGTAAGGTATTGGAAGGTGACAAAAGGCTACATGTGACATTTAATTGATAAGAGAGTAGCATGTCGGAGTAAGGGAAGAATGATGAAGGTGGTCTTGCCATTCTCCCTTAGTCCTCTGAAGGATAAGGCACTCACTATACCTTCAATAATGATGACAGCTCTGCATATGCATGTAAGGGACTATAGTAGCTATACCTTCTTAGAAATGAATTATAAAAAAGCTTCTATAAATGCTTGGCTAGAATGGTGTGTAAAAATGTAGCAGAAGTTGGTTTATATGGTTATTTTTTGGTTTCTTTAGGAATTTCCTTAATTGACCATGAGGTTTGGTGAAGAGGTTTAAGATTAGGAACCTTTAGGCTTACTCCATTTAGTTATACCTATCGCTACGAGGATAGTTAGATGCTAGATTGACACCTAGTGTTAGATGGTCAAGTTGGTCTATATGATTATTCTTTTGGTTTCTTTAAGAATTTCCTTAATTCAGCACAAGGTTTGGTGAAAAGTTTTAAGCTTGGGACCCTTTAGTCTTACTCTATCTAGTTATATCTTTGGCTATGAGGATAGTTAGAGGCTACATTGTCACCTAGTGTTAGGTGGTTTTGGGTCTCCCATATCCAGAAGACATAGTTTACATAGGAGTAGGTGAATAAGCTTGGGACCCTTAGTCTTACAGCTCTATCTAGTTATTTCTATGGCTATGAGGATAGTTAGAGGCCACCTAGTGTTGTGAAAATAGCTCCAAAAATAGAAGAAAAGAGATATCAACGCCTTAGAAATAAGCCACTTCGAGGGGGAAACCTCCAATACATTACATGAATGAAAAATTCTTGGATGATACAAATGACAAAACCTCCTTTCTATATATAGGAGTCCAAGGGGCCACAATGTAATCCTAGCCGACTTAACAATAATAATGTAAGGGCACAATAATAACAATATGGGGGTTACAGGGGTACAACAATAACAATAAGGGGGGATAACTAACAATAATGGACTACACTATTAATATAGGGACTTAACATGCCCCTCTCCTTCAAACAAGTGTTGTCCTCAATGCTTGATTATTTCTTGATGCTTATGTATAAAATTCTCATCCTCCCATGTGGAATCTTCTACAGGAAAGTTCTTCCACTTGCTGAGATACTCTGAAATTGATCGTACTTGTCAAGTTCTTGTTTCTGTGACTGCTTCAGAAATTCTTTCGATGTGATGTTGATCTTCCTGTTGTTTCATTATATTCTGCGCCAAAGTTAGGTTATCCTTTGAGAGTTGGAGAACTTGTTGTTGATGCTCGGTGTGATCTTCCACTAATTTACCATCCATATTAGCTATTATTTTATCCTTCAAACCATCCAACTTAGCCTCCATTTATGCTTTTAAACCATCTATGTCATCTTCGGTTGCTCTTCGTAAGATCGAAATTTTTTGCACTTAGTACCGTAATTTTGATATCTCATACTGCAATTCTTCCTCTTCATGCGTCATAGTATAGCTTTTTGAGGGCTTAATGGTTATGCAATTATTTTTTGGAGGCATTATAGAACCCAATACTTTTTCTTGCTTTTGAGAAGCTCAATATTGAAACTGAATTATCTATGTGCTTTCAGATCCTCAATAGTTTAAATTCGGCCCTGAAGTAGCCCTCTAAATATACTTTCGAATGCCACAGGTTTGACCTAATTTGGATTCTTGAAGACAAAGTTATGCCCAATCTCCTACGATGACCTAATTATGGACTGGTTTAGTAAAGTGACCATGTACGACTTGCCACGTGTCACTGTTTGCTCCTTCAGCTCTGAAATTGATAGAAAGGAAACTATAGTCTATGTACTTCCAGCCACTTTTTACAGAATTCCAATCTGATGCTCAGAGAGAGAGAGTTATGAAGATTTTTCCATGGTCACCTCTTTGAAATGAAATTCAGAAACCTGAAAAAGACCTAACTTCCATAGATCATATCTATGAAACTATTGCGAACCAAGCTCTAAAATTTTGTGACGATGTTCCTCAGGAATTCAGCTTCGCACTCTAAAAATTTCAGCTTCTGAACCTTCGTAGAAAAAAAAGTTATAGCGAAAATGCCACGATGACTTGTTTGGAGCAGCGAAACCCTAGAATCCAAAGCTCTGATACCAAATGTTGTGAAACCAGCTCCAAAAATAGAAGAAAAGAGATATCAACGCCTTAGAAATAATCCATTTCGAGGGGGAAACCTCCAATACATTACATGAATAAACAATTCTTGGATGATACAAATGACAAAACCTCCTTTCTATATATAGGAGTCCAAGGGGCCACAATGTAACCCTAGCTGACCTAACAATAATAATGTAAGGGCACAATAATAACAATATGGGGGTTACAGGGGTACACCAATAACAATAAAGGGGGCTACACTAACATAATAAGGGACTACACTATTAATATAGGGACTTAACACCTAGTGTTAGGTGGTTTTGGGTCTCTCATATCTAGAAGCCATAGTTTGCATAAGGAGTAAGTGAACATTGAGGTGATTCCTCTCGAAGAAACCCATTCTCAACTCTAATTGTTGATCAATACTAGGTTTGAGGTGAAAAAAAGTGAGACTAGGATACCAAGCATCCTTTAGCTATGTTTAAGTGATTTGGGAAGATGCAACCTCTGTCTTCAAGCACAAGTGATAGTTTTGGAAGAGGAAAATTGCTCAAATTCTTAAAGAAGGAATCCAACAAAAAACTACTAAAGTGGAAAAGGAGGCTAAAGCCACTACCATGCGTTACCATGGGTACTGTCCTACCAACATTGAAGATAAGGTGGAAATAAATGAGCAAAAGGTGAGGGATAAATGAGGTTCTATCCCATTTGAGGATATTGATTATGAACTCATGAAATGGATCTCTAACATGAGATTTTTATGTAATAGGGGTACCAAATACCTTAATAAAATTGACTTCTATTATCCATTACAACATATATTATTGAAGAACAGGGAGCTCAACAAAAGGTCAATCTTGAGAAACTAGAGTTTTTGGACTAGAAATATGAGGCTCTAATAAAATCCCTTTGTAGTATGGAAGTTATGGAGTAGGCATAACAACAAGATAATCAATCCTTTGTCAAATAGAAATAGAAGCCTGAAGATATCAATCTTGAATTCATCTATATAGATATAGAATTTAAAAATGAAGATTAAGTGTCATTTTGATTATTGACCATGTTTTTTTGATCTTATGTTATGCTAAATAGAAATATCTATGTCCTCTTTTTCAAAATAATCAACATGAATGGTATTCATATTGTCTATACTCTATTCATCTGCTTAGAACAACACACGACATCATATTTATTTTGGATTTAGGAACATCACTGGTATTTTTTAACCCATTGTAGACTTGGTTTCGTGTAGTAGGCTACAACTGGGATTCACAAAATCTTTTACTCTATATTATTAATAACTAACTTACTAAAATAAATAAATACTAGTTATTATTATTATTATAAGATCTGTGGCAAGTGTAATTCTATTTCACATTATACTAATCATGAGACTTGGTTTTGTGTAGTAAGCTACAACCGTGATTCACATACTCTATATTATTAATAACTAACTTACTAAAATAAATAAATACTAGTTATTATTGTTATTATAAGATCTATCACAAGTGTAATTCTATTTCACATTATACTAATCATGAGAGTAGAAACCATGGATATAAACATGCTACCCCATTAAAATTTAGATAATTTCACACCATTACTAGCGCAAAAAAACATGTACTATTCATAAAAAGGATGATGAAAGTATACTATTGTACTAAAATCCAATATGTTTCACACCATGGAAACCATTAACCATGTATATATAAATGCAATGATGAGATTTTAAATTAATTTGTAAAATAACAATGTAATTTTTTTACTTGTAAACAAGTGGTACATTGTGGCTACACTAGGGACATGTCTACTTTCTATATAGCATTTCATGAAAAGGTATGTAGACATATATAAGGAAATGAAATGAATTTGATATTAAAAATTGATTCAACTATTTCCAACCTCTCATCTTTTGAACTTTCTACTTCCACATCTTTTGAATTTTATTACTTCTGAGGATTTTTTTGTCCACCCTATTAAACTTCAACTTAGATTGGGCTTGTTTTATGCATTTTCATCTTTGAACCTCGTCCAAAAGTCACAAGAGTTCCAAAAGAAGTTATTATTGATCAATTAAAAGCCTATTGTTATTTTGATGGAGCTTGGGGTTCTTTCTACACCTAATAAATAGCCATCAACTTAGATTCAAATTCAATTCCTAAAAATGTACAAATAACCTATGTGAGCTAAATGTTCTTGTCTTTCTCTCAAATTTTTCCCTAATAATGGATCTTTCCTCCTTACAAGTCATGGGAGATGCTTTGCTGAAAATCAACTTGATGAAATACCATTCCTAGTAGTTAATATTTCACTTCAATCATTTGTTCAATTTGTTAAAAGATTAATCTCACTTTTCTTTAACATGTTTACATAGAACATAAATGATGTAACAGATGGCCTCTGCAAAGCAGCTAGATTAACCGTGGAAGATTATAATAATGATTTATTACTGAATAGAAAACAAGTTTCCTTAGTTAATCTTTAACTTTTAAGTTGGAAGACTATAATGACCCCTTTTTTTTGCCTTGTTAAGTCCAAAAAAATGTTAAAGTTTCACTTTTGTTGGATTTTACTTGAATGATTAGGGTTTCTTTTTGTAAGTAGTTATAAAAGAGATGTTTTGAGTTTGTTTTCAATTGTAAACAAAATTGTTGGTATTAATGGATGTTTTTATAAAACCCCTATTTTTTATCACTACTAATTGTATCTTCCAACATATTTCATAACCCTTTCTCTTAGAATACTTTAATCCTTCTTTAGTGGGGTCATGACTATATTTTCTTAATTTTATGTAATAATTTAAAAGCATATTTATGGATCACATGTATTGAGTTAGTATATTATCATGATACATGCGATTATATTGATAAACTAATAAAATGCACTTTAATTGTGGACATCTTGACTGATCTAAACAATGTATAACTGCTAATTTTAGCAAGTTAAAAATATATCGAAATAAATAACTATAAGCATATCAAAATCAATAACCATAGACATATTATTTATTACCTTTGTGGCTTATTGTTGTATTGAGTTAGTATATTATCACGATACATGCAATTATATTGATAAACTAATAAAATGCACTTTAATTGTGGACATCTTGACTGATCTAAATAATGTATAACTGCCAATTTTAACAAGTTAAAAATATATCGAAATAAATAACTATAAGCATATCAAAATCAATAACCATAAACATATTATTTATTACCTTTGTGGCTTATTGTTGCAGTGTCTCATGGTACATTCCTTGTGATTACTTCTCCTTAGTGATTCTCTTAGCCCCTCTTTCTCTTTCTTTCTTTATTATTATTATTATTATTTTTTGGTAGTAAGGGAGGGGAAGTAAACAAATTTTTTGTATAGACTTTGCATTCATTTACGAGTTTTGAGATGTTCAAAGTATGGAGTTTCAAGATATTGGCTTAGTACCTTGCAATGTATTTAGCCTTGGCATTAGTGAAGTCGTTGCTAGAATTCATATCTGCAATTGAAAAACTTCAATGGAATGTTAGAGGCCTAAATGTCCATAGAGACTTGAAGGTAAACATAAAATCTTTTAAAATGAGAATTTCAATTGTTAAATTAGTATTTTATGTTTCTTTAACTTCGCTACTTTAATGTTAGCCCTAAATATTTTAATAATTTTTTTTCAATAAATAAGCTCTCTTGTTATTTAGTTAAATATTGACAAATTTATTTATTTTGTTAGAAATTTATAATATTTAATCTTACTAATTCTATTTTTAATTCATTAAAGGTACTTACCTCCAATGTTATATATTCTTAGTCATAACGTTTTCTTTTGATATATAAAATTCTAAATATAAATATAATTTTTTTTTAAATAATTTTTCCTTACAATTCTTCATATCATAATTGAGTTCATCTTGTAAATTCTTTAAGAATATAAAGAATTCTTATTATTTTGCATAGTGTTTTTGAAGAAACATTTATTACATAACCCTTAAATCCTCATTATTAACCAACCAATTATAAATAAAAGAAGATGCTAAATTTACGATGAAGTAGAGAAAAAGCTCTGAAAACATTAAAACAGATTCATGTTACTTGTCTTAAGATATTCACTTGTGATAATCTCATCATGAGTAATGGGTTAAGGTTAGATCACTAGCTTGAATTTAATCATTAATGTAATTCTCTCCTTTAACTAAATTTTTTAATATCAAATAGTGTTTAATCATTTTTTGCTTAAATAATATCACTTTGAAAGCTTTTGTTAAATAATATCACTTTGAAAGCTCATATATTTTTTGTGATATAAAAAAACATTTAGTTAATCAAATCTATATAATTAATAGCCTTGTATCTTAAATTTAAATAGTATTTTTTAAAAACTGGATTATGCTGTATGATAATTTAAATGTTAAATTTATGGAAGTGTACATATTTACTTCTAAAACACTGAAATGATATTCAAGTCACAAGTGAGTATAATCGTTGAGTGCTTAATAAAATTGGATCTTTGTTTAAAGTTTGTATAACGTCTTAGCAAGAATTTGCAGGATAACTAATAGAAGTAGCCTCGTTGCATATTGTAGCTGTGTGTGACTTTCAGCATGAAAATAAGGAACAAAGACTTTAACGTCCACAAAATAACAATTACATTCATCTGTTCAGAGATAAAAGAGGGTTTCCCTCTAGCTGTTCCATGGCATAATTATAGTCATGCATTTCCACGAAAAAACTGTAAACATATTCTAAATACAATCTTTTGTACACTTAAAAAGTTTGCCCATACAAAATATAAAGAAAAAACAACAGTAGTGTCTCAAAAATGATAACCAGCCCCTGCCAACAGCGGGCCAAACACTCTCGTGGGTATGTTTTCAATCATCTTTTTTACAGTATATCATTGAGGCTTCTCCAAACGTTTAAACAAAATTGACCTTTCTCATCCCTCCTGGACCATTTATGTTGGATAATTTATAGTTCATTTCTCCAAAGGTACCATCTAATTCTCTTTTTGATAGTGCATCAGCTTCCTTGTTTTTCTCCCTGTAGACATGACAAAAAGAAATGAAAGTAAAAGTTCTTTTTAAAGCATATACTCTCTCAAGCCAGTGTGATAGCATATTCGGTTCAGTGTGGACTTCGAGTTCATATGATCAATAAGGATTTTGGAATCCCCGAAAACCCATAACTTTTCCACATATAGTTGATTGGCAAACCATAGTAGTCCCCATAATGCCAAACATTCCGCTCTCATGTTCGTACCAGTGCCTCCATTCCAGAAGATTTTGTAATTACAAGAGGGTGATAGCATAAGCCAGGCACCGCAGCCGCATATTGAATTTTGTGCTGCCCCATCAAAATAACCCGTTGGGTAATGTAACTCTTGTGGTCTTAATCTATTAGATAAGTCTATAAGAGGTTTCTGACCAAATTTGACCCTATCTCAATAGCTATATATCTGAAAAACCGTCTTTTCAGGAGAGCACGAACTTCTCTCAAATAATTTCCTGTTCCTATTGCACCAAATGTACCAGTGAAATAGAATGGGAATGGCGCTGAAATTCCTGCCTCTTTGAAACCCCCATTTGATGCAGTCCAACGTAGTCGTGTAGCCTGGAGGAGGAATATGTAATTTTGTGCACAGAATTTCCAGAGTTTCCTTTGCGAAAGTGCACTGATAGAAAAGGTGATGATTGTCTTCAGACTCTTCACCACATAAAATGCATATTCCGGGGCCTGCCAACCTTTTCTTTGCAAATTTTTCCATGTTAAATTCTTATCTCTCTAAACTAGCCAAAGAGAAAAATTCATTTTAATTGTACTTTTACCTTCCATAATACCTTGAACTAACTATCAGATTCTTGATTTAATTTTGTATTTATCAACACTGAGTATATTTCCTTTGCTTTCGGTCCCCCTTCCATTAAAATACCTCCCCAAAATAATCTGTCACCCACATTTGTTTTACATAGTCCCAAATATCTGAGGGCCATCGTGAATCCGTTCCACTCTGATTCCCACCTCTCATTCAGCCCCAGGGCTGTGTGTGACTATCTCAGCATTTTGGTGAAATGAACCTTAAAACTCCAAATGGAATAGAGCATTTCCTTGAAAAAACAGCTAGATAAAGATTAGATTAAATCGTCAAAACATTCTGAAGCAAGAATGGCCGATGACCAAATATGTATATTATGTTTGTGGCAGGTACAAGGACATGGTTGACAAGGCCAAAAATGAGAAAATCGTTATGAAATTGACAAACATCTATAACCAGTTTTGGGGAAAGAGCAACACCACAGCAGCTCGTTTGCCATATTGTGAGGGAAATTTCCTTCCAGATAAAATGGAGGAATTGATAATGAAGATGGAAGAAGAAAACTGGAATTGCAGAAGAGGAAAGTGCTTGACTGTTTCTCGGAAGGATAACCTTCTAATGAAGAAGGCAAGTTTATATTCAATGTATTTTATTTTTAGTTACGGTTTTCAATTTCTTATTTATGAAAATCCAAAATATTTTTAAAATCTGCAATTTAAGTTTAATTCTTTTATTATCATTAATCTTTAATTCTATCAGCTTGAGATGGCCATAGAAGGGACTAAACGACATCATATGTTGATTCATTTGCATCCTCGTTGTTCTCACTGTTTCCATGCCCTGGTGAATTCCAAATACTGGGTCTGCAAGAGATGCTTGCGGGATTTCCTGATTTGTAACGAGTAAGTATATGCGCTTTTGAAAAATATATTAAAAAAAAAAGTTGTATTTCAAATTTTTTTAAAAAAATACTAGTTTATATTAACTCTAAAATTTTCCTCAAATTTTCTTAGTTACATCAAACCCATGTTGCAGATGTTATGAGAAAGATATGAGATGCGAGTTGTCTCAAAGGCATGGTGCAGGGATGCATAAATTCGATCCTGTGTGTAGTTCTTTTCAATAATCATCTTATTTTTCAGCGGGCAATTAATGTCTGAGTAGTTTAAATAGGTCACAATTTGATCTTGAAAATTTCTATTGCAATTTTTTTTAAAATCCACATTACAGCTTTTGTGTGCGGTAAAAAAATGAATTTATGTCATAAAAAATGATTTAAACACCCTCACAGTCAAATTTCTTGTAAAACATCTCACAAAGTTCTAGCCAGAAATTCACTGTCGAAACAAAATTGTGACCAGACATCACCATTAATTTACTGTGTTTGAATGTCATGGATGGGCTGATATGTTTTTGTGCAGGTTGAGGTGAAAAATGTTGCTGCAGACACGGACGACGAAGAAGAAATCAGGAGTCCCTTTTTTGACAATCGTGACGATTTTCAAAATCTTTGTAAGGGAAATTATTATCAGTTTGACACGCTGCGCCATGCCAAGTATTCCTCCATGATGATTCTCTTTCACATCTGCAACCCAAATAAGCATTCCTTCATAGCTTTATGCAACATTTGTAACAAGAGAATCGAGGTAGGAGAGGTCGGTTGGCGGTGTGAAACTTGCAGAGACTATGACGAATGCGCTGTGTGCCATCAGAATGAAAATTTACCCAAACATCCCCATCCTCTAATATCACAACCTCCATAGCTTATACAGGGATAACTTGCTGAACGCAGCCTTGCTGCAAATCATACTTTGCGCTAATTGCAGAACAATTGAAAATAAATAGATATAGCGTTGGTAGAGACAATTTGGAGGTTACTATTATAATTAAGCTGCTAATTTTTTTTTCTAAATTTTAATGCAATGGATGTTGCTTGGACATTGACCCTGGAATAAAAATGTTCTATTCTATGCGTAAATACTTCATACTTTATAGGTGCAGCTTACACTGTTCTAGTTGCTTTGTCTTTGAAATTGCATTGAATTTTAAAGATGTAGTCATGCAGCTGCATTCGTTATAACTGTGGTTCTATTTAGGATGACTTTGTTAGATCTCAGCTTCAAGCAATTTGTTATGCACATCATGACCTAAGCGCAGTTCAGATTGTTTTGGTTTCTTTCCTAAAACCGCCCTTATTGCCCCATATAGTAAAGAACCTTTTAAGGCCCATGAATTGCAACGACTTGTTCTATATGTTTTTTTTATGAATTGAGTGCATTAATAGAATTTTTTTTCTTTCAACTTTAATGTTGGATCTAACAATAATTTTCCAATTGTAAGATACTGTCAACGAGATAATGAAAAGTTTAACTGAAACTTAGAAGTAGAAAACTTGTAAGACAACGTTTATCTTCCACCTTTGGTTTAAGAAATTGACATGGTGTTGGAGCTTATCATTGCTATTGAAAAAGCTTAGTAATAACTTTTCATGATATATCAAAACACTTTCCTACACACAAAATTCTTAATCATAGAGATTCACTTCTATTTTACTATAGAGAATTTTAACTTGTAAATAGGATTTGCAAAGATTAAAAAAAATCATTAAAATTTAATTAAATTAGAACTTTAAAAGAAAATACATAACAAGATTCTTAATCATAGAGATTCACTTCCATTTTACTATAGAGAATTTTAACTTGTAAATAGGATTTGTTACAATAACATGTGCGAGTACCATAGCTCAATATCATAAACCCAAAAACTCATAATTCATGTTCACATCACACATATTTATATGACATTTTTTTAAATTTAATTAGTTTAAATAAAAGGGAAGAAAGGGCATAACTACTCCTCTCATATGTGACTACTACTAAGAATATCTTAGAATATTCCACAAATGTTAAATCCCGAACATCCACTTAATTAAAAGTTAGGAAGCCTTATTCCAAAATAAGCATTACTAAATAGAATGGACTAATTGTAAAATGACATCTATAGGAGTGAGCAAATTTTTTTAATTATTCGAAGAACAAAAACTAATATTTTTCCATATATATATATATATATATATATATATATATATATATATATATATAAAGTGGACAAGTATTAATCCTTATTTTTTCTTATCTTATGTCATGTTGAGATTGATCTTTTTTGTGTTTTTTATTTTTATTTATTAGGACTTTAGCAATCACATTCGTGGATTTTTTGTAATTTTAATCAAAGTTTTTATAATATTCTGAATAATTTCATTTTTTTTGTAAATTAAAAAATAATTTTCTAATTTTTGAAAATATTATTTCTAAATTTCCATTTGCTAGGCAAACCTTGATTGGACATAATTCCCTTAGTGGAGGCGATGTTTATCAGAAATAATTTTAAAATAGGAAAAAATAAATTACGTGATCGGTTGTTGTATTCTGACACTAGCTAACATGATTGTCATGATTGATTTGTAGTGGACAATCTGCAGTCTATGTTAATGCTTTGAAAAACAAGGATCGACGACAAAGGTTTCATGGCATAGATGGACGACTATTGGGGCATTGGGTCCTTTATGTAAGCGAGGGGCGGCACGATTCCTCCCTCATAGTTCCAATAAAATGCAATCAACGATGAACAAAATATTTGATGAGATCGACTATGGATAAGGCATATGAAGTTATATAGTAGTTAGCAAATTAACCCAGCTAAATTACTCGACATATTTCTTTCAGGGGACTAGGGACCTTAGACAAGGATACACCCTTTCTCCACTCTTGTTTCTGATCGTGATTGACAAACTAAGAAGGAAGATATCATAAGCACATGCAAGGGGGGTAATTTCTAGCTGCAGGATTTCTAGACATATCTCTATTTCACACTTGATGTTCATGGATCATGTCCTCATGATAGGGAAGGTTTCAATTAAAGAATGGAAAGCTTTCCATGAGATCATTTCAAAATTTGGCAAGGCTT
Organism: Pinus albicaulis; assembly: GCA_034641835.2. Classification (NCBI taxonomy): domain Eukaryota; kingdom Viridiplantae; phylum Streptophyta; class Pinopsida; order Pinales; family Pinaceae; genus Pinus; species Pinus albicaulis. Next base: position 1,065,186,547 of record CM076579.1, read on the forward strand.
GGGGTTTGATTATGAACAAGGGTAAATCAACATTGATCTCTTCATCACAAGAGGAGGTCACTATAAAGGAGATTGCCAACCTTTTCAGGGTTTGGTCCATTTCAATGGACAAAGGTTTCAAATACTTGGGCTTCTTCTTGAAGCCATACAACTATAAAAATAAATATTGGGATTGGATTATCATAAAATTTGAAAAGAGGCTATTTACTTGGTTGCACAAGTCGTTAACAATGGGTGGCAAACTAATTTTGATCAAATCAGTCTTACAAAGCATTTATATGTGCTAGATACACATTTATAAATTTCTGAAGGGGATAGTCAACATGATCAATTCCAGATCATTGCCAAGTCCCCGTGGTCCGAGATAGGGGTCGATAGGGAATTTCATCTAGTTCGGCTAGAGGTCCTAACTTGTGAGGTAGACAAAGGTCGGTGGAACATCAAAGATTTATAAAGTTTCAATATGGGATTACTTTAAAAAAACTTATGGAGGGTCGTAAGTGGAAATGGTTTATGGGACCAAATCATCAAGAGTAAATATCTAAAGAACAAAGAATTAGTCAGTTGGATCACAGAAGGAGCTCTAGACACTAAGATGATTTCTCAATCCCGAAGAAGCTTGTTGAAATCCAAAAACTGGCTCCTAGGACATTTGAGATGGGATATCGGAACAGGTGCCACAACATAGGTTGTTCTAGATGTTATCAAAGGCATGCTAGGTATACATACATTATCTCTTCCTTCACTCTCTCATTTACATAGTTACAAGGGCTTTTTTGTTCTTAAGGACATTACATCTGTCAGTGACACATATCCATTCATAACCAATTGGTTGGAGGTAGGACATTTAGGGCTCTTGGGTATGATGGCTGCAAAATGGAGAGAATATGTTATGCAACTGAAAATAGTAGGTATATTCTTAACTTCCAAATAGGATTGTTTTTCATGGACATGGATCTTGCACAAATGACATGTCTCTATAAAAGTAGCATACACTATCATCACTCATAATTTTCTAGGGGATGAGAGTTACAGTTGACTGTACAAGACCCGGAAATGGAACATTCCTTTGAAACTGAAATGCTTCAAATGGTTTGTGGCTCACAACAAAATCCTTGCTTGGGATAATTTACTCAAAAAGGGCTTCCAAGGCCCTAACCAGTGCGGCCTTTGTTTTGAAAATTTAGAAGATGTGGACTGCCTCTTCCTCAGATGTCGATTCGTGACCTTTGTCTGGTTCGGAGTTATCAACATGCTTAAATTAAGTGCTTCTTGTACTAGTTCCTCCATAGGGGAATGTTTACAATATCAGTTCTCATACTATAAAGAATCCAAGGCCCTATCATTCTATGTCATTTGGGGTATTTGGAGGGCTAGAAATGCTTGGTTATTTGAGCAGGTGATATTGAGAGTGTGGAGCTCTTACATAAATATATCGACATACTTTTCAGAAATAGGTCCCTACGAGGAAAAGATAACAAAGAACAATTTCAGTCATAAAGAAATATGGGACAAGTATTCAATGACATTCTTCGATGGGGCATATTCCTTAGACCTATGTGGCAATCATATGCATATTATCATTAGACCTGGAGATTTCTATTGTTTCTACTGGTTTAGTGTTAAAGGAACAAATATAGGATTCGAGATGCTTGATTTTTCGGGTGTCCTATTTTAGTCCAAGTGGTTAGCCATAAAGGAGATAGATGTCTATGGAGATTCCAAAACGATAGTCAATTGGTAAAATTCGAAACATGGATTGGAGACTGTTGATCTCACAAACTGGATTTCCTGGACAAGATTGTTGATTAATTATTTTTATATGATCTCCTTCTCACACATTTACGGAACCCCAAATTAGGTGGCAGACTCACTGGCCAAAATGGGATGCAACTCAGTGTCGGGTATGATCTTCTATCAGGATGTTCGAGAATGGAATTTTCTAGAGGTCTGGAAATATCATGCTTTAACAGATTGGACTAAACATATTCATAGTTTTTTTTGGATTGAAAACCTTGTTTTGTGATTAAGCACCACATCGACAGACATTTTAATGTTTTACAATAGATAAGTAGAAGAACATATTATATTATTTTGAAAAGATGGATTTCCTAGCTTATATTTCAAGAGATTAGGGAATGAACAAGTATGTAGACTGTTTTAAAAAATCTATTCCTTTTTTTGATGTGATCTAGAGATAGCTGAGTACTTGAAACTTCTTTAGTAAGTGTTTTCTCTTTCTTAAAGAACATAATTTTTTAAAATGGGAAATTGTTTTTTAAAACAAGAGACCAAAGATAGGAAAGATAATTCTATAGACCGTTGTCGCAATGGATCCCAATAAAAACACTAGAGTTCCCAATAAAAACACTAGAGTTGAATACGTTAGACCTCAAATTGGCTAATTTTGAGTCATGAAAGCATAGTAAAATTAGGCTTGTTTCTAATTGGAGCAAAGCTTTTATAATTTGCAGTAGAAATAAAATGATAAGTAAATATTTGCACCACTTGTTTGTAATTTTTGAACAACTTTTCATGACCTTGTCGAGAGCATTGTCGTCCAAATTTGTCTAATTTTGAGTCATGAAAGCATAGTAAAATTAGGCTTGTTTCTAATTGGAGCAAAGCTTTTATAATTTGTAGTAGAAATAAAATGATAAGTAAATATTTGCACCACTTGTTTGTAATTTTTGAACAACTTTTCATGACCTTGTCGAGAGCATTGTCGTCCAAATTTAAGATGTCTTACGGAGGCTCCAGAATGACCAATGAACTTGCCCACTTCTTAACATATTCCCTTACAATATGCGCGTTGCCCATCCTACAAATTCGGATATTATTACCTTAAACTATAAAATAATATTATAATGCCATTTCATGATGCCTTGTGATTAAGTTATTTAAAATTATAAATATTTAAATTATAATTTTAAAGATTTGTTGAATTCAAAAATTTAAAATTATAAATATTTAAAATTATAATTAAAGATTTGTTTAATTCAAAAATATAGATTGTTAAATTTATTCAATCATTTTTTAAATACATTAATAATTTCAAATTTAAATTCATTCAAACCCCAAAATTATTCACTAAGATAATTATATAAAGCTTGAATGCACATGGCATGAGAGTAAAAATCATTTATCATAACCCCTAAATACAGGAAAACTAAGTATAATTGCAAAGGGATTTCATGATCCACATCGTATTAACAAAATTTATCTTTATGAATATCTGGCAGTGGAAAAACAGGGCACTAGGTTTGGAAAAATAGCTAAAAGAGCATTACTTGCTACTTGGCTTCAAAGAACTGCCCTAAGTATTTGTCATATTTACTTTATATGTTGACGAAGACGTAATACCAAAAAGGAGTTTCATTTTGGTGTTTATTCACAACCTACGGTGCAGCGCCAGCGATAGTGGAATCAGCAACAACAACGATTGACCTTATTGTTCATATGTCTAGGCAAATGGGTTGCAATCTAAGACCGCTTAAATGATGATCACTCGCAATGGAAAAGCTCATTACAACGTTGATTGGGTTTTACGTTGGAACAATGGTTTCCATAAGCGGTATGCGGAGAAGAGAGAGTGGAGGGAGAGTTTATTTTGGTGGTTTTGAAAACCACTAGTGCCAGTGTGGGCTCCACACTCGGCCAAATGCTGCCATGTTGCCAAAGGTGGTATCAACCAATAGACATAACATTAACGCCCCTTGGTTAAACATGGAGCATGCGAGGGGTCCGCTATTTATATACAACCGTTGATCAACTTTGTTGGTAGATGCGATGAACCACTGGTTTGCATACTTGTGCACCACTATTTCTACTCTCTCCCCCACTCTCTAGGAACCATACACACCACTGACCAATATCGATGGCCCCGCCTCATCCCCTCACCTTCTGCATAGAGCCCTCCGGTTTTACCAACTAGGGAGTTGCTTGAAAAGGATTCAAGCCAAAAAAATAAGAACACCCTTGCAGAATTTCATCTTATCCACTATACCTTGTTTTCATTTCCCATCAATTTGTTTTCAAAAAATCTTTTGACATGGTCTCTAAAGATTTGTTTTGGCACAAAATGAAGGAATTTGGAGTTTTTAGGCATCTTAGAGTAGTAGTGTATAGTCTGTATGAAGAGGTGAAAGGCAAAATCAAAACTTCAGCTGGCATTAGGATTGATATTAGGGTCAAGCAAGGGAGCCCATTGAGGTGAAAGGCAAAATCAAAACTTCAGCCGGCATTAGGATTGATATTAGGGTCAAGCAAGGGTGCCCATTGTCTTCAACCTTTTTTGGTTTCTATATTGACAAACTTGAAGAGTGGTTAAACTCGCACGGGGGTGATGACGTCCAATTGAGCGAGTTTTGTTATAAGACTTCTTTTGTATGCGGATAACCTTATTCTAATTGCTAAATCTGCACTTGGTTTGGAAGAGTACTTACTCTCCCTTGAGCATTTTTGTAGAAGAGTGGAGATGCAAGTCAATATTAACAAGACGAAAGTGGTGGTTCTCTAACAAAAGAAAACATATCCAACATAAGTTCTACTTTGAAGGCAACACCCTTGAAGAAGTTGCAGATTACAAATTCCTTGGAATTGACTTCAGCAAAAATACAAGTTGGGAATGTTGCAAAAAGAGCAGAACTTTGGGGGGTTGAAAAATATTCTATGCTTTTGAGGCGGAGCAATGGGATTAAAGACCATTCAAATTATTTTTGGAATTTTAGTGATTTTGGTGATAGACCATTCAAATTATTTTTGGGATTTTAGTGATTTTGGTGATTCTCTACAGTTGTGAACTATGGGCCATCAATACATTTGACGTATAGTGGAAGTAAATTGAGAAAATTCAGAAGCAGATTACAAATAAATTCAAAATTTAAAGTTGGGTTCCTTTTGATATTTTGATAAGTGAAATGTGGGTTGCGGCTATTGAAGCAATCACTATGGTGCGACTCATAAGATATTTAAAAAGAAATTGAGAAAATTGAAGAGAGAAAATGACTTCTGGTTGTCTTCAATGACACATCATTGCAAAAGAAAAAAGACTTGGATTCAGCAAAATAACAAATGATTTACTAAAATGTTTTATTTACTTGAACATGTGTCCCACAAATAGTAAACAGATGAAGACTTTTGTTATGGATAAGTTTCACAAGCGTACTTGGGATAAAGAGTTAGGGAGAAAGAGAAAGTATTATATTGAAGAGTTTAATCTCACTCGTAATTATCATCAAAAAATGTACATAGGGGTCAATATTTCTTGAAGAGCCAAAATTCTTATTGCTTAGTTAAGGACTAATTCTCATCAACTCCCTTGTGAGACAAGGCACTGGAAAAAACCAAAAGAAGTTTGGGAAGAAAGAGTGTATTTTTTGCACTGCCAGAAAAGTGGAAACAAAAAAACATTTCATTTGCGAATGTGAAACCTTCAAAGACAATATATATATCTATGTAAATATTTTGACGACTAGTTAACATTTCATTTGCGAATGTGAAACCTTCAAAGACAATATAGACATCTATGTAAATATTTTGACAATTAGTTCTTGAGATAATTTAATCAACGAAGAGATTATTGAGAAGCTGAAAACTCTCTTATTGTGAAGAGATTATAAAAGAAAAAAAATGAATATAGAAACCAAACGGCCATGCTATTGTTAACCTCATCGATGTTAAAAATAATTTCCTTTTCCCGCACTTGCCTATTTTGGTAGAAAAGCCATCGTAGAATTTCACCCTATCCACTTAGCGTTGTTTTCTTATCCGAAGATTCACCAACAGAGGCAACATGTAAATTAAATTTCAGAAGCAATTTGTCTTTTCAAACCACATAAGATTCCATTGTGTGCTAAATTAACATGGACACCAATAAGAAAAATAAAGAATATACTAGCATTTGCACCAAGAGGTGCAAAGACATAATGATAGTGTTTTGGAGTTTTTTTCACCCTTTGAATATATATACAATAAAATTTGGAATAGAAGAGTTTCAAATGTCTCATTGGAGGTCAGGGATTGACTTGTCGAACGGGCTCAAAGATTGGTTGGTCGTACGGGCTTGGAGGTTGGGTATCTCTTCAAACCTCTAGTGTGCCAAGGGGCCCAACTATGAGAGATGTCATTGCATCATGTCCTTTGTTCTAACGCCAAGAAAGGAAATAAAGATGGATAGTAAGAGGTGAACATAAATGGTGGCCATCAGATATGGAATATATTCAATCTCGTATATGAACAAGTGGTTAGGTAGTAGTGCGGTTAGAGATTGGATTACACTATTGTTTAGAGTGATCACTTTGAATAGTACAAATGACCTACATGGGAAACAAATCATTTGAAGTTGCGTATACTATTCAAAATGTTAAAATATGTGAGTTGTGTTATTTTAAAAATTAAATTCCATCATAATAGTTAAAGTAATAAAAAATTCAATATATAAATTTAAAATTATTCAATATAGACAGTGATACTAGTTCAATTCAACCAAAGATCTTATAAACCACTCAAAACCAAATTTGTTATAAGATTGATTTTAAAAAACAAAAAACTAGCATGGTCTCGATCATTGCATTTTAGGTAAGAAAATGTTAACAAGTATAGATCATCCCCTAGTCATTTACAATAGAGTTTTGGTTAAAAGTGAAAACAATGTCAAGGGTGAAAGCTATTTTGCAAGGGAATACTTTGGAGAGTTTTCTTAAAAATTGGACTCTCAAGAAATTAAAAGTTATCAACTCTATGCTCATAGTGACCTATTGGTGAATATGGCTTGCAAGGAATTTCAAGCTCTTTTAGAAGCCCGAGCCAACGAAACTCACAAGCTAAACTAATATGTTAAAGCTTCTCCTATACTACATAACCATGTTGGTGACAAGATTGTAGTTCATCTTCCAGTTCAAAAGTCTCGAGGATGGATAGAAAATATTGTGGGTGTAGTTTGCATACTGTGTAACTATGTTGGTAACAATATTTTTGGTAACAAGATTCTAGTTCATCCTCTAATTCAAAAGTCTTGAAGATGGCATTGGCAAGATAGAAAAGGTTGTGGGTGTAGTTTGAATATTGTTTTTCATAATTTTTGAGATTTTAGTTTGGCTTGGATATTGGTATAAATAACTATGTTGAACTTTAGGTACTCAAAATTCTTATAAACATTGCAATCCAAAGAGTGAAGAATAAGGCTTTAGCGACTTTAAAAACATAGTTATCAATTGGAAAAAATACACTATGATTTCCACAAGATAAATAATTCATTAGATTTTGCCCAATTTATTCTAATGGAAATTAGGTCGTCATAAATTGTCATTTAAATGCTCTTTTAGCTTAAAAAAAATACTAAAATACCAAGTAGATTTGTTGATCAATTTAACCACCAAATCAAATTACTCATTTACCAAAATTAACTATCTCGAGAAAGTTTTTGTGCTAATCAAGGAAAATTATAAATTGTGTTTAACCACCTTCTTAGAAAGGACAATCTCCCCAAATTCTTTGTTCTAATCAATGGAAATTATCAATTGTTTTTAAACACCTTCTCAAAAGGTTGTCTTAGGCATTTCATGCACTATGTAGGAATTGGAGCAAACTTTCGAAAATTATTGGGAAACCATCCAGGAACCTTTAAATAGGGAAAAACCATCCAAAGGGAAAAACCATCCAAGACCCTGTGAACCTCTTAAATACAAAGAATTTATTTACAAAAAGAGGACTACAATTACAAAACATTCAGATAATAAATACGTTCTATAAGCATTAAAACTACTATATACACATACACCATCTCCACAAGGTTTCGCAACACATATTTTCTTACCAAAACTGTTAAGCCTCGAAGATGGACTATGTTGAACTTCAGGTAGTCAAAATATGATAAACATTGCAATCCAAAGAGTGAAGAATTTATAAACGCATTTATCAATTGGAAAAAATACACTAAATTTTGCAAGTTAAATAATTCATTAGATTTTTCTCAAATTTTCATTCGATTTTGCCCAATTTTTCTATTGGAAATTACGTCGTCATAAATTTTCATTAAAATGTTCTTTTAGCTTAAAAAAAAAAATACTAAAATACTAAACTAAGTTTTTGATCAAAAAATGTTCTTTTAACTTTAAAAAAAAATACTAAAATACTAAACTAAGTTGTTGATCAATTTAACGACCAAATCAAATCACTCCTTTACCATAATTAATATCCCCAGAAAATATTTGTGCTAATCAATGGAAATTATAAATTATGTTTAACCATCTTCTCAAAATGGATAAACTCCCCAAATTCTTTGTTCTAATCAATGGAAATTATCAACTGCTTTTAACCACCTTCTCAAAAGGTTGTCTTAGGCATTTCATGCACTCTGCAAGAATTGGAGAAAACTTCCGAAAATTATAGGGACACCATCCAAGAACCTTTGAATTGGGAAAAACCATCCAATAACCTTTGAACTTCTTAAATACAAAGAATTTATTTACAGAATGAGGATTACAATTACAAAACATCGATTAAATAAATACGTTCTACAAGCATTAAAACTACTATATACAAATACACCATCTCCACAAGGTTTTGCAACACAGGACATATTTTCTTACGAAAACTTTTAAGTCTCGAAGATGGCACTTGGCCAGATAGAAAATGTTGTGGGTGTAGTTTGAATATTGTTTTTCATATTTTTTGAGATGTAAATTTGGCTTGGAGATTGATAAAAATAACTATGTTGAACTTTAGGTATTCAAAATTCTTATAAACATTGCAATGCAAGGAGTGTAGAATAAGGCTTTAGCTACTTTAAAAATGTAGTTATCAATTGGAAAAAAATACACTATAATTTTCGTAGGATAAATAATTCATTAGATTTTGCCCAATTTATTCTATTGGAAATTAGGTTGTCATAAATTTTCATTTAAATGTTCTTTTAGCTTAAAAAAATACTTTAAAAAAAATACTAAAATATTAAACTGAGTTGTTGATCAATTTAACCATCAAATCAAATTACTCCTTTACCAAAATTAGCTATCTCCAGAAATTATGTGTTAATAAATGGAAATTATAAATTGTGTTTAACCACCTTCTAAGAATGGATAATCTCCCCCATATTCTTTGTTCTAATCAGTGTAAATTATCAACTGTTTGTAACCACCTTCTCAAAAGTTTGCCTTATGGATTTCATGCACTGTGCAGGAATTGGAGCAAACTAAGAACCGTTGAAAATCTTAAATATAAAGAATTTATTTACAGAAAGAGGATTAGAATTACAAAACATTGAGATAATAAATATGTTTTACAAGCATTAAAACTACTATATACACATACAACATCTCTACAACGTTTTGCAACACATGACATATTTTCTTACCAAAACTATTTGGAAATATCACTAGAAGAAGCCCAATTAATATCACCACTTTAGGTATGATGAGAGATAGGCAAGGTGCCATGTAAGAGATGCTAGACATAGTATATTCAACGTTGAAGAATACCAGTGAAGAAATTCTAATCTCTTGTTCACCTTCACCAATTTGCAGTTCACATCATCACCAACCAAGCAGTTGTGACTGTGGAGATGAAGATCACTAATAGTGGTGGTGGTGTTCATGCTGAGATTATTTGCATTAATATTCATATCTCCCAAATCTATGCCTCTTCCTCTTCCTTCTCCATCCTTAGCCTCTCGAAAAAAACATGCAGAACAACAAAACCTTACGCATAAATTGAAACTCTCGAAACCTATATTATGGTAATTAATAATGGTCCATGATAAATCATAACTACTGTAACATAAAATCACTCTATGGGAGAAACCTTGGAGCTGAACATTACCTTGCATGTGTACATGAATGGAAGGATGATGCCACACAAATCAAGATTTCTGGGTGGCTAAGAACAACTAATGATCCTCTAGTTTTTATGGAAATCCTAAGCTAATTCTAGATGTATATTCAGTTTTTTTCTAAAATCATTGCATAGACAAGGGTAGACATATTAGAAGGAATTACATCTCATATCATAAAATTTAACAATGTCAAACGACTATGCAATGAGGATGTTAATTGCCCCACAAAAACTCTGCAATGCAGAAATGGCTTTTCACACTCCTAGAATTTGTTTCCATACAATATATTAAAACCTTGCGTGAATAACAGGGATGGAGGCTGGGTAGTCTACTATGAATTAGTATTTAAAAAAAAACTAAATGTGATTCATTTACATGGAATTGACAGAAATATTGGATCTATTACACACAAGTTTCTTTACAAGTTTCCCAAAACAATAGCGACTTTTCCACCTTCCCTTCTTTCTTAAACACAAGTAAATAAATTGACCAATATGATGGAGACCTCCACTGGTATAAATCTAGAAGAATTCAACACATTGAATCTCCCAAAATCCCAACATCCTATGGAAATTTTGTACATGCCTTACTCCCCTTGGAAATATCAGCTTCAAAATTTTGAAATGTTTCCTGCTTGTATGTTCAAATGGCTAAACTTGGCGAAATTTTGAAATTTTTTTCCTACTTGTATATTCAAATGGTTGAACTTGGGGAAAATTGATTGCCTTGTCTCATAATGCCACAAAAAAACTATCAAACTTGATCCCTATTAGGTCCTTATATTACTAGTATAGTCCCTTATTGTTGTTAGTGTAACCCCCTTATTGTTATTGTTGTACCCCTATAACCCCCATATTGTTATTATTGTGCCCTTAAATTATTATTGTTAGGTTGGATAGGATTACATTGTAGCCCCACTAGGATTACATTGTGGCCCCATGGACTCCTATATATAGAAAGGAGGTTTTGTCATTTGTATCATCCAAGAATTGTTCATTCACGTAATGTATTGGAGGTTGCCCCCTCAAAGTGGCTTATTTATAAGGCGTTGATATCTCTTTTATTCTCTTTTTGGAGCTGGTTTCACAACATTTGGTATCGGAGCTTTGGATTCTAGGGTTTCGCTACACCAAACAGGTCATCGTGGATTTTTCGCTATAAATTTTTTTCTACGAAGGTTCAAAAGCTAAAAATTTTAGAGCGCGAACCCGAAATCCTGAGGAACATCTTCGCAAAATTTTAGAGCTTGGTTCACAATATTTTCGGAGATATGATCTGTGGAAGTTAGGTCTTGTTCAGACTCCCGAATTTCATCTTAAAGAGGTGATTGTGGGAAAATCTTCATAACTCTCTCTCTAAACATCGGATTGGAATTTTGTAAAAAGTGACTGGAAGTACACGGACTGTAGTTTCATGTCTATATATTTCAGAGCCAAAGGAGAAAACAGTGATACGTGGCAAGTCTTACAAGTTCGCTCTACTGAAATAGTCCATCCACTGCTTGAACCCTAGCATTTTCCCTTAAAGAAGATGTGATGGATGGTGGATGATATCCATAAAGTGCCATAAATGGGGTCATTTTTGCTACATTATGGAAGGAAGTGTTATAACAGCATTCAGCCAGAGGTAACCACTTGACCCATTGTGCTTGCTTGTCAGATACAAAACAACGAAAATACCCTTCCAAAAATTTATTCACTATCTTTGTTTGACCATCGGATTGAGGATGATAAGATGAGCTATGAGCTAGTTGAGTACCCAAACAAGAAAATAATTCCATCCAAAAAATTCCTGTAAAAATTGGATCTCTGTCACTTACAATAATCTTTGGGTTTCCATGTAGAATTTGAATTGTTTCCATAAATGCAGTAGCAACTGTACTTGCTTTAAATGGATGAGATAATGCACAAAAGTGTGTATACTTGGTAAGTCTATCAACTACCACCATGATGACACTCCTTCCTTCGGACTTAGGTAAACCTGTGATAAAATCCATTGAAATCTCTTCCCAACGTTGACTTGGAATGGATAAAGGTTGTAGAAGACCCGGGGTCTTAATTGTCTCCACTTTATTTTTCTGGCAAACCAAACATTCCGCCACAATCTTTTGAATATCAGATTTAAGGCCATCCCAAAAAAAAAAAATTCTTCACCCTGTGGTAAGTTTTTAAAAATCCCGAGTGTCCTCCTAAAGGAGAAGTGTGCAATTCCAAAAGAATCTTTTGTTTTAGTTGGGAATTCTTACAAATATATAAGCAATCTTTGTACCATAAGGAATCATTTTTCCAACTAAATGTATTAGATGTACTAGGATATTGCTACAACTTTTGAATGAGAGTCCACACTTCTTCGTCCTTCTTCCATTCATCCCTTGCTTCGGTTATCCAATTTGGTTGGATAATTGAAATGGCACAAAGAAATGCTTCCACCTCTTCATCCTTTCTTGAGAGTGAATCTGCAACAACATTTAGCTTCCCTTTTTTGTAGACGATTTCAAAGTCGTAACCCAACATCTTTGTGACCCATTTTTGCTGCTCTTCTGAAGATAGTATTTGTTCCAAAAAGTGTTTAAGACTATCATGATCAGTTTTTACCTTGAAGTGTCTTCCCATCAGGTAAGGTCTCCATTTCTTTAGTGCAACTAGTATTGCCAACATTTCCTTCTCATAAATAGCCTTTTGTAAATACTTTCCTTTGATTGAACAACTTTCAAAAGCAATGGGTCTTCCCTCTTGCATTAAAACAACACCAATTCCATTTCCTGAGGCATCACATTCCACAATAAAGGTTTTTGTGAAGTCTGGCATAACTAAGACTGGTGCTAGGCACATTGCCTCTTTAAGATGTTCAAAGGCCTTAGTTTCTTCAAGAGTCTAGATGAAAATGCATATTTCTTCAATAATGTTGTTAGAGGTGCTGTTATTCTCCCATAATTCTTAACAAACTTGCGATAATACCCTGTTAACCCGAGAAATCCGTGCAACTGCTTTATGGTTGTGAGGACTTTCCATTCCTTAATGGATTTAATTTTGTTAGGGTCTACCTTAACACCCTCGTGAGATACAGTATGACCCAGATATTCCACCTCTTGTACTCCAAAGAAACAATGTTTGGATGTTTTTTCATATAATCATTTCTCCTCCAATAATTTGAGCACCCTGTCAACATGTAGAACATGATCCTTCCAAGAACTGCTGTAGATTAGTATATCATCAAAAAATAATAGCACAAATTTTCTAAGGAATGGTTTGAAAAAGGAATTCATCAACCCTTGAAATGTGGAAGGTGCATTGGTAAGGCCAAAAGGCATGACCAAAAATTCATAATGACCCTCATGAGTTCGAAATGTTGTTTTCGAAATATCTTCAGTCTTCATTCTAATTTGATGATATCCTGAACGAAGATCCAACGTGGTAAAATAAATTGCTCCATGTAATTCATCCAATAATACATCAATCACAGGAATGGGAAATTTATCTTTAATAGTGAGCTTATTAATCTCCCTATAACCCGAACACATGCGCCATGATCCATCTTTCTTATGCACCAATACTACTGGAGCAGAGAAAGAACTTTGACTAGGTTGAATTATACCCGCCTCTAACATTTCTGCAATCATACGTTCAATTTCGCTCTTTTGGACATAAGGATATCTGTAAGGCCTTATGTTTGGAGGAACACTTCCTGGAATCAAATGAATAACATGATCACGAATAGGTGGGATTCCTTTGGGAGTATCAAACACCCTGGAATGATTGTCCAAGAATTTTTGGAGATCTGGAGAAATAGATTATTTTGATGTCAATTTCAAAGTATCTCATCAAATGAAGAACTTACCCATGGAAGATTCTACATGGGGCGATGAGAATTTTATACAAAAGCACCCGGATCTACTCAAGCGTTGAGGACAACACCTTTTTGAAGGAGAGCAGCATGTTAGGTCCTTATATTAATAGTATAGTCCCTTATTGTTGTTAGTGTAACCCCCTTATTGTTATTGTTGTACCCCTGTAACCCCCATATTGTTATTATTGTGCCCTTAAATTATTATTGTTAGGTCGGCTAAGATTACATTGTGGCCCCATGGACTCCTATATATAGAAAGGAGGTTTTGTCATTTGTATCATCCAAGAATTGTTCATTCATGTAATGTATTGGAGGTTGCCCCCTCGAAGTGGCTTATTTCGAAGGCGTTGATGTCTCTTTTCTTCTCTTTTTGGAGCTGGTTTCACAACAATCCCTCGACTACCCGCAAATTCTTTCTTTTGTCTATATGGTGTTTGATACCAATTCAAATCCACATAAAAGCAGTAAATCTCTGTGCAAAATCATCAGGTTCATCTTTGACTATATGAGAGATTTTACAATCAGGTTAATTCCATGAACCCATACTTCTGCATTTGCATCATTTCTTGCTTCAAATTGAATTTATCTTTTCTTCATTGTGACAATTCTAAATTTCCTTGGTATATTGGCATCACCGTTCATATGATTCCTCCGAAAAGTAGGACTCTTTCCCAACACAACTTCCTTAATAAAAACATTTCTTCTCCCCGTTTCGAGCACATAAGGGGCTAGGCACTACCCTTTAATTCCAGTAGAATTTGCCATCCCATCAAGGATTTAGGCATCCTCTGCCGTCTTAGCACCTCTCTTCAATGACTTTGTTCCAAACAATTCCTGGCATGGACCAAACCTAGTTTTAACATGCAGCACATTCAATTATTTCCCTCCAGTAAGGACAACATCATCTACTTTTGACATCTTCTTCATGGAAAATTTTAGGGGCTAATATTCGCAGGTGGGCTAATTTTCCATGTTTTTTCCAAAAAAAAGATTCGCAAATTTCCATTTTTTAATAAAAATGATTCGCCCAAATTTTACAATATAAAATTATTTTACCTTAGAAATCGCCAACATTATATAGTCAATATATATAGTATCATTATAAATTTGAATATTTTTACAAATACATCAATAAATATTTTATAGTTTGCATATTGGGGACTAGTGAGATTCGCCATTTTTTTAAACTTCAAAATAATTTTCCATCCTTAAAATTTTCCTTGATCTTCTTCCCTGTTTTCTTCATTGGATTTTCCTTTTCTTTCTGCTCATGTAAAGCATACTGCGAATTTCCAACTGATATATTTTGAAACTACCCCAACAACTATTTATGCATCCTCTTCCAAGTTAGTCTTCACTCTTTTATGCAGAAACATATTTTCACCTGACTGTAGATATAAAATAATTTGAGCATCATTGTGAATGCTTGAAACCAGTTTTGTATCACCAATTTCATCAACGTCCTCATATTATTTTGTCTGGGATAAAATAATTTCATCTGTCTCACTTTTCTCTGAATCCTTGAATTTTCTTTGAAATCTTTTTGGAATATCCATATGTTATTTTGGGTTTTCTGAACATACTAATTCTTCAGGCTCATTATCAATTGGTCTTTGATTTCTTTTCTTTTTCTTCCCTTCATCAGATCTTGTATTATCCAAAGACAAGCTAACACCCAATGCATATCTTCTATCCTATGCAAGTGTTGACTGAAATTTTAGACACTCTACCTGGTTCTCTCCCAAGGGTTGTTCAATTGATTTATTTTTCTTTGCTGAGATCCTCAACAAATCTTTTGATGATTGATTGATTGCTCCATTCTTTTTTTTAAGTTCCTTCAAGTTTTTAAAATAGTTAGTTTTCCCTTTCTTGTCTTTGCATGGTTCTTGTTGTTTCATGTCCTCTTTGTGGGAATTTTGTTTAGAAAAAATGGCAAGGAATTTTGCTTGTTACAATGAAAATAATGACCAATTGGTAGTCTGTATTGTTTAGTTGGGATTTTTTGGTGCTCAAAAATATTTATTTTCATTTTCTCTGAGCTTTTCCCTTTCTCTTCTGCATCTAAATAAAGATCAAACATGACTCTCTCCTAGGGATATTTCCTTGAATTTTTTGATGATATTATATTCACTTTTTCCTTTGATAGTTCTTGTGGGTGCTTTCTTGTGCCCTCTTCCAATACTTTTGTCCTTTCTCCTCTTTTTCAGAATATGCAAAAATTGCCCTCCCTCTTGCAAGATTGCTTTCTTGCTTGAATCATCCAATGTTTTCACTGAACTATAAAGGGACCTGGACACCTATCATGTTATACATTTGTTGCTCCCTTATCCTTCCGAACTTTCTGCCATGTGGTGAGATACTTCTCTCTTGACCTGCATTGCTATTTGAATAATTCCAAGATTGGTTTCCTTTTGCATGACCCAAAGATGTTTATGAGCTATTGATTTTGGTCATACTTCTTGTCTTCTACATTGTGAATGATGTCTCTCCAACAAAGTCATCAACTTCCCATTTGTTGAAAAAGAGGAAAAAAAACAATGGTTCAGATTTAGCTCCTAAATCCTATAATTCTAAAAATTGTGCCTGTTGACCGATTTCAGGCTGCAATCCAGTCCACCCATGCTTCATCAAAACATTTATTTTTCCTAGTTTCAACATTCCTTTTGGAAATAGTTTTCCAATATTTTCAATCTCTTTCGATTGCAATGTCCTAGAGCTGTGGACCTCCAAAGAAGTTTTAGCAAACATATTTCATGCTAATGCATACTTGCCATCAAGTTTTTTAGTCGAGGCCTTTTGTTTCAGAAGAGGCTCAACTACTTCCAACAAGTTTTCATCCCTAGTTAGCTTGGGAATTTTGATCGAGCGCGTCAACGGTCCTATTTTTCCTTTAGTAAATGCTTTAAATTCTTCTTTTTCTATGACAGTCTTGGTGGAAAAGCTTGCGGTTCAGCTTGAAGCAGAGCCTTCCTACATTTCCTTAAATTCCAAATGCTAAGCCTATCATCAATACTTAGGTGTTTGCAGCATTCCCAAATTTCCCTCATTTCAAGAAGATTACTGACCATGCTCTCCTGATATGTTCTTAAAAAATGATAATGCTCTTTCCTCTACAAATACTTCAGACCTTTCCGGTACCGAGCCACTTGCGGTTGACAAAGACCCGCTTTCAACATGTCAAAAAGTTCAACCAGATGGCTGCCAAAATGGAAACTCTCTCCAGCCAGCAATTCTTTCAACATATGCATGAATGTCTATTGATCAGCATCGGGAAGATAAGCTAATAGACTGAAGTGCCCTTCATCTGTAAGGCAGTGATTCCATGTATCAAGGGAAAATACAGGTCTCAATTCTGGCAGGTCGAAAAGCTCATAAGGGATATTACAATTCGAAGTTGTCTACCCAACATACAAAATAGCCCGAACGACAGTTTTTTTGCCGAAGTTCGGTAAAATAAATTCAAAAAATCAGCTAGTTGGAGTGTTTGAATTTCATTTTTGATAGTGAAAATAGATTCAGCACTATCAAAAATCCCTAGGGCACCCAAAATATTGAATTTTAACAACCATAAATAAGATTCTAATAAACCTTTGCCGGATTTTTTCAAAATCTTCACCGAATTCTAGGTCATTCTGTTACTTTTTTAGACTACGGCTTACAATTCTGCTCCCCAACACGACACAATTATGTGCCTCTCTCTCCAACCTCACAACCATCCGATGACTCCGACGCAGCCCTGGAGTCTGCATCATCGACGTCATCGTCGTAGTCCTAATACGACCGACACTGCTTCCCACTAAACCCGTCGTCATAATTGCACGGTGCCTGACATTGGGATTGGCTTCTAACCCCAGAAACCCTATATCCTCTCTCAACAAAAGCCATTGGAAATAAAATTTAAACCTTGCAAATGCTACGAAAGCAACTCTTTTCCACACTCAAGGCCAACATGACCTCCAACATAAATTAAACCGAACTCGACCAAAACTTCATGATGTCTCCAATACTCCGATTCAAATTTTCAGACATCTTAATACACAAATTGCTGACTGGAAGATATTTTGGAAAAAAAAAAAAAAAGAATTACAGTATAATAATCATGGATAACCCCTAAAGAATTATTCAAATGACACATTCTAACAAAATTCGAACAAATTAAAAGCATAGAATAATAAATCCGACATACCACGGAAATTTTTCTGCCTTTTGCTCCGGCGGGACCTTCTTGTGTTGAGTAATTCAGACTTTCGATGAATTCGGTAAAACTATAAATGAATTCCTACATTCAAACCACGAATTGAGCCTGGCCTTCGACCTCGCAACTTCCTATTGCCATCGATGATAACATAACAGGTTCGAGAGAGATCCTAGATTTTGTATAGTCCCGTAAGAAAGAAAGAAACAAAGCAGTCGAATCTGGGGCAATGAAGGGCCACATTGAACAATCGAAACACTTCAAAATACAAAGAGAAAAAATTCATAGATGGTGAAAAATGCGGACTGCTTGTGCTACCACCATAAAAAACCGTTGAGGACGCCCAATTCCAATTGCAACTCTGCATATAACTTGCATGGTGAGAGAGGGAGTCGAACCTGGCACAAATGAAGACTAAGACGAAGCGCAAATGTTGACCAAGCCATTGAGTGAAAATAAACCCCGAGGGTGAAGAGAAAAGATAAATTGATATTGACTAAGCCATTAACACTGCATTAATTAGGTGAGACACGTGTTAAAATTTGCGTAGAGGACGACGAATATGAACAGTGTCACCACCACAAAGACCACAATAACATTATTTTCTTAGTTCGTGTCTTGACATTGATTTTAACATTAACATGGTTATGTATGACATTGCTACTGCACTACAATGTGCTTTAGTCGAGGCTTTCAGTCTTACCATCTCTTCAACCACCTAAAAATTTTCAACTTCACAACTAGCAATGTTTATCTTACCCCTGACTCACCATGCATATAATTGTGCTATAACAAATTACTATGAAACCTTGCATCTAAGCCAACCACTATCCAACTTGATTTCCCAATTTCAATTCCAACTGGAGAAACTATTGTTTCAACTACTACTTCTATGATTGGCTATGGCTCTTGATCTCTTAATCATAGCATAATGGAGAGGCCCAACCCAAGACACAATGTGGAGGTTGAACCGCTAGGGAGAAAGACATGACAAGTAGGAAGATGAGTGGGACATGAGTTTCATATATATGTATATTATGCAAAATAATACTACTTATGGAGTTATTGGTAACTTCGGCTTGCCCATTCCCTTATGGATAATATGGCATAGACTTGAGATGTTTCATTTTATATTGGTATGTTGCCTCTTCTATTGCTTGATTTATGAAGCCCTTCATCACTTGTCAGTGAGTGCTCTAAACTAACATTGGCATTGTTATCCCTGATATCGCAATGCTATTAGATAAGTAATATTCATATGTTTTAGAAAACATTCTAGAGCTATTGTTTGTGCTTTTCCAGTCAATTTGATAACCCTATTCTCTCTTCCTTTTCCCAAAATCTGTTTTCGATCAACCAAGTTGTTGATTGAATCCAATTCTTTAATATTATCAATTAAATTATTATACAGTAGCCATGAGATGCATTTTTATATTATTAAAACAAATAATTAAAGTTGTAATAATATTATGGAGTGACAAATATGCACTTGAAACTTATATCATAGTAAAGGGCTAAAACCACTTCATGAGTGAAATTTCACGGTGCAATTTTGATTAGTAGATGATATAATTGTGAGTCACCTAAATGAATTATCTAATATTGCGAATAATACCTTAAATTAATTTGACAATAATAAAATGAAGTACTTAGAGAGAATTGAACCATATCTATAGAAAATAAATGAATATGTACAACAAATTTGACATTGTTATCCCCATTACAAATGATTACAATGGTGTTAAGCATCCAAACTATGTTTGGATATATAATATTTTTTTGTCAATTTTGCATAGACTAAGAGGTTGATATGCAACTCACAAATAGGTGTATGTGTTCTCACTCACTATATGTACCATATCTATTGCTTTTAATATTGTTGTATCTTAAGATACAATTCCTTGGTTGTGGAAAGGAATCGGTGCTTAAGACATTTTTAAAAAATGTGTCACATAAGTAATTATATCAGGTGGTCTTTGTTCAATCCCTTTGGAAACTAATTATTTAAAACCCTTAATAATATGGTATAATGAAAGACTCTACAATGCCATTAACAATTGATATTTTAATGGAAAGAATAACTGTATATGAAACTCAAAATTATATGTTGTAACACAGAATCTTTCACTTTAAATTTCAGAATGAATATATGGAGAGAAGGAAACTCAAAATAACACGTAAACACAGAATCTATTACTTTTAATTTCCAAAGATAATTTGTGAAGGGAGAGGAGTTGGAGTGAAGGAGCGCAAATTAAGGTTATTTAACTCTTACTCACAGATGTAATTAAGAGACCAGAAACTACTTTATTTCACTTCATTCCAAGAAGAAGGAACACAAAATGGAACAAGAAAAACAAATCACCATCAACAGTTGTAGGAAACTTGATGCTTCTTTCATTAATTCCTTAGAAACGTAAGTACCAAAGTTTTAGTCTTCCAGAGGTTCGAAACTCGGAACCCTTCTTCTTTCTTTCTATCTTGCTTAAATACATCAAAAACAGTTCGTAACTACTAGAACTTATTAAAACTTCTTTGACTACCTAAACTGTTAAAACTACTTATTACATTGCAATTGAGGACATCACTATAGCTTCAATCTTAACAAACAAAAAAAATGACTTAAAACTTGAAATATTATTCTGTTTGCTGAATCTAATTTTTGATGATGCATCTCCCTGAAGTGTTGATGTGTCTCCCTAACAGATCAGACATCATTGCCCTGCATTTCTTCCAGAGTTCAATATTTGTCTTTTCTTCTTGCTGTCATGTCTTTCTGTTTCTGATGTGGTATTCGAACAGTTCTGCAATAACGCCTCTTTTCCTAACTCGACCCATATGTTTGATTTCCAACAGTGCCACTATATGCTCCTTTTGCCTAACTCTGCCTATGCCTATGTGTTTCAAACAATGTTCTCATGTCTCCTTATGCCAGACTCTGCCTCTTCTACTCGTGCCCCCAGCATTCAGTATTCCATTTATTTACAGGGCTCCATCGCATACAACACTGTTATGCACGGGGTCGGGCGTTACCCAAGTCTACTGCCTGTGTTCACGTTTCTTCATAAAGCAACGCAACTAAAAATAATCATGGACTTTAAATAAA
Organism: Pinus albicaulis; assembly: GCA_034641835.2. Classification (NCBI taxonomy): domain Eukaryota; kingdom Viridiplantae; phylum Streptophyta; class Pinopsida; order Pinales; family Pinaceae; genus Pinus; species Pinus albicaulis. The sequence goes on from CM076579.1 coordinate 1,065,207,526, forward strand.
TTTAAATTAACCTTTGAATGGTATCGCATCTTCCTTTCCATCGCATTTCGGCTTTCCATGTTGCCCTGTTATAAGCCTCCTCTTATCTTCGATGCAATTTCTCAAAGGAAAGGCCCTTACTTCCGGATTTTAAATACTTCACAATTTAACTCTGAAACTACTTCACATCTGCCCCTTATTGGATTTCAGCCTTCGACTTTTCTCTTGTGAGTTATTCCTCCTGAGCTTTGCGATTGCGACGTACGATATGCGATAAAGGTAGGGATGACGTGGCAAGTGGAGGTGGGGCTGATCACAAATCACAATTGGCGATATAAAACTTATCGGGAATCACATTTCGGCCTTTAGAACATATTCCTTAGTGTCAATCCTCCTGACCTTGCGATGTGCAATGTGCGATAAAGGTATGGATGACGTGGCAAGTGGAGGTGGGGTCGATTGCAAATCGCAATTGGAAATATGAAACCTTGTCGCATTTCGCATTTCGGCCTTTATAACATATTCCTTAGCGTCATTCCTCCTGAGCTTGCGATTTGCGATGTGTGATAAAGGTAGGGATGATGTGGCAAGTGGAGGTGGGGCCGATCACAAATCGCAATCAGCGATATGAAACCTTGTCACATTTCGCATTTCAGCATTTATAACATATTCCTTAGTGCCATTCCTCCTGAGCTTGCAATGTGCGATGTGCGATTGGAATATAATAAATAATAGTTCTTAGCTACATCGCGTCCGGCCCTTATCGCATTTTTCATTTCGACCTTCATAACATATTCCTGAGCGCCATTCCTCCTAAGCTTTGCGATTGCAATTTGAAATATGCAGGCAGGCCTTCCACATGCAATTGTGATTAAGCTTCCAAACACTATTCTGCACGTATATATGCACGACTTGACCCTAACCTGCACGTGCAATGTTCTAAATGCTTCAAGCAGCCCAAGTCTTGAACTACTCTGCACACGAATAAGCCCGACTTGACCTTTGTTGCATGTTTTTCTTCTTTGTTGCTCCTGTTAGAGTCGATATCTTCATCCCTCTGTCAGAGATCAAATTTCTCTCGCTGCGTTTCATTTTAGGTGTCTCATTTAGTTCAGTCAGCTGCATTCCATTAGGAGCATGGATCATCTGACGGAAGGGTCTTGTCACTCATTGTTGAGGAGGTAAATCCCCTCTGCGGACAGAGGCGATCCCTACTAGCCCAACAGGGGTCTAGCAACAAACAAACAATGCTATGACGCAAGCTCCTAGTTACGAAATGAAAGACTTGGGATAAGAGCCTACCTGGATTCCAACGCTAGATCTGAAGAAGAAGATGCCCCCGTCCTTCAGCCCTGGCAGATCACAATTCTTCCACGATCTCTGTGGACGAACACCTGCACACAGAAGAGACGAACAGATACATGCATAGGAACCAGCATACGTAACTAAATATCGGTCAGAAAAGATATTACTCGCATTAACATGATTGCAAAAGGAGTGGAACCATAATCATAGTCATCTATTAAAGTGATAAACGAATAGAAGTTACAACAGAGTTCTGACGTCGCAGCCTCCTTCGAACGGGTCCCCGGTTGTCCACGTCTCGCAAAGCTCGCCAAGGAAAGGGAAACCTCTCCAGAGTCTCGTAACAATGGTCTCCTTGCTTGAATGGGCCTTAAGGGAAAGAAGGGATTCTTTACGGCACAAAGGCACTTGGGAATAGGGAGATGCAAAGCTTCAGCACTTCAAGACTAGCTTGCCATGGATCTGAGCAAGCTTTTATAGATGGGGAAGGAGGGAGTTGGGATCCCTATTGTTATGGGATTGGCCCTATCAACAAGGAAGGTTCCATAGAAGGTGGCAAAACTACTTCCCTTCCATAGAACTCCCGTAGCCAAACCTCCCAACTCAAGATAGGCAGTGGTTGTGAGTTTGTTTGAACTCAACTTCCGCCATCCATATATAAAAAACAGTCCCTAAAATGGGTGGCGCGATTGCTGCTCTGTGACAGAGCGCCAAGTGGCGCGACCTCTTTACAGGATTTCCCTGAGTGGCGCGAGTACTGAACTGTCTACCCGCGCCAATGCAAAAAGAGCTGTTTTTCATGGATTTTGCAAGGATATGTCTCAAGGGGAAATGAAGCTCATACTCAGAGGGATGCAATGATGATGTTTTCAATGCATGACAGTGTTCACAGGTCACATTATGGGTCCTCCATTGTGCGGGACGGGGAATGGTAGGGACGGTGACAAATTACTGTGTAACACTCATATCCCTCATGTACCTGCTGGTCCGTATCTGTTCATCAAAATCATTTACAGTCATTTTCGGTCTCTTGGTTAGCAAAGAGTCATGTTATGGTTTTAGTCCCATTAGGTCTAAGGTTTCGTTAATTTAGTCTTCAGAATGTCTAATAATGTCAGCAAGCACACGAGGGAGGTTCGAAATAGGTTTTCATCGCAAATTTTTTTATCATCATAATGCTTGATAATGATTTTTCTTCAAAACTCTGTTTTGAAGAAAAATTGTCTATTTTATCCTTTTGTAATAAATGCAGTGTAATTTCAAAGTTTTTCAGTTGTAAAGTTCTTCAGGCACAGCCTTGGTCACCTTTGCTAAAATCCCATGCCAGCTATCCCTGCAAAGACAGACAAGAGATTCATCATTCAGCTCAAAAATCACAAAGGAAACAAAAACAGAGTTTATGTGAAAAGTGCCAAAGTTTTCAGACTTTACAAAGTGGGTTTTTTCAAATCAAAAATCAAATTCTATGGCATAAAAGATATTTTTGTGTTTCAATAATCCATTTGCAATCCAAGACAAGAGTGAAGCCAAGATAAATAGTGAAGAAAACGAAGCCAGCGTTTGAGGGTAGACTGTGTGTGAAATTCACTGTCTCGGCGCACTGGGTGGAGGTCGCGGCACACTAACCGAGCGCGGCGCATAGGGCCGCTCTACACCGTGCAAATTTGAACTGTCGCGGCGCATAAGGAGAGCGCGACGCACTGGGCCACTGTCGCGGCGCACAAGGCCGAAACACAAAAATTCTTGCTATCTCTCTCAATCATCAAAACAATTCGGCCTCCTTTGCTCCAAGTAAGTTTATGAGATTTTGTAATTTCCATTAACCCATGTGTGGCGTGGTTTGAATTTGAATGCCAAAATTATAAATCCTATCATCTTGTTGAAGTACCTCCTTAGGGTTTTGAAATTGAAGTTTTAAAATTTGTTGTGGTGCCAAATACTCTATTCCCCACCTTTTTGTTCCTCCCCCTCACTATAATATCATCACTACAGTCCATTCCCCTATCTCCCTTAAATCCCTAAAGCCACTCATGCCATCTCATTCCCATTATCCCTATTCTCATTTGCAAAATTTCCCCAAATCCCAAAAAATCCAGCGGTTGTCCCTTGTCCCTAAGTTTGTTAAACCAAAAGCTTCCAAAAGGTAAATTCCACTTGATTAAACCCCATTGTTCCCACTGCCCTATTTCTCCTACAATCCCTCCCCTTTGACACATATTTGGCAATTGAAACAAAGCAACAAATTCTCATTTTCCTCTCATATAAGCCAACATACACCTTGCATGGACATCATGGAGACAAACACTGATACATCCTATGACAGAGATAGTGATTCTACCACTGAGCTACATGCACCTAGAAGGCCTCGTAAAGGTGGAAAACATGTGAGAGAAGAGCCCACCTCATTGACTCAATTGCAGGCTTGCCCACTTGCCATGGCATGTTTTCAAGAGAATTCATGCTATCAGTATTGTGAGATGATTGGTAAGATTCATCATCATTAGGAGTTGGCTCATTTGTTTGTATTGCATTTACATGATGGTCAGGTAACTCTTGCTGGTGTAAATTTCACTTTGACACAAGAAACCATTTCTCAAGCAACCGGGATAACGAATGTGGGTGAACACTGGAACAAAAGACAGCAGGTGGACAGAGTGCATTATGAACCATACATCAGGCCTAGCTTTGTGAGGCAGCTCAGCAGAGTGTTCCCATTCCGGTTCCTGAAGGAATCCTATGCGCCTCTGATGAAACTCATTATCAGATATTTCAGTTGTGAGGGCCGATTTTCACGCCTCTATGCCTACCACATCAGGTTATTGATGCATTTCACCAGAGTGAGGATGATGAACATACATTATTTCATGTGCTGGAATATCGAGAGGATGACCATGCTTGTGCAGAAGAAAACTCCCGAGCAGCAGTACAATAGTATTTATCATTATGCACTCATCAAGATCGTGGTTGTACATCAACTTGGATTGCAGGGCATTTCATGGGAGGATTTCATTTCCCGTGATTTCTTCACAGCACCTCAGGTTCCTCCGGAGGTTATTCATGAGCCAGGTGAACCTTCACATCAGCCTGAAGGTCACGAGATAGAACCTGTCAGTGTGCCAGTGTTTGTTACTTATCAGGGAGGCACCAGAGTATTATTTGCAGCAGCCCGACGAGTACTATCTCCACCTGGGGTGGAAGGGGTCTCGTTGCCGTCATCAGCAGTATAGGTACAGGTACAGGACAGAGGTAAGAGGCCTATGCAGGATGAGGGCCCTTCAGGAGGCCAGGATACTAATTTCATACTTATTGATGAGGATTCGAGCTCTCCAACCTCAAAGTTGAGGGAGACTATTCAGGAGCAGAAGGCGGAGATTGACACATTGACCGTCAAATTGCAGAGAGCCCAATGGATCATAAACTACTTGGAGCAGTGGAACAAATAGGTAGAAGATCAGCAAACAATCATGGAGTTGCAAAACATCCGTGAGAGTCGGCAAGCTGCCCAAAGAAGCCAAATAGAGATGACACCCATTGAGCGGGAGATTGAGGCTGATAGAGAGACTTGGCTTGAGAGGGTCAATATTCATCTTGAGAAGCTATTGGAGAAGGAAAACAAAGAAAATAACATGCTCAGGCACATGAAGAACCACTATTGGGCACAAAATCATGTTTGCAAAGCGAGGATCAAGATCCTGAAAGCAAGACTAAGAAGGGCACTAAAGCGTCGCAAAAGGCATGATAGACTCCAAATTTTGGCCGAAGCTTCTTTGGCCCAGCATAGTGCTTGATGGTGGACATTTAGCCCAAATTTCAAGAAATTTTGAAAACTTTTTTTCAATTTTTAATTTTTTGGCCTAAACACAGATTTTTCCGCCCGACGCGTAGCGCCACTTGGCGCGCGCTTATAATTGGCAGCTCCTTTGGAGGAAAACTTTGCATTTCTGGATTTTCATCAAAAGTTATGCATGTCTACCCATTACCTAAGTATTTTGACAAGTTTTGGGTTGCCTAAAGGGTCAAAAACACCCTAAAAATGACCTTTCTGCCACTTTTTGGACACACAGGAAGCAGTGTTGGGAGATTGGATTTTTGGAGGGGCAAATGGCAACCAAATTCAGAAATTCCACTTGGGTTGGAAAGTAGACAAGCAGGGATTTCCAAAGAGCTATCCTGCACTCAATTTCAATTTCAGGAAGGCCCTCAAAATCAGCCTCAAAGTTGTGCTACGCATAGAGATTTCAGGTGCGGCGCATTGGGAAATTTGGCCTATTTTTCACTCAGCAACTCAGATTTTCGCCTAGTTTTGGCTAGTTTGACTTTTTCATGTAACTCTTGATGTAATTTCATGACTATGATGTAATTTTGGCACATTTTTACTCATCTTAGTAGATTCATTCACCAAAAAGTGAAATGTAATTGAATGAATCAGTTTCCTATCATATAGAGGCAAGTTGTTTCATTGCCTATTTTCTAGTTCTTAGTTTAGATATGGTTGAAACAACTCCTAGAATGATGAGCTTGACCCCTAGAGGCATGGGGATGAGTTAGACTTGTTTATATCATGTAGTTCTTCAATCATTTTCAGGGGTTGGACACTTGGGATTGCTTGGCACTTCATTGTACATTTCATCTTTGTAATTTTGGCAAAGGAATAGACCAGGGTTTGCAGCACTCTTTGGGATCCATGTGGCTCTGTGTTTTGATGGTGTGTTTCTCTATGTGATTATAAGTTAATTGATGTTTATGTGTATCATTTCCCTTCTCCTTTCTTCTTAAATTAAACAAATGAGTGATAAAGGTGGAATTCATTAGATTGCTTTTCTCTGCCTTAAGTTTTGTTTAATTTTCCATGTTTTCATCTGTCTGAAGAGGATTCTTGAAAGCCTCTTGCCCTATTTAGCTCCTCATCAGTCTGAACTATCCATTCATTCAATCCAAAGCATCAAGACAATTGCCTTCCTTGCCCCATTCAGAACTTTGCAAAAACTAGGCCTCATCCTCAGACCCAAAACTGCCTTTCCTTTTGTTTCCAACAAAACCCCTCAAATCAAAATCAAACTCCTTCACCTATATACCTAGCCTAAAATTAGCCTTTATTTCAAGTCATCTCAAGCCCTATTGATTATTTTTGCTGAGATTGACCCGGAGAGAGCCCTCTCCCCAGTTTGATCGTAGCTACCGGAGGGCGGCGTGGTTTGATGTTGCACGAACTTCCTTCCTTCTTTCAGCACAGGGTTGATCCAGGTGGATATCGGTGGCCACCCACTATTCCATTTGGACCAGCACCATCAATTCTTGCAGATTTTCACATTCAGCACAACTTACTATTTTTAGCAGGTTTTCGGGTCCTCCACTCTCGGAGCCGTTTTGGGGGCTTAATGATCCGGGTGGATATTGGTGGCCACCCACCTATTCCACTTGGCCCCCCACCATTGTCTCTTTCAGTCTTTCAGTTTCGGCATAACTTACTATTTTTAGCAGTTTTTCGGGTCCTGAACTTCCGGAGCCGTTTTGAGGCCCTAAACAACGTTTTTTGGGTATGAAAGCGCCAGCGAATTTTCTGATAAAATTCGTCTTGACAGCTGTAGTCCTCGGATAGATCTTTCTAACGAGCTATTGAACGCGTCAAACGGAGATCGGGTGCCAAAGTTATGCCCCCGGAAAGTTGAACCACCAATTTACCCAAACGGGCGCCCACAGTTTTGGCGCCTCATCTCCTACGGTTAGGTTTTTGGACGTTTCAAATTATACATTGTTTCTCAACAATAAATAGGCCCTCGAGCCTCATTGTAACACAGTTCAGAGGTCTGTAACCACCACATCTCTTCTCAGAGATTCGCTACCAGCACCCTAGCTATTTTATTTCCATTATGTCTGTAAGCATCTTTCTGTTATTTGATATTAATGAAATGAAGTGTTATTTCCGCTGCATCTCTGTATTTATGGTTATGTGTTTATTCTGTTGCGTTCCTGCATAAAATCCGGATCAGAGGTAGATTTAGGCTATAACAACTCCTTTGGCTTATATTTCACTTCCAATGTTGTTGCTTCCCTGATTTTGGTTCCAGTGCACATGTTATGATGAATCCTCGTTGAGCTTGTGGTTATCCTTTCGAGCATATTACAGGTCTTCTTGGAATTTTAACAACTGTTCCTCAACAAACTTGAATTGCTCAGAACCTCTCTTGACTTTTAGATGATTCAAATTATGCTACAACATCTGGCTCCAATTGGGGACATCACTTTAGTAGAAAAGTGTTGAGAACTTGTAGATCAGTAGCCTTTATTAGGCATGGAGTCAAAGAGAGCTTGAAAATCAGTAGCCATTATTTGGCATGGAGTCGATCCCAAATGGGAGCTAATCCAGTATGAAATCCTCCTAAAACCTGCTATGCTTTGGACTTCTTCCTTTATTATTAAACTGAAAATACCGAACTAGAAATACTACAACTAAAAATGCTCAACTTTTGAGCTTAGTTATGCACAACTCCTATATCTATATTCATGTCTAAACTTAATCAGGTGGATTCATCCTTCCAATGGCACCAATCCAACATCTGCATGATAGACCTGATGCCTCCATACTGTTGAAATTTGAAGATAACGATAGGGAGGTACCATGGAAGTTTTTCAGATACAAATTTTTTCACATACCTTAACCTTGGATTCATAGGTGGCTTGAAGGTGCTAGCTGCAACTGCTAAAGAATCTACCAATCTATTCTCCTCCCTCATAATAAATTGAAGATTGAAGGCTTCTGGCGATATCAGCAAGAATCCAACTCCTGTGCCTTCCTAGGAGTAGGCACCATCAAAGTAACGTTTCCAAATATTTTTTGAGTGTAGGTCATTATTTACAACTACTGAAGAGAGTTGCTTCCCTATGTCTTCAACAAATTTTGCATCTTCATGTAACATGAAACATGAAAGATCTTATGTTTCTTGACTATAAATAGGGGAATTTCCTGCATCTTTCTTGGTAGTGGTCTTCATGAACCTTGTTTCCCTGTACAATCTCCTTTCTTCCCCATTGAAAATAGGAATTATAGCATAAGTGAAATCCAATTTTAGAACACCTCCCAACTTTTCTCCCTAAGATCTTGACAGGAGCATTCCAAACCTGGCTGGAGTGTTAGCAACCACTACATCCAGGACTATTCTCTTTGTTGGAATTTGTGCCAAAGACACTACTACATCCTTAATTAACCCAACACATTTCACCCTTTTGGAATCAAATGAATACAGATCCCTGTAAGGTTTGGTAATTTGCAAGTTTAGTTCCTTCATAACAAACAATGGCATGAGATTATGGGATGCTCCCGAGTCCAACATACAATTATGGAGAGTAAAATCATGAAGCGACAGAGAAATATAGAATGGTGGAACAGAAGGATCTTCTTCTTCTACATGAGGACCAAAGGTGATAATTGGCTTCTCTTCTTGTAAGTTCACAGTGTCACTTATATCTTCAATATGTGTGAGATTAATAAATTCTGAAATTTCTTTATTGTAGACTGGTATTTTAGCTAATTATAGAAGAGGTACTTGAATTTTTACCTTCTCCAACTCTTTTGTCAGACTGAAAGCATGATTTTTTTTAACATTATTTTCAGGTTCTTGTTCACTCTTTCTAGAATTTTCCGCTTGTTCGGGTACAGGAAAAACTCTCTCCAAAATATTAGTATCAATTGATTTGCTCTAGGAAGGTTCACCGTGCTACAAATTTGTTCTATTAACTGAATTTACAAGTTTTCCCCCATTACTGACTTATTTTACAGGGTCCTTTTTTTGTGGAGTCGCCATTGGAGGAGGAATATAATCCTGTTGTTCACATTCATTATCCTGCACTCTAGATATCTTTCTAGACCTTAAATCATACTTTTTATGTAACTCAGCTTGCATAAAATTTGTGATTTTTCTACATTATTCATCCATTTCATCTTGATCGAAAGATACTTCAGCTTCAACATATTCTCCCTCACAATCTTCCTCTTCATCCGCTTCTATTGTGTATATAGCATATATTTGATCTTCGGCTTCTTTTTGGTCATCTTCTGCTAACTCTTCGGGTGCTTCTTCTATATACAGTGGTGCTTGAACCTAGTCTTGATCTTTTCTTTCCCTCTGCAAAATTTGCAGGGGTTGTCTTCTGAATTGAGGGTTAAATCCTCCTCAGTTTTGCTGTACTTGTCTTTGGGAGTTTTTACTTTCCAATTCCATCTTAACTAGCTTATTTGAAAAAAAAATTATCACCTTTATCATGTCTTCAATCCTTTGATCTTGTGATGATTCTTCTTTTTATTTCCCCTTCTCTTGGATTGGTTGTTTCCCTTTCACCTTCCTAGCTATAGTTATATTAGCTTCAATTTCTAAAGCAATCGTTTGTATCTACTCTAGAATAGGGGATCTCCTTTCTCTAAGTGTGAAACTAAAATCGGCTTCAAAAGCCCCAACAAAAACCACCTTTGCTCCAAAAGGAGGGGGCTTCATTTCTACAGGAAAATTGTTATACAATTTATTGAATATTTTGATAAAATCTGATATATTCTCATCTGGTTTTGTTTTTATTGCATTGAATTATGTTAGTGAATATCCATGATCCCTTTTTTCACCCCATCTCTGCGTGAATTGATTTTCTAGTTCATCCCATGTATTAATAGAATCATTTGGAAATCCCTTCAACCACTTTCTAGCCTCTCCATCGAGAGACTGAATAAAAAGCCTCATTATAACATCAAGATGTTCTACATTCATATTTTCAGAAAAATTATAAAACGCAAGCAAGTGTTTTTCTACAGTTATTTCATCTTCTCTAGTAAAACGTGGGAGTAATTTAAGATACTCTTGAGGCATTGCATTCATTGGTTGTGGAAGGTTAAGTGGAGCATATATGTTCAACAAAAAGGCTGGTGTTGCCATGTTTTCACCTTGATTGACTATTCATTTGTTAGATACAGTTGATGAACCTACTGTGAAAATGAACGGAGGTGGAGGTAAAAATGATATGGGAGTGGGTTGATGGACAATGGCAGAGGGACCAACAACTGGATTTTGTTGAGCTTGAGTAAAATTAAAATAAACAGACTCAAAGGAGTGTTATTCCAACTTAGGTTCTTGAAAATAAATTGGTGTGAAAGGTGAATCTTGTTCCAATAAAGGAAGTACTTTAGAGATATCTTCAAATAAAGGATTACTAAAACTATTTTCAGGGTTAGACAGTGTAGGACTAGGTGTTGAGGGGGTTTTGGGTTTCCAAACCCTTTTAGAAACTAATCTTTCAGGGTCTTACAAAGTAGGGACCTTCTGCTGTGAGGTATCCGACCTCATGTGAGGCCTTTTGTGAGCCAGAATTCTGAGAATAACAAACACAACCAAAAATTTCCTCCTTGCTGAACAACTAGAGGAAATAATGTGAAAACCCCATGGAAAATAAACTTCGTCTCTTTGTCCCCGACAATGGCACCAAAAAATGTTGTATCTTAAGAGACAATTCCTTGGCTATGGAAAGGAATTAGTGCTTAAGAATTTTTTTTAAAATGTGTCATAGAATTAATTATATCAGGTGGTTTTCATTCAATCCCTTTCGAAACTAATCCTTTAAAACCCTTAATAATCTAGAATAATGAAAGACTCTAGAATTCCATTAACTGCTGATATATGAATGGAATAGAAGAACCGTAGAAGAAACTCAAAATGATATGTTGTAACACAAAATCTATCACTTTAAATTTCAGAATGAATCTATGGAGAGAGAGGAAACTCAAAATAATATGTTGTAAATACAGAAGGCTATTAATTTTAGGTTCCAGAGATAATTTGTGAAGGGAGAGGAGTTGGAGTGAAGGAGAAAAAATGAAGGTTATTTAACTCTTACTCACAGATTTAATTAAGAGACCAACATTCCAGGAAGAAGGAACACAAAATGGCATAGGAAAAATGAATCACCATTAAAATTTGCAAGAATCTTGATGCTTCTTTCATTAATTCCTCAGAAAAGTAAGTACCAAAGTTTTAGTATTCCATAGGTCTGAAATTCAGAACCCTTCTTCTTTCTTTCTGTCATGCTTAAATACATCAAAAATATATCGTAACTGCTAGAAATTCTTGAAACTACTTCGAATACCTAAACTAATAAAACTACATATTACATTGCAATTGAGGACATCACTATAGATTTGATCTTAACAAACAAGAAAATGAATTAAAACTTGAAATATTATTATTTTTTCTGAATCTGATTTGTTGTTGATGCGTCTCCCTAAAGTGTTGATGTGTCACCCTGATAGATCAGACATCCTTGCCTTGCATTTCTTCCAGGTTTCAATATTTTTCTTTTCTGCTTGCTGTCATGTCTTTTTTGTTTATGATGTGGTATTCGAACAGTTCTGCAATAACGCCTCTTTGCCCGACTTGACCCAGCTGTTGTGTTTCCAACAGTGCCACTATATGCTCCTTTTGCCTGAAACTGCCTATGCCTCTGCATTTCAAACAATGTTGTCATGTCTCCTTCTACCCAACTCTACCTCTTCTGCTCATGCCCGCAGTGTTCAGCCTTCCATTTGTTTACAAGGCACCACTGCATACAACATTGTTCTGCACGGGGTCAGGCGTTACCTGAGTCTACTACCCATGTTCACATTTCTTCATAAAAAACGCAACTACAAATAATCCTGGATTTTAAATAAATTTAAATTAACCTTTGAGTGGTATCGCGTCCACCTTTCCATCGCATTTCAACTTTCCATGCTACCCCATTATAAGCCTCCTCTTACCTCTGATGCGATTTCTCAAAGGAAAGGCCCTTACTTCCAGATTTGAAATCCTTTGCAATTTAACTTTGAAACTACATCACATCCACCCCTTATCGCATTTCGACCTTCAATGTTTCTTTTGTGAGTTATTCTTCCTGATATTTGCGATTGCGACGTGAGATATGCGATAAAGGTAGGGATGACATGGCAAGTGGAGATGGGGCTGATCACAAATCACAATCGGCGATATAAAACTTATCTCGAATCACATTTGGCCTTTATAAAATATTCCTTAGTGCCATTCCTCTTGAGCTTGCGATGTGTGATGTGCGATAAAGGTAGGGATGATGTGGCAAGTGGAGGTGGGGTCGATCGCAAATCACAATTGGTGATATGAAACCTTGTCGCATTTCACATTTCGGCCTTTATAACATATTCCTAAGTGCCATTCCGCCTGAGCTTGCAATGTGCGATGTGCGATTGGAATATAATAAATCATAGTTCTGAGTTGCATCGCGTCCGACCCTTATCGCATTTCGCATTTCGCATTTCGGCCTTCTATAAGTCATGTGTCTCGCCAGCATTGAAGCCCATTGTCTCGTTGAAGAGATGAGGCTGTTATTCAAGGCCTTGCACTAGTACAATGTTGATTAAAATGATGCTATACAGATGTGATTACCAATCTGATTTTTCTTATGAAATTCTTCAATTTGAAAGTAACCTTGTACCTGTATGAATACCTCCCTAGTTAAGAGGGAGTGTTGAAAAATGTAACTAGGTCGGTCTTCATGATTGACTATGTAATTATGAAAAAGGAAAATGTAATTAAGAGCCATGAAAATGGAAGAATATCCTCCAAGACAATGCGGAAGTATGGCCTTCAAGACTTCCCATATTCAACGTTGAAGATAAGTCTAATTGCTACAAGGAAGTCGGCCTACAAAACTGTGTTGAAGTCGGATTAATATTTGACAGGAACAACTATTTATACCCCTATATATGTTGCGGTAAAAGACAGAAAAAATTGTATATTTGTCTAAGGTTTCTCTGAGATTAAGTGCGGAGAAAAAGGACAGGGTTTAGTGCGTATTGAAGACTACAGATTGAGGAATATTCTGAAGGGTATAAATTGCAAAAAGTAACTGAAGGTATAGACTGAAGTTATAAGAATCTGGAAGTGACTAAAGGCTAGTTTGAGAAGATTACAGTGAGAATACGTACAAGGTTGAAGTACAGATATCGCAAGGGTTGTGATGAATTCTGAGATGTAATGAAAGGAAGGTAAATTTGTGATTTACCTTCCTATAATAAAAGTATTACTTCTGCATAAAACATTTGTGTTCTGTACATTTTGGTAATTGACTTAATGAAAGAGTAATTAAGAAGGATACATAATAAAATAAGCTCACAAGTAATTATCAAGAAGAGAATTTATAACCCCTCCAGATTCTCAACAGGTCGTGTTTCCCAGGTCTATATGCTGCATGTGCATTAAACCTTTTTTCACTGAGTTAATTTTTTTTTAAGATTGTGTTATTGGTAAGTTTGTGTGTTAATATCAGAGTTGGCGTTGTGTTGTTGAGTTTGTTATTGGTAAGTCTGTCTGTTAATATCATAGTTGGTGTAGCGTTGTTGAGTTTGTTATTGGTAAGACTATATGTTAATATCAATCTTGGTGTTGCATTGTTGTGTGGTATTGGTAAACAAGAGGTCATGGCATGCTTTCTGACTGGTGCGTTGAAATTTTTTGTTTTGGGAGGTTGATGAATAGTTCCTTTTTGAAGACTTTAAAGAAAGGAAAAAAGAAAAATTTGTGTTCCTTTCTTTTGGGATGATATATATTGATTTAGATTGGAGGTTGTGCTATATATATATATATATATATATATATATATATATATATATATATATATATATATATATGATTTTTAAAAGGGAGATCGTTGTATATTATTTCATATGTTTGGTATGTCATATAAAAAAAATTGGAGATAAATTAATGATTTGCTTGAAGATATAGCCACTCCATTTCATTACAAATATATCAACTTTTTGTTGCAACCAATGTAATATTTTGAGTCCACATCAGACTATATGATGCATTCACTCATCTCCATTGTGGGTATAGATCTCTTTGGAAAAGAGAACTATCATGAGTGGTCCCAGAAGATAAAACACACCCTTGTTTTCAATGAGTTGTGGAAAGGGATTTGTGCAGGAGAAGGAGACAATGCACTGGAAAAGCCCACTTCAGATAAGGAGATTTCCATTTGGGAAAATAATAACAACAAGGCTTATGCCTTGATTGCAACGTTAGTAAATGAATAGGTGTTTCACCATATTTCTCCATTTTCAAATGCTTTTGAAGCCTTAAATAAGTTGAAGGAATTGTATAACTCACACTCTGAACTTGAAGTTGTTCAACCTTCAGTTGAAAAATGATTACCCTCTTGTCTCAGCATCATAAGTAAGATCCATTATGCATTACATAAAAGCCACAGATGTTGAAATATACATTCCTCTCATAGCTTATTTCAAGGTACTATATCCCACCTATTCACATTATCTTGAGTCATTGCAAGCAAGTGGAAATCTTAAGGAGATTACCTTTAACTCCCTTGAGAAGAATTTTTTTGAGAGAAAGAAAGATTTTGGGAAGAAGACAAATCCTCAGTCTACTGAAGAAGTCGTGTGCCTTGCACAAAAAGAGAAGAATCATGCACAAGGTTCTTCTAGAGGAAGAGGTGGTTGAAGAGGAAGATGAAGGAATAATTTTAGAGTAAGAGGGGGTAGACATTTACAAGGATAAAGGCTTGATATTCATTGCATACGATGCAATAGATATGGACATGAGGCATGCACATGTAAGCTTCCTTGGGACAGAATTGAGAAGGAAAGAAATGAAGGAAAAGGTAAAAAAACTGACAAAGGGAAAGGTAAAGCACCCGAGTTAGCCCATTATTTTGTGGCACATTGCAACATTAAAGTAACTGAAAACTTATTCAATGCTTCACTTGATTCATGGAAATACGATTGTTTTCTCGATTCAGGAGAAAATGTACACCTGACTTTTAGGAGAGATTTATTTGAATAATTCACTGACAATGTTGATGGAGCAATATACTTTGCAGACAAGTCAAAACACAAGCCATCAGGGCTTGGCACCATCAAGCTCAAACTGTGTGGTCTTCAAGAATTTCTTCTTCATGATGTTCTATACCTCCCGGAGTTGAGGAGAATCTTGTTTTTTTGGTCCACATCCACCAGCAAGGAAACTCCATTCATATATTTGATGGAAATGTTGAGGTCAGAAAAGCATTAGATCACTCACTTGTCATGATGGGATAGAAGAAGAAAGACTTCTGAAGATGCAAGGAACATTTTATCTTCCACAGAACTTATCATATAATTCTCACTATGATGAAGGTACATTTCCATCAAGTATTTTATGGCATGCTATAATTGGACACTTGAACTATGAAAACCTCTGTTTGTTGAAGAAAAATGGTGTTACTAGTTTGCCTAAAATTCCTAGGAAACTTAAGTAATGTGATGCCTGTATCTTAGGAAAACACAACAAACAGTCTTTTCACGACTCTCATTCTAGAGCACATAGAAAATTGAACATATTTATTTTGATTTGTATGGCTCAGTGTCTGTTCCTTCTGCAAATGTTAATAAATATATGATGAGATTTATTAATGAATACACCAGAATGTGTTTGGTTTACTTATTGAAGAACAAATCTGAAGCTTTTGAAATATTCAAGAAATTTCATGCATGGATTAAAAATGATACACAATCTCATATTGGCTCTATTCACATTGATAATGGAAAATAAAACCGTCTGGTACCTTGATCCTCCAGCCGCTACCCCGCCTGGTCAACCCAAAACTTATCTTGCTTTGACCCCAGTTCAACCAGTCCCTATGACTTCTCCTGCTATTACAGTGCCTCATGCACTTTAAATGAATTTGAAAATTATCTTCGCCAACATGGGATCAAACATCAAACAACTCCCTATAATCCCCAACAGAATGGAGTAGCTGAAAGAATGAACGAGACAATCTTAAATATGGTACATTCCATGATGTTTTTCAAGAATGTTAAACTGATGTTTTGGGATGATGCAGTTCTATGTGTTGTGTATATAAATAATATGTGTCCATACAATGCTATAAAAAACAAGACTCCCTATGAAATGTGGTATGGACACATTCCTTCGGTGAGGCATCTCAGGGTTTTTTGTTCCACTTGTTATGCCTTGATACCTAAGGAACAAAGAAATAAAATCAGTGAAAGGAGTCACAAGTGCATCTTCTTAGAGTACTCAAATACCTCCAAAGCATATAATCCTTATGATGAAGTTAATAAGAAGTTTATAATATCTAGAGATGTGATGTTTCTTGAATCTTCCAAGACTGACAATGTTGTTGAGTGGTAGCTTGATCGCTTGGATAGATTCGGACATGAAAAGTCTTTTCAATAATTTGATAATGAGATTCCACATATTGAAATGGAGATTCCTATACTAGATCAATCTGTGGAATATTCTTCTGAAGCACTCTCTCCCACACATGAAGCTTCAGCCATTGATGACACTTCGAGTGATGTGATTGACATAATTGGGAGACTAAATATCATTCAGCCCCAAATCAGTCAATTGAGTAGCCTGGTCCATCTCAGAAAGGTCGTCCAAAATGGTTGACAAAGACACTTGAAAGTTTTCATCCTCATGAGGTTGGAAAAACAGGAATAAGAAGCTCACCTAGACACAACAAAGGTGATGTAGATAATCCTGATTCACTTGTCGATATGCATGTTTCGTATGATTGTGAATTGAATTTATCTACAGATTTTGAACCAACTTCCTTCAAAGAAGCTGCTTCTCATGATGAATGGAAAGAAGCAATGCAAAAATAATATGATGCTTTGATAAGTAATGGCACGTGGAAGCTGGTTGATCCTCCATTGGGAACCAAACCAATTGGCTGCAAGTGGGTCTTCAAAAACAAGTATAAAGCATATGGCTCACTTGACAAGCATAAAGGCAGGCTTGTGGCAAAAGGTTTTGCACAAAAGGAAGGGGTCGATTATGAGGAGAGCTTTTCCCCCACAACAAATTGGGATACCATCCGAACACTCTTTGCCTTGGAAACACAAAATGGTTGGAAATTCCATCAAATGGATGTAAAAACTTATTTCTTGAATGGAGATATGAAAGAGAGTGTTTTTATGTCCCAACTAGAAGGATTTGTTGTGAAGGGTTAGGAACATAAACTATCCAAGCTTGTAAAATACTTGTATGGCCTCAAGAAAGCACTGTGAGCTTGGTAGGAGAAGTTAATTGAGCATCTTCGGAAACTCAATTTCAAACATTATGATCTCGATTATGCAACTTTTTTTGTCAAGAAGTTGGAAAAAAGTTGTATATCTTGTGGTGTATGTAAATGATATTCTAATGACATGGAACAATGAGAGCTACATTGCATCCATAAAGAAAGAACTGAGGAAAGGTTTTGAAATGACAGATTTGGGCTATGTTCACTGGTATCTTGGTATTGAAGTAACTCAACATTCGAATTTTATATTCCTCTCTCAGAAAAAGTACATTGGAGATATGTTGAATAGGTTTGGCATGGCTGAGTGCAATCCTTTGACTACTCCAGTGGAATGGAACTTAAATATCACATCCACTAAAGGGAAAGAATTTGAGGATCCAACGAAGTATAGACAACTCGTTGGAAGTCTCAACTACCTGACTACTATGAGATCAAACATTTCATTGTTTGTTGGAATCCTCTCCAAGTTTATGCAAAATCCTTGTGAGAGTCACTGGTCTGCTGCAAAAAAAGTTCTAAAGTACTGGAAGGGAACTCAAGACTTTGGACTCAAGTATACATAGGTGGATGACTTTAGCTTGATTGGATACTCTATTTCAGATTTCGATGAAGATACAGAAACTAGAGTATCTACTTTAGGTTATGTTATGTGATCCGGATTTATGCAGGAACGCAACAAAATACAGAAATGACCATAAACATAGAGATGCAACGGAAATAATGCATCATTTCATTAATATCAAATAACAGAAATATGCTTACAGACATAATGGAAATACAATAGCTAGGGTGTTGGTAGCGAATCTCTGAGAAGAGATGTGGTGGCTACAGACCTCTGAACTGTGTTACAATGAGGCTCTAGGGCCTATTTATTATTGAGAAACAATGGAGAACTCTAAACGTCCAAAATAGCCCTAGCAGCGGAACGAGGCGCCCAAAACTATAGGCGCCGTTTGGGTAAATTGGTGGTTCAACTAGAAACAACTTTGGCATCAATCTCCGTTTGATGCGCTCAATAATCATTAGAAAGATCTGTCAAGGGAATACATTTCGTTCTGAAATATCATTCCGTTCCCAGAAGGACATGGGCATGATGCCAAAACATCGTTCAAGGCCTCAACACAGCCCAGAAGTTCAAGTCTCGAAAAACACCTAAAATAAATGGGTTTTAACATAACAACCAAAGAAACTGTGTGGGAACCAATGAATAGTCGACTGGCCTCAACCTCCACCTAGTCCTTCATCTGGCTCAGAAATCTGAGATCTAAAACCTGCTAAAAATAGTAAGTTGTGCTGAATGTGAAAAGCTGCAAGAATTGATAGTGCTTGTCCAGATGGAATAGGTGGGTGGCCACCAATATCCACCTGGATCATTATGAGTCTTAGATTAGGAGCTATCTCTTGGAGGTCATGCAAATAGTAAGTTCCAACAGATTCCACAACTGAGGCAAAATATGTGGCAGTAGCTGAAGCAACGAAGGAAATTTTGTGGCTCGGGAAAATTCTGGAATATTTGCAGGAGAAACAAGTACATTCAACTCCTCTTTTGATTGACAACACTTCTCCAATAAAGTTTGCCAAGAACCCAAAGTTCCATGATCGAACGAATCACATCAATACAAAATACCATTTGATTTGACATCATGTTGAGGTCAAAACTATCCACTTACAACATTTTTCTACAAATGAGCATATTGTAGACATATTCACCAAAGCGCTTGGAAGGGAAAAGTTTGAAATATTCGGAATGATGCTTGGATTCGCCAACATCCCTTCAGATTAAGGGGCAGAATGTTGACACCTAATCCGAAAGGATTATTGTAAATATTGTTAGTTATGCATTTGAGAAAACCAAGAGACCTCGAAATCAAAATCCTAAGAGTCTTCCACTAATGTATAAATTCATGATATTCCTAATGCAATATACAAGTAATTCTTGGAGTTACATGGGTGATTCCCTATTACTAATTGTTTAAATTGCAGTGTGATCTTCAATAAACGGGTAATTCTGGGTTATTAATTGTTTGGAATGGGTAAATCCCTGTTACTAATTGTTTAAATTGCAATTCTTTTAGAGATCAGATTCAATTGCTTCCAAATTTGATTGCTCTGTAAGGTCGGATCATGCACATATGTGTGCAATAAATATTAGAAATTGTACAGGTAAAAGAAACAAGGTAGTTTTTATCCAATTTGTTTAATTGTTTCAAGTAGTATATACAACTTTAGAGCCATATAAAAGTACAATCTCACCAATTTGTGTGCAAAATTCATTGATTCATACCGTGCATAAAAATTGAGAACTACATAGAAGTTTGTGCCCACAATTTCTATAAAATGTTCGAGGAAATGTATTAAAGCTTTGCAATTTTGTAGTCATAATAGTTGTAATCTGAATTAAAATTGACAAAATAAATATTTGACAAAAAGATAATGCACTCCAAGTGAAAGGAGCTTGATAAATTCAAACTAAGAAGCAATCTATGAGAAAATGTTTAAATTGGGTGTCTAGTAACACTCTAGAAGAATAAGAAATAGAAGTTCGATGAGTCTTTCATTCAACAATTGTTTCAAACCCTCTCACAAGAATAAAAAATAGAAGTTCGATGAGTCTTTCATTCAACAATTGTATCAAACCCTCTCACTTAAACTGATAATTGTGTTACTCAAAGTGTAATATTAATGATGTAGATAAAGGTTTGGTTTTTACAATGAAAAATATATGTACACCTAGAACTATTTTCTATAACTAATCTAAAAATATATTTGTGTTGCTCTTTACAGAGATATTGGATTAATGATATATTTAAAATAAATAATGTTTAAACTTATTATATATAAACTGTTTTTGAAAATAAATATTAATTTAAAAATATTTACAGTGAGATTCGCACACAAATACACCATGGAAACAAATAACACAATCTAACTCGTGTGCTTTAAAACAAGTGAGATATGCAATCTTGAAAAGTTATTTCACCATTACACCCCCTTAGAATTAAAAAACAAGTGAGATATGCAATCTTGAAAAGTTATTTCACCATTACACCCCCTTAGAATTAAAATTAATATTTATGTAAAAATATTTAAAATGTTATTAAAATTTTGATAAAAAAAAGGTTGATCATTCACCATTTTGTAGATATAAAGACGTGATGAGATGTTTCTGCGACCGTTA
This sequence comes from Pinus albicaulis, assembly GCA_034641835.2. Taxonomy (NCBI): domain Eukaryota; kingdom Viridiplantae; phylum Streptophyta; class Pinopsida; order Pinales; family Pinaceae; genus Pinus; species Pinus albicaulis. The sequence continues at coordinate 1,065,228,080 of CM076579.1, forward strand.
AATACTACTTTATTGTTAGGCGAGAGTCTTGTTTTTTAAATGGATTGAGATGCAGTTCATCATTATTTTCCTTGCAGCGAAGATCATAACCCGTGTGATGGTGAAAATGGTATAACTCCATTAAAAACAGAGACCTTACAACTGTAATGTGTGAGTTCAGCGATGAATTTCATCAGTGAAACAATTTATTAATATTGTGTAATAGGTTTAATATGGTGATAAAAGTTTGTTTAATTTGTTATGTATTTTTCTTATTTAGTATTATTTTTGGGATTCAACTGCCATTAAGTAAGTGATTTATCTATGATCATTATTATTTTTGGGATTCAATTGTGATAAGTAAAAGTAAGTGATTCATCTATGATCATTATCATTTTTTAGATTTAATTGCGATAAGTAAGTCATTCATCTATTATCATTTTCATAAGAGATAATAATAACAAATTAATTTCTCATAATTTTTAAATAGTTCACTTAACACTAATTACATTAAATTTATTAAAAAAATTCATAATTTCAAATATACATAAATTTTTTTTAAAAACTTTGAATAATGAAATTCCTACTCACACTGAGAACAAACACCAAAACATTCACCCACATACCACATGTATAATTCAAAACACTAATATAAAAAAGAGAAGATCCACTCCAACCATCGTGTAATAATGTCAAATTCATTTATATAAAAACATGGAACAAAATGAAATAATTCTTATAAGATATATATAAACATCCGACTAATGAAACAATACTTACCAAGTATATAAATATGATACATAATTGTTTAGATAAATTTTAAACAATACTTACTAAGTATATAAATATGATGCATGATGAAACAAATCAAATCTTATTAGATCATTTTTAAAATTTGATTTTATAATTTTAAGTAATTTGTATAAATAATGTTATTCAAGGAAGACATGTTCAAAGTACAAGCTTTGGTTGTGTTATAATAACATTAGCCATTGCAAAAGTTTCCTGATTGAAGAAACCCATTTTGCTGAGTAATTTTGTCAATGCGACAGCTTTATGTTTTCTCGGACTTAAAATCATTATTTGAAAATGTTCAATCTTCAAATAAATTTTATCATTTAAATAACAATTAGTTTTTAGTACTTTTTAAAGGTTTTTATGGTGGTTATTTTTGGTGTAATTTTTCTAAAATCTGGCAAGAATTTATTAAAAAGAGAAATTTGATTGCTAATCTTGCACAATCTAAGTGTTTTAGGGGTTTTTGAGGGTGCTGAATCCATATATAAAATCAAAAAACTAATTTAAATAACAAAAACCAAAATTTTACTTCAAATTTTTTCACCAAATTCCAACACCTAAAACTCCAAAAAATCACATTAAAAACAACTCTTTTAAATAAACTACAATTTACCGTAATAATGTGTTGCACTAAAAAATAAAATTGACTGTTCATTCATTAATAAAAAATTCACTACTCATTAATTTTGTTTTCACTATGAGATAAACACGAGCTCGTAATGGGAGGACAAATTAGTCTCATGTATCGAGGGCCATTATTCACAAGTCTATTTACATTAAATGATATCATATTTAATGTTAGAATCAATATATGTATGATGGATGTGTAATAATTATTTCATGCATAGATATTTTATTGGATATTAATATTTAACTTCGTTTTATGTCTTTGAAGTTTCTGTACTTAAAATTTGAATATAATATTCATGTTTTCAATATAATATAAGGGTTTATTAGGGTTGAATATGATATGGTTAACAAATATTTGGGTTAAATATATTAGGGTGTAACAGGGTTGAATATAACATAATAGGGTTCAATAAAATATATGGTTAGGGTTTATTAGGGTTCTTATGGTTTATTAGGATTTAATATAATATGGTTTTATTAGAATTTAATATTAGGATTATTAGAGTTGATATTGTTAATATTATTAATATTAACATTACTTTTAATGCTAATATTAATTTTATTAAAAAATTATATATATATATATATATATATTAGAGATAGATTCCTAAACAGGAATGATAAATAAGGACTAGCATTACTTTGGATCTTTTTCTGGAATTGGTGTGGTTTTCCATGGTGTAAAGGTCTATTGTTAAGTTGGATCCCGAGTGATATTGATTTTTAATATTTTTTAAGTTGAAACTTGGGAACATGACGAATCTAGGGTCCCTCAACGGATTCACTCTTTGGTCAACTTGGAATAAGAAATACTTTAGGGGGGGTTTTGGTGGTATATCATGTTATATAAGGAACAATGTTTCCTCTCACATCTGACTTCATAAAGCCGACCCCTTCAATCAATACATTTGGATTGAGATCTATGATTCTACAACCAATAGAATCTTTCTTGCAATCTGCTATTTCACCCCTATCAACTCTACATCCTATAAGAAAAACAACTTGGATAAGAATTGTCCTTTCAATACCTTAGAAAAATACATCTACAACCTAAGGAATGAAGGTAATATCCTTTTGCTTGGGGACTTTAATGCTCGAACTACTACTAACCAAGCTATTATGTTAAGTAACAACTCTAACCCCGACCCCTTGTGGCTTAATGAAGATGGTAACTTAGCTAATAGATTCAAGAGAAACTGTGAAGACATAATCACGAATGTATTCGACACTGAGCTCCTAAAACTTTGTAGTTCCCAGGGCCTAATAATTTATAATGGTATTAAGAAGTGGCCTCTCTCCGGTCATATGACATGTTTCCATGGGTTGGGTAGCAGCATCATGGATTATGTGGTTTATAATACCCATGTCCTCAATCGTATTATAAACTTTGAGCTACTTAACATTTATGAGCCTGACTCTGACCATAGACCTTTGTCTTTATCCCTCAGCCTTGTTATGCATACCACCCACATGCAGGAGACTAGTGAAAGCAAAAGACACATTCGCTTCAATAGAAGTAATGTCAACCTTTTCTTAAGGCATTTAGAAATGTATTTAGGCTCCTTGTCTTATAATAAAAACATTGATCAAATTTATTACCATTTTACTACTACCCTTTCCACTACCATAAGCAAGTTCTCTGATGAGACTTCGTATAATAATAATAATAATAGAACTTACAATCCTTGGTATGACAAAGACTGTAAAATTTCCAGGAAAGCGAATAAAAACACCCTTAATGAAATCATTAAGCTCTAGAATATAAGTATATACAAAGCTCTCTTCAAGAGGAAGAAAAGATCATATATTAATAAGAAACAAGAGCATCTTCTCCACCTTTCTAAAGTTGTGCCCAGAAAGTTTTGGCGGAATGCGAGTTTTCGTAAAACTAAAGATAATCATTTAATCCCCTTAGAAAATAGGGACAACTATCTTAATAAGTTGTATGACTCCCCAGAAACCATGGGCACCATAACACTCCTATTAAGGAAGATATATTTTCTATGGAAGACGTTGAGTCTGGGATTAATAAGCTCGCTAATGGGAAAGCTAAAGATATTGAAGGATACCAAGCTGGGATCTTTAAAATGGGAAGATTTATCCTTGTTCTGCATTGTAACATCCCTGGTGAAAATTCCATATAATAAAGTTAAAAATGAGACCACGGTTGATGGGACACGTATTCCAAGCTGAATGGTGGGAAAAACATCCTAGCAAGTGTTCATTTTGGTTATTATGGCTAAAGAAATTTGGTAAAGGAAATGGCAAAGGCTTTGGAAAGGCATGAGGCATTTGTTGCCATTTATTTATGAAAATGATGGAAATTAGGAGAAAATGAAGGTGAAAGGTCACAAGTTGCATGTGAGGAGGAAAATGAAGGAAAATAATGAAAATTTGAAGAAAATAGAGGCCTCATTAATAAAAAGGCTTGTGAGGATCAACTGATAATCTTTTGTTCGGTTCATTTTTGGAGCTCTCTCTCTCTCTCTCTCTCATACTCTTGAGCACTTATAGTATTCTTGGAGCACTCTTGGAGAGTGTGGCATACTTGGAGATTTGGAGCAAGAAGGAAAAGGAAGAGCAAGAAAGCGCAAGAGGGCATCAGGATCAATGACTACAATTGGATTTCTTTGCAAGTATCGAGTTGCATGTATGGTTTCCTTGATAGTTTTGGCATGCATGTGGTTTCTTGGTTATGATCTGTCATTGGCATGGAGGATTGCCTAGATTGGAAATGGATTTTCCTAGCCTTTCCATTTCGTGGATAGTCGTGGTGTTGTGGTTTTATTTCCAGTGATTGTTTTTGGTTGGTTCTCATGATTCCTTTAGTTGTTGGGTTGAGTTATTAGTTCTTGTACCCTTGGTTGGAAAAAAAATTGGAGCCCAACACACAAATCTTGGGTTGAGTTACTAGTCCTGGAGCCTTGGTTGGACGAATTCTCTGGAGCCCTAGGCAGGTTGAGTTACTAGTCTTGGAGCCTTGGTTGGACAAACACTTTGGAGCCTAGAAAAAACTGCAATTAAGTTACTAATCCTTGAATCCATGGTTGGAACAAACACTCTGGAGCCCAGGAGAAACTTGGATAGAGACCAATCCATGATGGTTGTGATGTTCGAGCGTGAGGTGGAATCACAAGTTGAGGGTTGAGGTGGTTTGGCCTATGGAAACCCTGGATTGATGGTGATTAATGTGTTTTATGAGACCCCACATTCATGCTTGGAATATGGCATGGGGTTGATTGGCTGAAGTGAGATTTGGCTCATCCAATCTATGGTCGGGTGGAACGTGGAATTCCCATCTCTGGTTGGTTTCTACATTCATTAATGAGCAATTCATTCCCTTGGTATTTGGTATGAGAATGTACTGATTTATATGTGGATTATATTGTTGTTGTATCCATGGTATTTTTTTATTATTATGTTGGTTATGAGCATGTATTTTATCAGTGATGATGTATGGCTCTATCCATGTTTTTACTTGTAAATGAATGCACAATGTATCTATGGTCAAATAGATTGTGTTGCAACTAATGATGGAAGGGTGCAATGCTTCTTAGCGATTCTTAGATAAGTATGGGACCCTTATGCTTAAATCTATTGTTTACACCTGTAGATTCAATGTTTGTGACATGTTTGACAAAATGTCTGGCATGGCTAGGAGGGGTCTAGATGAGTTCTTATTGATGGGATTTCTTCTGTATCATTGTCCTATTGTTATTTATCATCCCTTAAGTTTTCATGAAGTTCTAAGCAGTGACCTGGGCTCTGGGCCTGAAAAGGTGGCTCAAATCTTAGAGCCACAGGCACATACTTGAGCATTTAGGGCCCTAGTCATAGGCATGCAGTGTTATGCCTGGGGATATAGCCTCCTAACCACAGGCATGTAGTGTTATGCCTATGAATATGGTTCAAAGAGGCCAAAATGTCAGTGTGACGTAGGGGTAAGAGGCATGAAAGGTTGGGTTAGCTCCTGTGGGTGTCATTGATGATGTACAAGGCATGCATGTTGTATTTCCATTGGTTCCACTTCCTTAAGGTCACCTAGGAGGTTGAATCCCATATAGTAGCCTCTCTTCGCATGTTTAATGGGTTGGTCGGTTACTTGGGTAGATGTGGGAAGAGGGTGTTACAGAGTGGTATCATAGCATGGTTCAACCCTTGGAATGGATGGGCAGTGTGTTGATCATGCATTTATGTTGGTTTCATAGGTGTTTAGTATGATTTTGGTATATATGTGCTTGTTGCATCCATGTTGTTTTGGAAATGGTGGCAGTGGTGTCGCCATGGAAGTGTTGATGTTGTGGTTGTCAACATGTTGTCATGAGTGTATGACTGGTTATGTGTTGTTCACACTTATATATAGTTCGTGCACGTTACTTACATGTTGCTACATGTTGTGTATGCATTGTTTGTTTATGCTAGGTCACATATTGGTCATGCTTGTGTGTTTTCTATGTATGCTTGCTTATGTGATGCTATATGTGGGACATGCATTGGTCGTTCATGATTGGTTATACATGTCAAGTGGGTGCATATGCTCAAGTTTGCATTGGTTTGATTGAGGTTGTTGTGCATAGGTTCATTGTATGCAATTAGGTCATCATCATGATATTGGTATGTTATGATGCTAATGTGTTGGTTGAGATTGAGTAGGAGTTGCAAATCATTAAAGTGAAGTTGCGACAATGGACTTTGGGGTAAGAGCATATCGTCATACAAGTTTGGATGTTTGGCATGCATATATGTGATTCATGGTTGTTGTAAGCATTAGGGTTACTTATATGTTTGTCATTCCATTGTTATTTTGGTTACATGTATGATAAATACTAGTTGATCAGCGTAGTCATATGCATTATGGTTATGTGTATGCCTTTCATTCAATTGATTTTATGGCTACATACATGATAGATGTTAGTTAATTAGTGTGATCATATGTAAATGCATTGGTTATTCAAGAATTGTATTAACTTGATGACAATGTTATATGTTGTTGATGAATATGTTATATGTTAACTTGTAGCTAGCTCGATGATTATGTTATATATTTTTAATGAGCATGTTATATGTTAACTTATTGTTGTTATATGTTAGTTAACTTGATGATTAGGGTTATATCATTAATATATCGATGTTATATGTATCATGCTAAATTGGATTAGCATGGGAAAATGTTTAAGGTTATGACATTCAAGCATGAGTCAACTTATTTGTGACATTGTGTTGTATTAATCTAAACTAATTGTGCTTATGTGGTTGTTATGCATGAATGACAATTGTTTATGAGTTTATGATGTTAGCATGTTAGCTAGTTACTATTATGGATATCATGACCTTATTTATATTGAGTTGATATGTTGTGAAGTTATTCCGTTCTAATCTATATTGATTGTGTAGACAAGATAACTTCCCCTAAGATACATTGAGGTATGAGTTTGCTTATGGCGTATGCTTGGTGCTCCACTATTTTGAGTGTTTGATTATGTCATCTAGTTGATCTATTTAGCATGGTATGTTTGCAAGTTGTTTGAATGTTTGATTAATTGCATGAATAAGCATATGTGTCAACTGTAATATTGCATGAAGGAATGATCTTGTTTTTAGGTAGTTGTGATAACACATATGTGCTGAGATAGCTAGTATATACTTGAGTGTAAGTAGGTGATATTTGTAGCATTATGTATTATTACCAATGAATGTTAGTTGATTTTTTATTATGACATGGTTGTTAGTCTTGGTAAACGTTGGTTTCAAATTGATATATATGTTGTCTTGATATTTGGAACATGTGGCTGACATGTGTGTTCAGTTACAAGGTAGCATGTTTAGCACAAGAAGGTAAGATAATTGGTATATTTTTATATTTATTTATGCATTGACAATTATGTGGTTATGGAAGTATGATGTAGGGAATTGCATGGCAAAAAGACTTCCATGAAACCTTGAAGAAGGCTTAGGTTGAGCTTTCCCTTGGAAGCATTGGGAACCCATGGGGATTGAGTCATGGTGTTTGTTGCTAGTTTTATACTTTTGGTCTTTGTGATTTTTTTGTGTTTGATTTGCATCTTTTCTTGTCTGGTGTAAGGCCTTGCCACTTTGTTACATTGTCGTATTGTTTTTTATTTTTCATGGTTTTCTTATTGTAGTTTCTTTTTCTTGCCTTTTGTTGAGAGTCTTGGGAAATGGTTGGGGAAAGAGGAAAGTAATGGAGCTCGGGGAGATTTGTGTGCTACCCAACAGGTAATATAAGAATCAGATGAAGGTTGGTGCATGTTTAAGGGTAGAGAAAGGTAAGACTATGACAACCAATTGGATTTCTTGGGTCCATTAAGGTAAATGGACGGTGGCATAACAGTCGTGAGAAAGGTAGCACGAAAGGTAAAGTGAATGGATCTGATGTGTTAGATTCCTTGGCTAAGTTGGGAACTGTGGCTCTCAATGTTGTGCATGTTGTGCACAAATGAGGAAGTTATCTTAATATTTACCTTATGCTATCTGTTAATTATGTTGTGATCATGATTATGTTGATTTTTGTATATGTATGTATGTATGTTGTGTCTAATAGGGTCGTCATGGATCATGGTTGTTTGATGTTAAATGTTTATATGTATAGATGTGTGTATGTATGTCGTTGTGTGATAGGATGGTGATTTTTTTATGTTAATGATTATATATGTATGTATCTATGTCACTATATGACAGGGTTTCTAAGGATCATTCTTGTGGAAGAATGATTTCTTATGCAAGTGATGGCATAAAGATGTTCTTGGTATTATGAGGAATCGAGTGGGAAGAGTAACTCTGACAGATCTATGAGGTCAGTATCATGTTGACATGAATTGATATTATATGCTTGTACTATGCTATGTTTTTGTTATGGACAGGTAATGTTAAGGGGTACATCAACGAAGTGGAATTAGTGTGATTTGCGACATGATAGGCTAAGCATGGATAAGACACTAGAAGCAAGGTTGCTTATGGGGTCAGTGTGTGGTCTATGGATGTGTAGTCCTACTATTGTGTGTATGTTGTATATTCAGTGATTGTACCTACGTTTATGTGTAAATGTAACATATGTAGTATTATGTATATATGATGGTGTATGTCTATTGTATATGTGGTGTTGTGTGTATATTGCATATGCAATGCTAGGTATAGATGGTGATATGTACATGTTGGATATGTGGTGTTGTGTACATATTGTATTGTGTGCATGATGGATATACGGTCTTGTGTGCATATGGTGTTGTGCACATGCTGGTTATGTGGTGATGTGTACATATGGTGCTATGTACTTGTTTCATATCTAGCGTTATGTGCATATGGTGTTGTGTATGTGTTGTACATATCGTGCTATGTACATGTTGTATATGCAATGCTATGTGTATATGGTGTTGTGTGCGTGTTGGAGATATGGTTTTATGTACATATGGTGTCGAGTGCATGATTGTACATGTGGTGCTGTGTGCATGTGGTGTTGTGTACATGTTGTACATGTGGTGTTGTGTGCAGGTGGTGTCATGTACATCTCATGCATGTGGTGTCGTGTACATGTTGTTCATATGGTGTTGTGTACAGGTGGTATTGTGTACACATTATACATGTGGTGTGGTGTACATTTGGTGTTGTGTATCTGTTGTGAAAGCGGTGTCGAGTACATGTGATGTTGTGCACATGTTGTGCATGTAGTGTTGTGTGTGTACAGGTGGTATTGTGTACATGTTGTGCATATGGTACTAGTATACATTCGGTATCATGTGCAAGTTGTACATGTTGTGTTGAGGGCATGCAATACTATGTATGTGCATGGTTTAGTCATGGTATCGTGACATGTGTATTCATTGTGTAGTACTCTGTATATGTATATGTATTGTGTTGTGTTGTACACCGCATGTAGGTGTATCTGTTGTGTTGTATTGTACACCGGGTGTAGGTGTATGTGTTGTATGACAATGTAGGCATATGTATTGTGTTGTATCGTACACTGGGTGTAGGTGTGTGTGTTGTATGCCAGTCTGGGTGTATGTATTGTGTGGTGTTGTATGGCTTGTGTGTATGTACGTGTTGTACACTATGTGTATGTGTACATATTTGAAGAGAAGCAAAGGCACTGGGTGCTTTTCGAGTGTGGCAACTGATCCGATATGTGTACAAAAGAACAAAGGAAGAAGTAAGGATTGATGAAAGATAAGTATTAATATTTTATTTCATTTTTATTATGAATGTGATCTACGATTCTGACTTATGATGGTTACATGTGACTTATGATTATGGTGATTGCATGTGATTCATTATTTTGACCTATTATGGTTGTGTTTTGAGCTAACTAGATGCAAACTATTTATACATGATGATTTTATCAAACACCTAGTTGACTTGTGTGACAGGAAGTAAACATAAGTGCAATTGTACCTTATTTACGGGCTACCAATGAGGTATGATTTTAAGTTATTTCAATTTATTTTGAATCTAATGGAAATTATGTGCTTGGTACAGGAAAGCATGGAAATTCCCGGTTGGATGGTTGAAACTAACTGCAAGAACTAGCAGCATAAGAAAAAGTAATTGGAACATGCAACAGTATGCTAGTAAAGACTTCAGGAGTAGGGGCATTATGGGACACTGGTACCCAATAGTGTCCATTTATTTCCATGAGCCTGCTATGACCAGTATGATGGTTTTGAGGTAGGGATATTCCTTGATTTTTGTATCTTCCGCTCCATGGAATCATTGCCAAGGGATGGACTGCCCAGAATGGGGGTGCCAATGGAGTTTGGAAGGTGTGTGACTACACAAAAGGTGGTGAGTGGATTTCCCGAGGGATTGTGTAACAGAGAAGAAAAGTTCGGGGTGTATTTTTTTTGGTCATTAGCATTACCATATGGAATCAGATGCACATTTGGAGTGTGTCGTAGAATAATGAGCCGATAATTGTTCACTAAGAGGACAAGTGGTGTAGGATTGTAGTGCTAGGAATTGGATGTAGACTTTGACTTTGGCAGTGGATTCTAGACTTCCTAGGAAGGAGGTGAATCCTGATATTACTTTGAGGGTGGAGGTGTGAGCCTTTGGATTCCTTTCTGATTGGTACGGGCATCGTATCCTTTTATTTTTTGGTTGAGAAAATGTGTATATGTGTATATGTGTATATTATTGTAAATATTGTATCAAGCTGGATTTATAAAGCTCCATAGAAATTATGATTATTTTCTGGTTGAAGAAAATGTGGTTTTTATTGTAAATATTGCAATGAGTTATGTTACAAAGCTCCAGTAAATGATATGTGTCATGATGGTTTTTGCTTCAAGCAGGTCATTCATTGTAAATACTGCAATGATTTGTGTTATAATTCTCCATAGGAGGCATGTTCTATTTTTAGCGGTTTTCTTATTTTTAGGTATCATTGAACATCGAGGATGGTGCTCCCCCAAGGGGGAGGGTTCTGTAACATCCCTAGTGAAAATTCCATATAATAAACTTAAAAATAAGACCACAATTGACGGGACCTGTATTCCAAGTTGAATGGTGGGAAAAACATCCTATTGGGTGTTTATTTCAGTTATTATGGCTAAAGGAAAATGGAAAAGGCAATGGAAAAGGATTTGGAAAGGCATGAGGAATTTATTGGCATTTATTTATGAAAATAATGGAAATTAGGAGAAAAGGAAGCTGAAAGGTCACAGGTTGCATTTGAGGAGGAAAATGAAGTAAAATAATGGAAAATTGAAGAAAATAGAGGCCTCATTAATAAAAAGTCTTATGAGGATCAGTTGGTAAGATTTTGTTCAGTTTAGTTTTGGAGCTCTCATTTTCTATCTCTCTCTCTCATACTCTTGAGCACATACACTATTATTGGAGAAATATTGGATAATGTGGCATACTTGGAGATTTAGAGTAAGAAGGCAAAGGAAGCATAGGAAAGTGCAAGAGGACATCAAGATGAATGACTACAGTTGGATTTCTTTGTACCTATGAAGTTGCATGTATGGTTTCCTTGATAGTTTTGGAATTCATGGTAAATGCATGTGGTTTCTTGGTTATGATCTATCATTGGCATAGAGGATTGCTCGGATTAACAGTGGATTTGCCTAGCCTTTCCATTTCCTGGATAGCCATGGTGTTGTGGGTTTATTTCCATCAATTTTTTTTTGGTTGGTTCTCATGATTCCTTTAGTCGTTGGGTTGAGTTATTAGTTCTTGGAAACTTGGTTGGACAAACGCTCTGGAGCCCGATGAACAACTCTTGGGTTGAGTTTATAGTCCTGGAGACTTGGTTGGAAAAATTCTCTGGAGCCCTAGGTGGGTTGAGTTTCTAGTCTTGGAGCCTTGGTTGTAAAAAAAATTTGGAGCCCAAAAACAATTGTGGTTTAGTTACTAGTCTTGGAATCCCTAGTTGGAACAAACACTATGGAGCCCTGTAACAGCTTGTATATATACCAATCTATGATGTTGGTGATGTCCAACATTGAGGTGGAATCACTGGTTGAGGTTTCAGGTGGTTTGGCCTATGGAAGCCCTGGATTGATGGTGATTGATGTGTTTGATGAGATCCCACATTCATTCTTGGAATATGGCAAGGGGGTGATATTTGGCTCAACCAATCTATGGTCAAGTGGAATGTGGAAGTCCTATCTCTAGCTGGTTTCTAAATTCATTAATGAGCAATTCATTCCCTTGGTATTTGGTATGCAAATATACTAATTTCTATGTAGATTATATTGTAGTTATTTCCATGGTATTTATGTCATTATTATGCTGGTTATGATCATGTATTTTATCAGTGATGATGTATGGATCTATCCATGTTTTTACTTGTAAATGAATGCACAATGTATCTATGGTAAAATAGATTGTATTGTGGCTAATGATGTAAGGTATCAATGCTTATTAGCGATTCGCAGATAATTATGAGACCCATATTCTTAAATATGTTGTTTACACCTCTAGATTCAATGTTTGTGGCATGTTTGAAAAAATTCCTGGCATGGCTAGGAGGGCTCTTGATTAATTCTTGTTGATGTGATTACCTTTGTATCATTTTCCTATTGTTATTTATCATCCCTTAAGTTTTCATGAAGTTATAGGCAGTGACCTGGGCTTTGGGCCTGAAAACGTGGCTCAAATCCCAGAGATGAAGGCATAAAACTAAGCATTTAGGGTCCTAGTAGCTGGCATGCAGTGTTATGCCTAGGGACATAGCCTCCTAGCCACATGCATGCAGTGTTATGCCTACGAAATGGCTCAAAGAGGCCAAAATGTTAGTGCGACCCAGAGATAAGAGGCCTGAAAGGTTGGGTTACCTCCTGGGGGTGTCATTGATGATGTACAAGGTTTGTATGTTGTGTTTTATTCAGTTCCACTTCCTTAATGTCACATAAGAGTTTGATTCCCATATAGTAGCCTATCGTCACATGTTTACCCCGGTTGGTCGATTACTTGGGTAGATGTGGGAAGAGGGTGTTACACTCATCTCCATAAGATTATCGATTTGGATGTAAAGCATGGTTTCCCTAAGCTTTGGACGCAAAGCCTTATTGTGCCTATCTTTAAAAATGGGGAAGAAACTGTTCCCTATAACTATAGGACCATTATGATTAGCCACATCCTAACCAGGTTATATGTGATCATTTTGGAAAATCATCTTAGCCTTTGGCTTGAAAACTATGGTAAAAGGGCTAAAGGGCAAGATGGTTTTAGGAGACATTACTCGAATATCGACCACCTTGTCACTCTTAGGTTCATTGCAGAGGAATGTCACAATAGTAAAGTCGATCTCTTCTTTTGTTTTGTGGACTTTATAAAATATTTTGACATTGTCCCTTGAGATAAGCTATAGGAGAGACTTGAAGAGATCATTTTTCCTCCTGAACTGAGTATTGTTGTGATCTACCTCTACGAGGTTGTCACTTCCAAGCTTAAGACCAATGAAGGGTGGTCTAAGGATATTAAATGCAATATCAGGGTTAAGAAAGAGTGTTCCCTATCCCCTACCCTTTTTGGTATTTACACTGATAAGCTAGAGGAGTGTCTGGACACTGTAGGTTGTAAGGGCACCGAGATCGTTGGTATAGTCATTACTCTTCTCCTTTATGCTGATGATATCATTCTTCTTGAAAAAACCCATGATGACCTAGAAAAACAACTTAATACTCTTCATGTCTACTGCTCCAAGATGGGTATGACAGTTAATATCGACAAGACTAAAGTCATGATCATTAAATCCAAAAATATCACCCATGGTAGTTTTTTCTATGATAACCGTTGTCTAGAGTAGGTTTCTTCTTATAAATATTTGGGTATTCAATTTCCTCATCAACTCAACTGGAATTAAAGCATTGAGAAAATAATTATTGGAGGCTAGAAAACTTATTATGATCTTGAAAACAATTATAAGTCGGTCAATATTTACATTTGGAGTAAAAAAAGGTTCCTCTTTGAGACTCTCGTGTTGGATAGGATACCCCTATGTGTAAATTTTTGGTAAAGAAACAACATTTTGAGGAGTAGAGCACACTGCGCCCAGATGTATAAGAGTCATGAGGGCTTTGGGGTGGGTTAAAGAAACTTATTTAGTAAAGGGATGGGAATATTTTGGATACTTTGAGCTCCGCCCATGGTTTTTGGACCATGGTATTGTAAAAGACAAAATTATATAAGGAGTATAGGGATATCTCTTGGATATCATAGAATGCATATGGATGTCATGTTAGATCTGAATTAAGTTTGTATTCTGTTGTTTTGTGCGAAAGAGAAGGCTCTTGCAGTTGTGTGCACAGAGACCTTAGGAAGTCTGTAACTGAATGCGTAGACCCCTGTTGCTGTGTGCGCAGGACAAGAAGTGTTGTATTGAGAATATCTAAGCTAATAAAATAATAATTTGAAGATAGATCATTGTATTTTACTTGCGTGATTGCATTGTCTATGTTTTATGATTAATTGTGCTATATCAGGGCTTCTATTTATAATTTCATCACAAAGAATTGAATAGGGTTTATTATGATGATTAATGCATGTTAAAGTAGAAAAATACAGTCTGAAAAGTGGTTAAGTATATTTTTTGAACATCGTTTGCATATTGGTCATATTAGTTCTATGAAGATCTGAATCAACCTTAAGAGAAGATAAGCCCTAAAGCCACACTCCATAATTCCTCTAGATGCAGAAACTTGGTTCATCTAGCATCCCCTAATAATGCCTCGGGTGAGACTTCGGTCAGTGCATAAAATCATTGCTGAAAGGGTTTGTAATAGAGGGTTTTGTTGGTTCACACAACCATCTCTGAACCTGGGTCTAGGCCCCCTCAAGCCAACAAATGGTTCCATTTTCGGGACTAGGATCTGAGGACTAAGGGATATGTGGATGTGGCATCTGACCAGAAAATAAATTAAATATTGGGTATCTATGAAAGAGCGATAATTATCCATAAATGAAAACAAAAATCCATGCTTGTCAATTGAGAAGTGGTTGCAGACATATATTTTCACAGATCAACACAAGATCTTTTTCTCATCATTCGCTAACGTGCTGCACGAGTGGCTATGAAGACTAGCTGAGAATAAGACACGTTTTAAGAATTAAGAGCCTACTGTGTGGAACCCAGAGTTGATTAAGCAATGCAGGGAGACTGATAACAACATCTCAAGGGTTTTTTATTATTAGATCAATAGTATTCTTGGAGGCTTTATTACTAAGTTCATGATTGATACATATGTGTCCTACAACGAAGCCGAGCGAAAATTTTTCAAGGGTCCGCGAGGTAAGTAATTAAACTATTTAAATTTGTGGATTAATATGTTGTTATGTGATAAAGGTGTACTGTGAATGAAATCAAATTGAAGTTTGGGGGACGTAAATCTGGATCTACGCGAAGTGGTAAAATATTCAGGGTAGATCGTGACAACTACGTTGAGACTGAGTACAGTCCCTTGTTTGGATCTTAGAAGGAAGAAGAATAAAGTAACCTTTAATCCCCTAGAAGTGTGTCCTAGTTAGATTTTTGGAGATCATCAAGGTGCCTTTGGTATTCCCCATCCTGCCACTCCCATCACACCTCATCCCCATCCCCATATTTTCCCTCCACCTCCCCCATTTAACATGGCTCAGATAGCGAAGAGGCATATTTTCAAGGTTTAGGGATCAGAGGATCCCAAGAAATTTTGGTTCGTTGCAGAAGCAGTATGGAGATCCCAACAAGTCACTAATGAATATATGAAGAAATCTCAGCTTGTCACAACACTGCAGGAAAGAGCACTGTCATGGTATATGAAGTACTCTGCAATGCATCAGAATGCTACGTTGGACCAACATTAGAGAAATTTTGAGGTCTAAAATGGGCCTCCTAAGAAAAATGTACAAAAAGAATAAACCTTACAAGAAAAAATAGGATTCAAGGTGATGATGTCAACCATGGGGGACGATTCACCATTTTTGGGGTAAAAAAGTAAAAAGATTAAAAAATAATAAAATAATAAAACTACTTTTTCGACTTGTATTTTAAACCGATCTCCCTAAGGTTTTACTCAAATTTCGAGCGGGAGTACTTTTTGGATGAAAATTTTAATTCCTCATCCAAGGAGTACCCATGTTGCATAATTTGTATGGACCCTACTACACGAAAAATGAGAAATACATGAAAAAACATGATTACAATCATGTTTTTTGTATTTCTCATTTTTCATGTAGCAGGGTCCATCGAAAATATGCAACATGTGTACTCCTTGGATGAGGAATCAAATTCTTCATCCAATGAGTGTTCCCATTCGAAATTTGAGTAAACCCAGAGGGAGATAAGTTGGAAATATGAGTTGAAAAGTAGTTTTTTCTTTTTTCCCTCTAAAATTTGATGATGTAACCTAATATTATTTTATTATTTCCACTATTATTTTATAATTTCCTTAGGAGGCCCATTTTAGACCTCAAAATTCCCCTAATGGCAAAGGAAACGATGAATGTCTAATTTTAGAATCCAAAATCACAGTCAAAATGTATTACAGAGATAAAATAAATCAAGAAATTGGTAACGGAATCTATGTGAGAGGCAGATCAAAGATTCAAGATTCTACTAAGCCAAATCCTTCCAAATCCCTGATGAAAAACACAAATAGTGGTTTATAGTTACATTATTACCATATCTAATATTTCCATTATCGAAACAAAAGATCGCAACCCAAGCTGAAGCTTTTGAGATTGCGATGAAATGAGAAGCTTTACTAATAGAAGATACCATTGTAGGGGTTCAGCAGTTCAATACCTAGTTGGCGAGCTTACACATGGAGCTACAAGACTTGAAGAAAGGAAAATAAGGGCAGACTGACATGAGATCAAAATTTTGGTGCATAAAATGTAAGGCATAAATGCATTATAAATATCAGTGCCCTGTATTTAGAGATACATCAATAGCGGTGGACCTAACCCATTGAGCCCAACCACAATTCTATGGTGTGACTTATGTAAAGTATCAGGTGGGAAACCCACAAAATGTTGTTATATGGTGTAGAAGAATGTGCAGACGCCAATAATTTTTTTTTAAATTTCTATAGCTCAGTGGGACATGATGACAAGAACTATCGCATCTATGATTTGATGATGCAGTAGACTCCTGGTACATATAGAATGCAAGCTGAAGGTCACAAAGATAATGGTTCTCCCACAATCCGCAGAGGATTCCAAGGCATAGGAATAGGACAAGGAGGAAGTGTTGGGCGAGGTCGGGGTCAGATTATATGTTATAAATGTGGTCAACCTTGAAATTTTGCTAGAAATTGCCATAATCTTGCTGCCATTTCTTGTAAGTATCGTAGATAATTCTATCATGAGATAGAAGATTGTCCCGTATTATTGGAAAAAATGCAGGAAAAACGAAATCAGTAGCCTACTTAAAACCTGTAGATGATGAGGGTTGAGCCACTTAAAGAATGTAGACGTTTCAATATAGTAACAAGGAGTGGCTCAGCTACAGGAGAAGACAGAGCAGAAGGAGAAAATCCTATGGAGGATACATGGGTCAAGAAGGCTGGAGAAAATAATATTGGGTTCAATGTGTAGTCGTAAAGGGAAACCTTCATGGAAGAGAAGAAGAGTTTTATGGACCCTAGAGTTTCGACATCAACAACACAAACAAAACTAAGGGCCAGAAATTAATAAACCCAAGGAGGTTACTTCAACGAAGGAATTTTATATGACCATTCTGAAATCATTTCTGCAGACATGTATGAAGATATTAAGGGATAAAAAAGTTGTAGAAGGATTGCAAGAGTTGATTGAAAATTGTGTTGGCAAAGGGGGACCACACCCTAAACAACGCGCAATAAATAAAGTGTACAGAAATAAGAAGAGAACCAACAAGGAAATACGGTTAACTATGCAGATAGGAGATTAAGAGATGGGTCAATTAATTCTTGATTTAGGATCAGATGAAAATGTGTTGCCAAATCATACATGGGAAATAATGGGGTGACCAAAGTTGCAGCGATCAGTGATTTAGCTAAGAATGACCAATCAATAGAAAATTATTCCTATGGGTCGATTCTAGGGCATTTTCATAGACATTGATGGATTAAGTGTGTTGTTAGACTTTGAAGTTATTGAGATTGTGGACGCGAACAATCTGTATCCTATATTACTTGGATTCGATTGAGCCTACGATATGGACGCCATAATCAATCTCAAGAGTAGAAGGATGGTATTTGAGAAGAATGGAACAAGATTCGTTGTTCCTTTGGACCCCTCTAAAGGAGCGCGATATACAAAACCCATTTGTAATGAATATGGTGATGCAGATATTGACAATATATATAAGTTAACCATGCAGGACAAAGATAAGATCAACCCCACTGCAGATGAGAGGATAAGCTAGGACATGGATATCTCATGTGTTTCAGACTCTGATGAAGAAATGGAGAATTGGCAGAATTTATTGCATGAAGTACCTACCAAGCGATGTCGTGGAATTACCAGATCACTCTGGTGCATTACATCAGAGGTATGTTATTTGCCCTATTATGATGGGACTGGGAATGTTAATTTGTTTCTTGATAGATTTGAAGAAGCGGTACCTGAAGAGAAAAGGTTTCAAGCTTTGGATGTCGTGTTGAGATCCACACCCGCTAGATGGTGGGGTACACATAAGGGAAACATTATAAGTTGGATAGAATACAACATATTTATGCAGATCATATTTGGTGAAGTAAATACTAGACTTGTAGGGAAAAATGATGGCAAGGATGATCCTAGAGGACATATCTACCAATGGACTACCATGTGGGGCAAAGATTCAACACTAGAATGGGTACATACCTTTGTTCACACATTAGATGTGGTACCTATGACATGATATCTTGAAACTGAACTACGCCATGGAACAACGAATTGGGAACACATGATTGAAGGATTTTTACTGAAATTTAGTTTCGAAGATGACTGTCAGTACATAGATGCAGATATTCAAGAAGTTAGATAAAAGGTTTTTAGAACCACAACTGCGATAACCTGGACACTGCCTGATTGGGATGCGCAGTTGGAGTAGGTAGTAGAATGATATAAAATGACAGCGGAAGAGGTTGAGGAAGATCCACTCAATGTTAATATTCTAGAATCAGAAGGTTAACACGATATTGGTGGTTGAAATCCTAATATGATTGATATAGCGCAACCGGTAAGAACGTACAAGGTGAATATAGGTGTTAGCGTTGGAATCAACACTTGGATTGTGACAAGCACCTGACAAGATACATCTTAAGGTAAAGGGTTTTTCATATAATTTGATTGAGTTTTCTGGAAAGCGGTGGTAACTCACACACACTGAAAAGGGTTTTGAGCAGATAAGAATCTCTCACACATATGAGGAAACTAGTGCATGATGTGGTGGGCAAGGTTGAGTTTGTAGCTTGATGGTTAGAAGAATGGAATATAAATAGTGGATGTGTAAAACAAAAACCCACTACTAAGAGGAAAGGGTAACACAAATTCTAGACCTTAAATATATAGTGAAAGAATGCTTTTAAAAGACTTACAAGAATCTCACTCTACATTTAAGAATCCCATTACAAGGAATGCTTCCAACTAACATGACCTCATGAATCAGGAATGCTTGATTAATTAAGACTGACAAAGACAGATTAACATGCATTATATATCAAAAGACTTATAAGAACATGAAACATGATTTAATTCAACCTCAAGGAATACTTATGAACTATCTTCAATTCATACTGAATTAGGAAATCTTGGAACAAAACTTACAAAAATAGATCAATATGTCTTGGAGGTTCACAAGACTGATAAAAGCATGAGATAGAACTTTCATATTAAATCTAGAAATATAGATAAAGTATGTAAAAACAGAAAGGGACACAATACACACACCACATAGTTTGTGAGTCCTCAAGAGTGCATCTGGATATATTATATACTCAAAAATATACAACAAAGTATCTATTAAGATGAATAACCAATGAACCCTTTCTTCCTTGATTTACATAGTATATATACAAAAAAGGACTTTTATTAAAGCCTCCATAAAAAGTGCAATTCTGATTTATAGACTTTATTACAATCCTCTACATATAGTAGAGATTATCTTAAACATAACAAAAAATTATAATGAAATACAACTGAAGATAGAACATGATAGTATAAAGCTTGAAATGGCTAAGTTGAGGTGGCTGAGTGCTCCTCATTTACTAGAAAAATTTGCCTCCGCAAAAAGTGTAACTGCCAACTGAAAAGGACACCTGGATCCTTATCTGCAAAAGTATAAGAGTAACCAACTGAAATAACATCTAGAAGATAGCTTGATAAAATGATACTTGGAAAAATACCATTACCATTGTAGCTACATTCACATTATCATCATTTAGTGTCATTCTTTTGAAACCAGAATAAAAAAACAACCTTTTCACCTTCTTATACAAAATCCGAAAATAATAGCTACTTTTCTGAAAAAGGTAGCTATTTCTAAAAATAATGTGTATAAGAAAAAAATGATATGATTCTTAAGATTTTCATGGCTTTGTACATTCAATCATCAAAGATCTAGTATAGAAGCAAAAATCCTAATAGCTTATGCCTTGGTGACCCTCTTGTTTGGCTTTCTTTTTTGTACTTTCTTTTTCTTCTAAGTCTTCTTCTTCCTTGGTTCATTTTCGCGGCTTTCATCTATGTTTATTATTTCATCTCAGAGAGCAGGGTTGGTTATGAGTTTACTTGCTAGTTTTAGCTTGTTCTTTGGTCTGGTGTGAGGCCTTTGGATATATGTATTTGGAATGTATGAAGGCCTCCTTCTCCCATGTATAACTCTGCTTGACTTCCCTTCTTCAAACTCTTACTCAGTAAAATCTATTTCACTGCTATCCTCCTCAAAAGATGAGTATGAGTGGATTATAGCTTTCTTCTTCCCTTTGGCTAAAGAACTAATATATGAGTAAAGTTGAGCTATAGTAGGTTCTTCACTGTAGTGGTCTCTGAATGTTAGGTCCCTATATTACTAGTATAGTCCCTTATTGTTATTAGTGTAATCCCCTTATTGTTATTATTGTACCCTTGTAACCCCCATTTTTTTATTATTGTGCCCTTAAATTATTATTGTTAGGCCAGCTAGGATTACATTGTGGCCCACTAGGATTACATTATGGCCAAATGGACTCTTATATATAGAAAGGAGGTTTTGTAAATTGTATCATCCAAGAATTGTTCATTTATGTAATGTATTGGAGGTTTCCCCCTCGAAGTGGCTTATTTCTAAGGCGTTGATATCTCTTTTCTTCTATTTTTGGAGTTGGTTACACAACATTCGGTATCAGAGCTTTGGATTCTAGGGTTTCGCTGCTCCAAACAGGTCATCGTGGAATTTTCGCTATAACGTTTTTTTTTATGAAGTTTCAGAAGCTAAAATTTTTAGGGTGCGAAGCTGAAATCCTCAGGAATATCTTCTAAAAATTTTAGAGCTTGGTTCGCAATATTTTTGGAGATATGATCTGTGGAAGTTAGGCCTTTTTTTAGGCTCCTATACAGGTCATCATGGAATTTGCGCTATAACTATTTTTCTAAGAAGGTTTAGAATCTGAAATTTTTAGGGTGTGAAGCCAAAATATTTAGGAAAATCATCAAAAAAATTTAGACCTTGGTTCACAATATTTTTGGAGATATGATCTTTGGAAGGTAGTGCTTTTTCAGGCTCCCAAATTTCATCTCAAAGAGGTGATCGTGGGAAAATATCCATAACTCTCTCTCTGAGCATCAGATTGGAGTGCCGTAAAAATTGGTCACAAGTAAATGGACTTTAGTTTCTTTGCTATTAATTTCAGATCCAAAGGACGAAACAGTGACACGTGGAAAGTCATACAATTTCTCTCTACTGAACCAGTCCATAATTAGGTCATTGTGGGAGATTGGACACAACTTTGTCTTGGAGAATCCAAATCAGGTCAAACCTATGGCATGCAAAAGAGAACACAGAGGGCTATGTTAGTACCAAAATTCAAATATTGAAGTGCTACAATCACATAGATAATCCAATTTCAATATCGACCTCCTCAAAAGCAAGAAAAAGGTGTGTATTTTTTTTTTTCCAAATTGCATAAGTCTTGTTTGAAGAATCAATTTGAATTGATTCCAAGGGCATATTGTAGAATAGATATTAGTATTGGATTCTAAAATATGCCCCGTAAAAATAATTCAACACCCATTAAGTCTTTAGAAGGCTCTACAATGACTCATGAAGATGAGGAATTGCAACATAATCTATCAAAATTACAAGAGCAAGTGCACCAAATTTCGCTCTCGCAAAGAGCAACAAAAAATGAAATGGAAGTTTTGAAGAAAGGCGTGGAAGCTAAGATGGATGGCATGGAAGCTGGCATGGAAGCTAAGAAGGATGACATGAAAGACAACATGGAAAACATGAAGAAGGATCTAAAAGCAGACATGGAAGGTTTGACAAAGTTGATACAAGAAATGTTTCATAATGGTGAAGAGATAGTAGAAGAAACTCATGATGAGAACAAAATAAATGTTAAACGTGATTTCATAAACTCGAATGTTGGTGGGAAGAACCACCATATTCCAAAAATGGATATGAGGAAGTTTGATGGAAAGGATCCTGTAACATGGATACTACAGATGGAGCAATATTTTGATCTCCATAATGTGCAAAACACACAAAAGGTACGCATTGCAACTTTACATTTAGAAAAAAATGCATTTGTATGGTATCGATGGCTTTGCTCCCGTAAAAAAATTGTCACTTGGTCAATTTTTACGGAGGAAATGATAGCACATTATGAGGATACAAAGGGCAACACCTTCTTTAGCCAATTGATAAATCTCAAACAAAAGGGTTTAGTGGGGCAGCACATTGAGGACTTCCAAAAATTGAATATAAGGGTAACTGATATTCCAGAGGAACACATGATTGATCTCTTCATAGGCACTTTAAAAGATAACATCCAACATGAAGTTCGCGTTTTGGAACCTGATTCATTGGAGAAGGCATTCAGGTTGGCAAGAAAAGTTGAATGTAAAATTATGGCGACAAGGAAGCCTACCACTCAATTCTATAAAGAAGGAAGTGTTGCTACATCTAGATTTCCACAACCTGCAAGGTTGACACCACAACAATTGGAAGAAAAAAGAGCAAAAGGGCTTTGCTACAGTTGTGATAGCAAATACACTAAAGGTCATAAGTGTGCTGAGAAGAAATTATTTTACATAGATTGTGAAAAGGAAGAAGAAAATGAACAAGAAGAGGATATACACCAGGAACCAACTCTAGAAGAGGAAGAAATGAATCCGACCATATCGTGTAATGCACTGGCAGGAATTACCACTCCTCAAACTCTCAAGATAGCAGGACAAATCAAGAAGAAAAGGTAATAGTGTTGATTGATTCAGGTAGCACCCATAATTTTATTCATTGTAAGGTAGCCAAGGAATTAAATTGTTTCCTATACCCAACACCAGAATGTCAAGTGATGGTTGCAAATTGAGGAACTATAAATTGCTCTGGAAAATGCCATAATATCAAGCTAACCATGGGGGAATATGTATTGACTAGTCCAATGCTTTCCATTCCTATGGAAGGTGTTGATGTTGTACTAGGAGTACAATGGTTACAATCTTTGGGGACGGTAGCTTTTAATTTTCAAGAACTTTTCTTGAAATTTTTTTCAGAAGGAAAGGAAGTTGAATTACGAGGTATTGTAGGGAATCCAGGAAGCATAATAAGCTCTAATGTCATGACAAAGCTTCTAAAGAAAGAAAAACGAGGTGTAATTGCACAATTATGCTCACTAGAAGTTCCAACATCAAAATCATCTATTTCTGCAGATCTCCAACAAGTCTTGGACAATCATTCCAAGGTGTTTGAAACTCCCAAAGGACTCCCACCTATTGATGATCATGATCATGCTATTCATTTGATTCTAGGAAGTGTTCCTCCAAACATCAGGCCTTATAGATATCCTTACTTCCAAAAGAGCGAAATTGAACGTATGATTGGAGAAATGTTAGAGGCGGGTATAATTCAACCTAGTCAAAGTTCTTTCTCTGCTCCTGTAGTATTGGTACACAAGAAGGATGGATCATGGCGAATGTGTCCGGATTATAGGGAGCTCAATAAGCTCACCATTAAAGATAAATTTCCCATTCCTGTGATTGATGAATTATTGGATGAATTACATGGAGCAATTTATTTTACCAAGTTGGATCTTCGTTAAGGATATCATCAAATTAGAATGAAGACTGAAGATATTCCAAAAACAACATTTCGAACTCATGAGGGTCATTATGAATTTTTGGTCATGCCTTTTGGCCTTACGAATGCACCTTCTACATTTCAAGGGTTGATGAATTCCATTTTCAAACCCTTCCTTAGAAAATTTGTGCTAGTATTTTTTGATGATATACTAATCTACAGTAGGTCTTGGAAGGATCATGTTCAACATGTTGACGGGGTGCTCAAACTATTGCAGGAGAAACAATTATATGCAAAAACATCCAAATGTTTCTTTGGAGTACAAGAGGTGGAATATCTGGGTCATATTGTATCTCACGAGGGTGTTAAGGTAGACCCTAACAAAATTAAAGCCATTAAGGAATGGAAAGTCTCCACAACCATAAAGCAGTTGCGAGGATTTCTCGGGTTAACAGGGTATTATCGCAAGTTTGTTAAGAATTATGGGAGAATAGCAACACCTCTAACAACATTATTGAAGAAAGATGCATTTTCATGGACTCCTGAAGCAACTAAGACCTTTGAACATCTTAAAGAGGCAATGTGCCTAGCACCGGTCTTAGCTACGCCAGACTTCACAAAAACCTTTATTGTGGAATGTGATGCCTCAGGAAATGGAATTGGTGCAGTTTTAATGTAGGAATGAAGACCCATTGCTTTTGAAAGTCGTCCAATCAAAGGAAAGTATTTACAGAAACCTATTTATGAGAAGGAAATGTTAGCAATATTGCATGCACTAAATAAATGGCGAACTTACCTAATGGGAAGACACTTCAAGGTAAAAACTGATCATGATAGTCTTAAACACTTTTTGGAACAAAGACTATCTTCAGAAGAGCGACAAAAATGGGTCACAAAGATGTTGGGTTATGACTTTGAAATAATCTACAAAAAAGGAAAGCTTAATGTTGTTGCAGATGCACTCTCAAGAAAGAATGAAGATGTCGAAGCATTGCTTTGTGCCATTTCTATTATCCAACCAGATTGGATAACCAAAGCAAGAGATGAATGGAAGAAGGACAAAGATGTATGGACACTCATTCAAAATTTGCAACAAGATCCTAGTACATCTGATACATTTAGTTGGAAAAATGATTCCTTATGGTAAAAAGATCGCTTATATCTTTGTAAGAATTCCCAACTAAAACAAAATATTCTTTTGGAATTGCACACTTCTCCTTTAGGAGGACACTCAGGATTTTTAAAAACTTACCACAGGGTGAAGAAAGAATTTTTTTGGGATGGCCTTAAATCTGATATTCAAAAGTTTGTGGCGGAATGTTTGGCTTGCCAGCAAAATAAAGTTGAGACAATTAAAACCCCGAGACTTCTACAACCTTTATCCATTCCAAGTCAACGTTGGGAGGATATTTCAATGGATTTTATCACATGTTTACCTAAGTCCGAAGGAAAGAGTGTCATCATGGTGGTAGTGGACAGAATTCAAAAGCTAAACGGAAGCCCAAGGGTTATTGTGAGCGACAAAGATCCCATTTTTACTGGAAATTTTTGGACGGAGTTATTTTCTTGTTTTGGTACTCAATTAGCTCATAGCTCATCTTATCATCCTCAATCTGATGGTCAAACTGAGATAGTAAATAAATGTTTGGAAGGATATCTTCGTTGTTTTGTATCTGAAAAACAAACACAATGGGTCAAGTGGTTACCTCTTGCTGAATGGTGGTATAACACTTCCTTCCATACTGCAGCAAAAATGACCCCATTTATGGCACTTTATGGATATCATCCACCATCCATCACATCATCTTTAAGGGAAAATTCGAAGGTTCAAGCGGTGGAAGATCACATCGAGCATCAGCAAGAAGTTCTCCAACTCTTAAAGGATAACCTGAATTTGGCACAAAATCGAATGAAACAACAGGCAGATCAACATCGTAGCGAGCGAAGTTTTGATGTAGGAGATTGGGTATTTTTACGGCTACAACCATACAAACAAATGTCCCTCAAGCAAGCAAAGAAGGATAATAAATTATCGCCAAAGTACTATAGTCCTTACAAGGTGTTGCAAAAGATTGGTACTATGGCATACAAATTGGAGCTTCCTGCTTCTTCGCGAGTACATCCAGTTTTCCATGTTTTATGCTTAAAGAAAGTTATAGGTGAAAATCTTCCAGTTCAAACAATATTGCCAGAACTTGATGAGGAAGGAAAAATCATATTGGAACCTGAAGCGGTCAAGGAAACAAGAACTCGACAACTACGGAATCGATCAATTTCAGAGTATCTCATCAAGTGGAAGAACTTACCCACTGAAGATTCTACATGGGAGGATGAGAATTTTATACAAAAGCACCCAGAGCTACTCAAGCGTTGAGGACAACACTTTTTTTAAAGGAGAGGGGCATGTTAGGTCCCTATATTACTAGTATAGTCCCTTATTATTGTTAGTGTAACCCCCTTATTGTTATTATTGTACCCTTGTAACCCCATTTTGTTATTATTGTGCCCTTAAATTATTATTGTTAGGTCGGCTAGGATTACATTGTGGCCCACTAGGATTACATTATGGCCACATGGACTCCTATATATAGAAAGGAGGTTTTGTAAATTGTATCATCCAAGAATTGTTCATTTATGTAATGCATTGGAGGTTGCCCCCTCGAAGTGGCTTATTTCTAAGGCGTTGATATCTCTTTTCTTCTATTTTTGGAGCTAGTTACACAACACTGAAACTTTTTTTTTCCCATTTTTGAGTGAGGAAAATACTTGTGCAAGTGTAGGCTCCTCTAGTGTTGGAGTGGCATTGTTTTCTTGATTCTATTGTCTATCCTATATAACAGGGCTTGGTGTCAAGGTTTCAGGGCTGACTACCACTGAAGGTTCCTCTGTCCAAATAATTTCTCTCCTGGGTTTACTCTTTGAAGAGGAGGCTACCTCTTCCTTGCTCTTAGACATAGTATTTTTGTTAGGCAGGGTAGATTTTTGTTTGAGTTTTCTTGCATGCTCCTGCCTGAAATACCCCAAGGTCTGTGGCTCCTTATGTGGTCTTCTAGTTTAATATTCCTTGGATGGTTTCATTGTAGGTATAGGAGTGATGGTTGGTGTAGGAGTGGTGGTTTGCACTCTAGCTCTCCTAGTTTAGTTCTTTGTCTAACTACTAGATGGTGTAGAAGATTGACCAGTTTGTGAAGGGGTCCATGTAGGTGTAGGGCTTGATTGTTGTTCTTGGGTCTTTTTCCTTTGAGGCCTTCCTACCCTTCTCCTTGAGTTAATATTGCTAAATCCTTCATCTGCTAAATTTTTTTCCCTTGTGGTTCTCTTCTTTCTTAGATGATAAACCACTAGTATCTTGATTAAACCCTTGAAGAGAATAGTTTGGGGTTCTCTGTATTTTTTGGGACATTGACAACATATATTTATGAAGGAAAAATGATAGATTCATAGTTTTAGAGCTCGATATGTCAGCTAGAAACCTCATCTGGTATTTATGCACAGTAGAAAACCTACCCTCACAGGTTATATAATGTTTCACAGTGGTAATAACATCTTGACACTCAGGCCTAAAATACAAAATATGAATAGTTGAGCCCAACCAATATTTTCATGTTCAGGCTTTAGATATGGATTCGAATCAGCTTTAAGAAAAATTTTCTTCTTGTACCAAGACTCACTTGTAGCTGATGTTTGGGTAGCCCTTGCAATGATAGTCTCTGTGATCCTGAAGGTCTGAGACCCCAACTTGACTTGTTCTCCATCGAATGTCTCAGCAAATCCTCGAGCCAATTGTAGGTTCTAACCCTGAACAGAAATTATCTACTCATGAATCTTATAACAGAAGATAAACAATAGCGAGAGCATAAAACATAAAATAGATAAACACAGAGATTTTCCCCTGGATCCCAAATCGGGACGACCAGCTTGATTTTTCATTATATTCCTTTTAGTGTTACAACACATATATATACATGCCGAAGCATACATAAACCCCAATCCATAAACCCTGGAGTAGAACATAACCGTAGTTCCCTTGACCGGATCTACAAAAATACCAGGGGCCGAAAACCATCGTGCCCCAATACCATGTGCAAAACCATCGACCTATGCATGGGCAACGAACACTACCTATGAGGAAGTGGACAAGGTACTGGCTAAGAACATGTCTCGGACAGCAGAGGGCACATTTCCCCCCTCTTACCCCCTGCCCAACGACGTGCTTAGTCGTGGGGAAAGAATATAACACACATACCCAACTTGAACTCCCACTTGTTGTTTTTCTTTCCCAGGGGGCACGGAAACTTAGTCATTGTGATACCCAACAAGCTTATTGTTTCTCTACACGAAGACAACTTGTGCTCACGGACTTTGTCGATGCATTTGCAACATTCTTCAAAGTGTCCACCTTTACCAGAAACACCCTTTTAGCCTCAAACATATCTCTAACAAAGTGATATTGAACATCAATGTGCATTGTCTTTGAATGATAAGCAGGGTTCTTAGCCAAGAAAATTTCACTTTGGCTATCACAGTCTATCCTTATAGCTTGTTGTACCAACCCCATACTTGAACACAATCTCTGCAACCAAATTGCTTCCTTGCTTGCATGAGTGGCTGCTATGTATTCTGCCTCTGTAGTTGAAAGAGCCACTACAGACTGTCTTTTACTCATCCAAATGAATGTGCCTCCAAATAGGCTAAACACATACCCACTTGTAGATCTTCTTTGGTCTAGATCTCCAGCCCAGTCTGCATCAACAATACCACGAATGTCCAAAATTCTTTCCAATCCTGGTCTTCCCTGGTAGCACAAGCAATAATCACTAGTGCCACGTAAATATCTGAAAACCCGCTTCACTTTTGTCCAATGCTCCTTCCCTGGGTTTGACATAAACCTGCTCAATACTCCCACTGCATGTGCAATGTCTGGTCTAGTACAGACCATTGCATACATCAGGCTACCCACTGCACTTGCATATGGAACACGAGACATATACTCCTCTTCTTCTTGTGTCTTGGGACACTGTTTAGCAGACAACTTTACACCTACAAGAATAGGAACATTCACTGGTTTACTATCCTGCATATTGAACCTCTGCAATATAGTCTCGACATACTTCCTCTGGTTTAACCAGAGCTTCCTCTTTGCCCGATCTCTCTTAATTTCCATGCCCAAAATATAGTTTGCAGCACCAAGATCCTTCATGTCGAATTTGGAGAATAGTTAGGTCTTCAAATCTTGGATAATTTCTTTGTCATTTCCAATCAACAACATATCATCCACATACAAGACCAAATAAATAACACGGTCACCAATTAATTTAAAATAAAAACAATGATCCTCCTTGCTTCTGGTGAAGCCAAGTCCCCGTATATAGGTATCAAATTTCTGATACCACATCCTTGGTGACTGTTTTAACCCATACAGAGACTTCTTCAACCTGCATACCAGTTCTTTCTTACCCTTCACCATAAAGCCTTCGGGTTGCTTCATGTAGATCTCCTCTTCTAGATCCCCGTGAAGAAATGTTGTCTTCACATCCATTTGTTCTATCTCAAAATCAAATGCAGCAGCAACAGATAAAAGTAATCTAATAGAAGTAACTTTGGCAACAGGAGAAAAAATATCACCAAAATCAATTCCCGGCACTTGGGAATAACCTTTCACTACCAACCGAGCTTTGTATTTCTCCACCTTGCCTTCTACATTCATCTTCTTCTTAAACACCCATTTGCTCCCAATGGGCTTCCTTCCAGCCGGCAACTCCACCAGATCCCATGCATCATTTTTGTGCAAGGATACCATTTCATCAACCATGGCCTCCTTCCAGAGTTTTCCATCCCTGAATCTACTGCCTCCCTGACAGTTCTGGGTTCATCATCAGTTATAGTTAAGGCAAAACCTGAACAGAAAGCAGATGGACTATACCTTTCTGGTTGCCTTCTTTCCCGAACTGATCTTCTCAAAGCTGGAGTTTGTGGCTCTTCATCTTATGAGTCTTCTTCTATTGTAGAGTCTGATTCATCCTCCTTTAGCTCAAACTCTATCTTCTCAGGTTCCTTTGGTAGGACTTCATGTTTAACAACATCTTTCACTTCTCTAAACATCACATCTCGGCTGTACACAACCTTCCTTGTTTCTGGGTTCCAAAGCTTGTAACCCTTTAAACCATCCTTATACCCAATAAAGATGCACCTTTCAGATTTATTATCCAACTTGGCCCTTTTCTCCTTTGGAACATGTACATATGCATCACATCCAAATACCCTTAGATGTGAAAGAGAGGGTTTCTTACCAGTCCATACCTCATGTGGGGTCTTATCCTCCAATGATGATGAAGGTGATCTGTTAACTAAGTAACATGCAGTCTCCACTGCCTCTGCCCAGAATTCTTGTCCTAACCCGGTACCACTGAGCATGCTTCTTGCCTTTTCCATCAATGTTCTATTCATTCTTTCTGCAACTCCATTTTGCTGAGGTGTGTATGGAGTAGTCTTCTGTCGTGCTATACCACACTTCTTACAGAACTCTTCAAATTCCTTCTTGCAGAACTCCCCACCATTATCTGTCCTCAACGCCTTTATCTTCTTCTCTGTCTGGTTTTCCACCAGAGCCTTAAATTTTTTAAATTTGTCAAAGACTTCAGATTTCTTCCTCAAGAAATATATCCATGTATTCCTTGAGAAGTCATCTATGAATGAAACATAGTACACAGACTTTCCCAGTGATGGAACTGACACAGGCCCAAACACATCACTGTGCACAAGTTCTAATATCTTGTTTGCCCTCTTAGCACTAGAAGGAAAACTCACCCGATTCTGCTTCCAATATACACAATGTTCACAAAAATCGAAATCCAGAGAAAAATTAGACATACCTTCTACCATACCATTTCTATGTAGTATCCGAAGGCCCTTCTCTCCAATATGTCCAAGCCTTTGATGCCATAGCATGGTCTTTTCTCCAGAGACAGCTAGGCTTTCTGTCCGACTTTCAAGAACCACATAACTGTTACACCCATCAATAACAGTGCTACCTTGTAGCTTGTATAAAGTTCCAGTCTGAACTCCCCGCATTAATACCAGTGCTCCCCGAACCATCTTGCAGGCATCTTTCTCGAACACTATTTTTACACCTACATCATCCAGCTTGCTTACAGAAATAAGATTTCTGGCCAATGCAGGAATATGCAGAACACCAGGAAGTGTTCTAATCCTTCCACCTTGTATCTTCAGCTTGACCTTTCCACTTCCGACGATTTTGGCCTTCCTATCATCTCCTAGGAAGACATCACCATCATATTTCTTATACTCACAGAACCACTCCCTATGGGGAGTGAAGTGAAAGGATGCACCTGAGTCAATCAACCATGACTCATGATCTACATGTGTATTTGAAGAAGAAGCCAAATACACATCCCCATCTTCATCCGAGGTGGTTTTTGCCTCTGCAGAAGGAGCATCTTCAGATCCCTTTCCTTTCTCAGGAGATTTAGATCTGCAGTCCTTTTTGTAGTGCCCTTCCTTTCCGCATTTCCAGCACACCTTTACAAAATTTCCAGGAGATTTAGATCTCTCTCTAGATTTAGATCTCCCACTCGAAACCTTATTCTTGTTTCTGTTCTGGGACCTTCCTTGTACATATAAGGCATCTCCATTCTGACCCTCCATATTTCTCCATCTCATTTCCTCTGACAGCAAGGCTGAGACAATGTCATCAAAATTCAAGGTATTTGTATTGCTACCTATTGCAATAACCAGAATATCCCACAAATCTGGTAGAGAACACAACAAACTGATTCACTTATATTCATCTGAGATTTTAATATCAACAGATGACAACTGACTTACCACAGTATTGAAGGCGTTCAGATGCTCTGTCACCGAGTCTCCATCCTTCATCCTCAAGTTATACAACTTTTTTCACAGGAACAACTTATTCACCAAAGACTTAGATTGGTACAAAGTCCCTAGCTTTTCCCACAAGGTCTTCGCCGTAGCTTCCCCAGATACATTCAACAACACTGAATCTGAGACACACAACCGTATTGTGCTCTTAGCATTTTGATCCAGTTTCTTCCAGTCTTCATCTGACATTACCGTTGGTTTAGTACCTGAATCTACTGCAATCCACTGATCTTTATCCACCAGCAGATCCTCCATCTTGAGCTTCCATAACTCAAAACTCTGACCATTAAATTTCTCGATCTCTATCTTCCCGCTGCTCACCATCTTCTTTCACCGCAAGAATCGATCCCGCAGATCTCCCACTGAACAGGGTCTACCACAGGCCTGAGAAAAAAACCCTCAGCAGCAAAGGCGCCCCCTTGAAGCTGAAACTGCTCTGAAACCAAATGTAGGTTCTAACCCTGAACAGAAATTATCTACTCACAAATCTTATAACAGAAGATAAACAATAGCGAGAGCATAAAACATAAAATAGATAAACAGAGAGATTTTCCCCTAGATCCCAAATCGGGACGACCAGCTTGATTTTTCATTATATTCATTTTAGTGTTACAACACATATATATACATGCCAAAGCATACATAAACCCCAATCCATAAACCCTGGATTAGAACATAACCGTAGTTCCCTTGACCGGATCTACAAAAATACCAGGGGTCGAAAACCATTGTGCCCCAATACCATGTGCAAAACCATGCACAAAACCATGGACGCGAACTACCCACCGGAAATTAAGGACCAAAAATTTTCGCCAGGGCACTGCCTCAGACCCCGACAGGGGGGGCTATTGCCCCCCCTCTTACCCCCCTGCGCGTGCTTAGTCATGGAAAGAATATAACACATACCCAACATTCTCCCACTTGTTGTTTTCTTTCCACAGGGGGCCACAGGAGAGCTTAGTCATTGGCCCAATTCTTCAACAAACATTGTTTCTCTACACCAAGAGAACTTCTGAGTGCTCACAGACTTTGTCAATGCATCTGCAACATTCTTCAAAGTGTCCACCTTTACCAACAACACCCTTTTAGCCTCAACCATATCTCTAACAAAGTGATATTGAACATTAATGTGCTTTGTCTTTGAATGATAACAGGGTTCTTAGCCAAGAAAATTGCACTTTGGCTATCACAGTCTATCCTTATAGCTTGTTGTACCAACCCCATACTTGAACACAATCTATGCAACCAAATTGCTTCCTTGCTTGCATGAGTGGCTGCTATGTATTCTGCCTCTGTAGTTGAAAGAGCCACTACAGACTGTCTTTTACTCATCCAACTGACTGCGCCTCCAAATAGGCTAAACACATACCCACTTGTAGATCTTCTTTGGTCCAGATCTCCAGCCTAGTCTGCATCAACAAAACCACGAATGTCCAACATTCTTTCCAATCCCGGTCTTCCCTGGTAGCACAAGCCATAATCACTAGTGCCACGTAAATATCTGAAAACCCACTTCACTGCTGTCCAATGCTCCTTCCCTGGGTTTGACATAAACCTGCTCAATACTCCCACTGCATGTGCAATGTCTGGTCTAGTACAGACCATTGCATACATCAGGCTACCCACTGCACTTGCATATGGAACATGAGACATATACTCCTCTTCTTCTTGTGTCTTGGGACACTGTTCAGCAGACAGCTTTACACCTACAGGAATAGGAACATTCACCGGTTTACTATCCTGCATATTGAACCTCTGTAATATAGTCTCGACATACTTCCTCTGGTTTAACCAGAGCTTCCTCTTTGCCCGATCTCTCTTAATTTCCATGCCCAAAATATAGTTTGCAGCACCTACATCCTTCATGTCGAATTTGGAGAACAGTTGGGTCTTCAAATCTTGGATAATTTCTTTGTCATTTCCAATCAACAACATATCATCCACATACAAGACCAAATAAATAACCCGGTCACCAATTAATTTAAAATAAACACAGTGATCCTCCTTGCTTCTGGTGAAGCCAAGTCCCCGTATATAGGTATCAAATTTCTGATACCACATCCTTGGTGACCGTTTTAACCCATACAGAGACTTCTTCAACCTGCATACCAGTTCTTTCTTACCCTTCACCATAAAGCCTTCAGGTTGCTTCATGTAGATCTCCTCTTCTAGATCCCCGTGAAGAAATATTGTCTTCACATCCATCTGTTCTATCTCAAAATCAAATGCAGCAGCAATAGATAAAAGTAATCTAATAGAAGTAACCTTGGCAACAGGAGAAAAAATATCACCAAAATCAATTCCCGGCACCTGGGAATAACCTTTCACTACCAACCGAGCTTTGTATTTCTCCACCTTGCCTTCTACATTCATCTTCTTCTTAAACACCCATTTGCTCCCAATGGGCTTCCTTCCAACCGGCAACTCCACCAGATCCCATGCATCGTTTTTGTGCAAGGATGCCATTTCATCAACCATGGCCTCCTTCCAGAGTTTTCCATCCTCTGAATCTATTTCCTCCCTTACAGTTCTGGGTTCATCATCAGTTATAGTTAAGGCAAAACCTAAACAGAAAGCAGATGGACTATACCTTTTTGGTTGCCTTCTTTCCTGAACTGATCTTCTCAAAGCTGGAGTTTGTGGCTCTTCATCTTCTGAGTCTTCTTCTGTTGTAGAGTCCGATTCATCCTCCTTTAGCTCAAACTCTATCTTTTCAGGTTCCTTTGATAGGACTTCATGTTTAACAACATCTTTCACTTCTCTAAACACCACATCTCGGCTACACACAACCTTCCTTGTTTCTGGGTTCCAAAGCTTGTAACCCTTTAAACCATCCTTATACCCAATAAAGATGCACCTTTCAGATTTATTATCCAACTTGGTCCCTTTCTCCTTTGGAACATGTACATATGCATCACATCCAAATACCCTTAGATGTGAAAGAGAGGGTTTCTTACCAGTCCATACCTCATGTGGAGTCTTATCCTCCAACGCCGATGAAGGTGATCTATTAACTAAGTAACATGCAGTCTCCACTGCCTCTGCCTAGAATTCTTGTCCTAACCCAGTACCACTGAGCATGCTTCTTGCCTTTTCCATCAGCGTTCTGTTCATTCTTTCTACAACTCTGTTTTTCTGAGGTGTGTATGGAGTAGTCTTCTGCCATGCTATACCACACTTCTTACAAAACTCTTCAAATTCCTTCTTGCAGAACTCCCCACCATTATCTGTCCTCAACGCCTTTATCTTCTTCTCTGTCTGGTTTTCCACCAGAGCCTTAAATTCTTTAAATTTGTCAAAGACTTCGGATTTCTTCCTCAAGAAATATATCCATGTATTCCTTGAGAAGTCATCTATGAATGAAACATAGTACACAGACTTTCCCAGTGATGGAACTGACACGGGCCCAAACACATCACTGTGCACAAGTTCTAATATCTTGTTCGCCCTCTTAGCACCAGAAGGAAAACTCACCCGATTCTGCTTCCCATATACACAATGTTCACAAAAATTGAAATCCAGAGAGCAATTAGACATACCTTCTACCATACCATTTCTATGTAGTATCCGAAGGCCCTTCTCTCCAATATGTCCAAGCCTTTGATGCCATAGCATGGTCTTTTCTCCAGAGACAGCTAGGCTTTCTGTCCCACTTTCAGGAACCATAGAACTGTTACAACCATCAATAACAGTGCTACCTTGTAGCTTGTATAGAGTTCCAGTCCGAACTCCCCGCATTAATACCAGTGCTCCCCGAACCATCTTGCAGGCATCTTTCTCGAACACTATTTTTACACCCACATCATCCATCTTGCTTACATAAATAAGATTTTTGGCCAATGCAGGAATATCGAGAACACCAGGAAGTGTTCTAATCCTTCCACCTTGTAGCTTCAGCTTGAACTTTCCACGTCCGACTATTTTGGCCTTCCTATCATCCCCTAGGAAGACATCACCATCATATTTCTCATACTCACAAACCACTCCCTATGGGGAGTGAAGTGAAAGGATGCACCTGAGTCAATCAACCATGACTCATGATCTACATGTGTATTTGAAGAAGAAGCCAAATACACATCCCCATCTTCATCCGAGGTGGTTTTTTCCTCTGCAGAAGGAGCATCATCAGATCCCTTTCCTTTCTCAGGAGCTTTAGATCTACAGTCCTTTTTGTAGTGCCCTTCCTTTCCGCATTTCCATCACACCTTTACAAAA
Organism: Pinus albicaulis; assembly: GCA_034641835.2. Classification (NCBI taxonomy): domain Eukaryota; kingdom Viridiplantae; phylum Streptophyta; class Pinopsida; order Pinales; family Pinaceae; genus Pinus; species Pinus albicaulis. Next base: position 1,065,264,291 of record CM076579.1, read on the forward strand.
TTTCCAGGAGATTTAGATCTCTCTCTAGATTTAGATCTCCCACTCGAAACCTTATTCTTGTTTCTGTTCTGGGACCTTCCTTGTACAGATAAGGCATCTCCATTCTGACCCTCCATATTTCTCCATCTCATTTCCTCTGACAGCAAGGCTGAGACAATGTCATCAAAATTCAAGGTAGTTGTATTGCTACCTATTGCAATAACCAGAATATCCCATGAATCTGGTAGAGAACACAACAAACTGATTCACTTATCTTCATCTGAGATTTTAATATCAACAGATGACAACTGACTTACCACAGTATTGAAGGCGTTCAGATGCTCTGTCACCGAGTCTCCATCCTTCATCCTCAAGTTATACAGCTTTTTTCGTAGGAGCAACTTATTCACCAAAGACTTAGATTGGTACAAAGTCCCTAGCTTGTCCCACAAGGTCTTCGCTGTAGCTTCCCCAGATACATTCAACAACACTGAATCTGAGACACACAACCGTATTGTGCTCTTAGCATTCCGATCCAGTTTCTTCCAGTCTTCATCTGACATTACCGTTGGTTTAGTACCTGAATCTACTGCAATCCACTGATCTTTATCCACCAGCAGATCCTCCATCTTGAGCTTCCATAACTCAAAACTCTGACCATTAAATTTCTTGATCTCTATCTTCCCGCTGCTCACCATCTTCTTTCACCGCAAGAATAGATCCCGCAGATCTCCCACTGAACAGGGTCTACCACAGGCCCGAGAAAAAAATCCTCAGCAACAAAGGTGTCCCCTTGAAGCTGAAACTGCTCTGAAACCAAATGTAGGTTCTAACCCTGAACATAAATTATCTACTCATGAATCTTATAACAGAAGATAAACAATAGCGAGAGCATAAAACATAAAATAGATAAACACAAATATTTTCCCCTGGATCCCAAATCAGGACGACCAGCTTGATTTTTCATTATATTCCTTTTAGTGTTACAACACATATATATACATGC